>CM057848.1:115489632-115501083 GCA_030068395.1 Apalone spinifera
AATGCCTACATTTGCAGCCCTATTTCGAATTAGGCTGCAAGTGCAGACATACCCTAAGATAATTCCTTGGTCAGAGCTTTTAGAAAACATCCACTCTTGGTTTACAGGATTATATGGGAGGCTGGACGCAAAGTGCCCTTTTGACCTTAAAATCAATGACTCTATAAAAGTGTCTGACCTCTCTAAATGCTGTTGGCTCTATCAGACCAACCTCACTGTTGCTACAAAAGTAATGGTGGCCCCATTTAGTCCTACAGGGGGAATTTTATCCATGAAGCAATTTTCGCTGGGAGGTGCTATTGCATTTTGCCTCTAAATCTTCGCTTCAATCCTTACATTAACCCTTCTTTCTTGACCTTCTCCTTTTTCTCCCCTTTTATTTTAAATATTATGGTAACTCTACAGCTGGGATGTCATTGGGTGTGTGGTCAGAACAATGGTGGTGAGAGGCAGCTATGTTGAATTGGTTTGGGGCTAACACAGATCTCTGCTTTGCAACTGCAGAGGAGAATACAGGGGCCAGCACTGAAATTGCAGAGAAAGAGGTCCAGCTTGTGAATTCCATGAAAAATCTGGTTGAAAAGGCCCAGACACCGTGGCCTCAAATATTCCTTATTAGAAATCTTTGTAACTTCTATGGGCTGAACATGATGCAGAAGATTCTTCGGCGAGAGCAGTGGATTTTACCCAGAGGTTTTGAGACTTCACAGGTAAATGGCTTCCAAAGGCAACAGAATTTTATGTTTACAGAAATGGTGTGAATGGTTTGCACCTCCTTTCTAGGGGATGGTTAATTTAAGAACATCTGTATTCACCTGAGAGCAATTTTGTCCTTGGTGAGCAAAAACTGCTCTAACTCACAGGGTTTGGAAGACAGTCTTGTTGCGCTTAGGGTTTTACTTGCAGAATTAGTTAGATTGAGAGCTCTTTGTGGCAAGGACTGTCTCTCGGTACATGTCTGTGCGGTGCCTCATACAATGGGACACTGGTCTCCGTTACTGTGAGCAGGTTTATACTTAAAACCCAGCACTGGCCCCGCTGCTGCGCTTTAATGAAGATGCTCTATGCTGGTGTAGTTAATCCACCTCCCCGACAGGTGGTAGTGACATCTCCTGGAAAGGGTCTTCCGCTTGCTGACATAGTTCTGGCAAACAAATCCCCATGTAGACAGAGTTATGTCGCTCAGTGCACTGATGTCAGTCACCGTGTCTGTGCAGCATCTGGCACTACGGGCCCCAGTCTAGACACTGCCATAATAAATTATGAAACAATACATAAGAATAATAATCAATAACAAAACACATGAAAAACATTTATTAGCCTTCCAATGAAACTGCTCTGAGGGATTCTTTAGCTCCCTCTTGATGTAAAACAACAAGCCTTAACTAAGGCTATGTTTAGACTGCAGCACTTTTCCGGGATGCTGGCAGTATCCCAAAAAAGCAATGCCACATCCAAGGAACACATCCACTTTTCCAAAAATGTTTTTCAGAAAAGCGGACACGTTCTTTCGGCATCCCTCTAAACCTTGTTTTACAAGGAAGAAGGGATGGCTCGAAAGGAGGCTTTTCCGAAATTTGGTGCCATGTAGACGTGCCGAATTTTGGAAAAGCCTCTTCTGACAGAAAAGCAGAAAAAGATACACAAATTGTCATTTGCAATTTGCGTATCTTTTTCTGACTTACCTTTGTGGTGTAGTCATAGCTTACGACATAAACAGCTTCTTTATAACAAAAGTGTTTCTTTCCCTAGGACATGAAAATCGGCTCCAATACTCTGCTGATGCTCGTGACTCTAGACAGGGCAAGAGGCCACATTAAGAACACAGACTCCGAAGAAGCCCAGCAGCTAACAGTGAGTGTCTGTTTTAATGGGACATGGCTCGGTTTGTGATTCTGTCTGGGTCAAATTCACCCCAGTGCAGGGAGCCACACAATTTGCACCTGCTAAGGATCTGCCACATAGCACCTGAATGGGACTTAATTCGTGTCTGACATAGTTATAGGGAATGTGCCTTTAAGGTCTGAGCTGCCCAGACAGCGGGTCAGGTGGGGTGCTGTGACTCTCCTGTTATTTGGAACCAGACATAGAACAAAGCAGATCTCTTGTATGCTCTGAGCAGTCACCTCACACCTCACCTTTGCCTTGGGCTGGCTCCTTTGCACAGGGGTGAATCTCACCCTGATAATGAAACGCGCCGAAGATCAGGCTGGCCCGCTGGAGTGAAATGGGTGAAGGGGAGCCCATCAGACCCTCTGTTCTATTTGATTGCCCGTAGGTCATTACAAAGCACATGGAGAGGCTCCTGCAGGCACCGCCGCCCTCAGAAGAATCCGAGGAAAACAAGTTGGAAAAGCTCATGAGTGACGTTGGCAGCCACAAAAACGCAGCCTTGCTGGAAGTGGTGCTGCACACGGCTCTCACGCTGGCCCTGTCCCAGAACCCGCTCACCGAGCTCTTCAGAGCCATCTGCTTCCAGCCCAGTACTGTCCAGGTGAGTCTAAAGCAGAGGGCGCATCCCTCCTCAGCCCCTGCCGCTCTGTGAAGTCTGTTCCTTACCCCCTTTTTGCCACCTGCTATGAGCCGAGCACCCACCGGGGGCCATTTCTGTCTGCAGGGTCAGACACAGCTGCTTTTGATGTAGAGAGAACTTACAATCTGCCCCTGTAAATACAGATTTATTGGAAACCATCCGCAATCATGGCCACAGTCCCACGTTTCCCCTACACCCTACTGTTTGGGTCTTGTCCCTGTCTCTTAACTCAGTCGCTAACCAGAGACGTTGGCTTTTCAGTTCCATAAACCTCTAACGTCACGATTTGCATTTCCCCCTCTATCATGACAAATGTATGGGCACGGGCACGTCGGCAGCTGCCTGAGGTTCTGGGGGCTCCAGGGAATAGTATTCATACAATGTAAGGTCAGAAGGGACTATAAACCATCTAGTCTGACCTCTCACATAACCCAGGCCAGAGACTCTCACAGTTGCCCCTGTTTGGAGCCCTGGATTGTCCGCCTGCCTGTCTGTCCTTCAGTGTGTGCGTCTGCTTGCAGTGAAACATCCCAGCATCGCATGGAACAGTTAGAGTTTCCTCTTGACACCAAATGGGAAATCGCAGTTTCCACAAGTCACTGGGCAGAGGCAGGAACGGCTGGGTGAGACTCCCCAGTTTGTGCGATGCGGGAGGCCCGGCTGGGTGACCAGAAAGGTCCCTGCTGGCCCTCACCAGCGACGACTCTTTCTCTTTGTGCTCCTCTGCCCAGTTTTGGCGCCACATTCCCGGAGGAAGGGAACTGCCTTTATTTGGGCTGAGAGAGCCGCGTAGCACAGGGATGGGAAACCTAAGGCCCAGAGCCGGATGCAGCTCCTGGCTTGCCTGGATCTGGACCCCGAGGCTTAGAGCAACCCCCGCCCCAGCATTGGATAGCCCACGCTGGCGCTCCAGCCCACCTGCCCCCAGCCCCCAACTGATTTTTCTGTAGGTCAGCGACCTACGGCCCAAAAAAGGTTCCCTGCCTGTAGTACAGCACAAGAAAATGAAAACCTGTCCTGGGGATGAAAGGGCGGGTGTAGGAGGAACAGCCCATAACTGACAGTGTCACAGGGTGGGGGGGCATAGCCTGTCACAGGTAAATCAGTTGTATGGGGTCGGTGGGGTAATACCTTGTATTGGACCAAGCCTAAAATCTCTCTCACCAACAGAAATTACAAGATATTCTCCCTGTCTCTCCAAGGGAAACACACACTCCTTGTGAGAAGTGATGCAGCCACGCTGGCAGCCTGCTTTGGCGGCTGAGCAGGGCCATTGTGTGTATTAACGCTGTACCAGTCATTTATTACTCAGAGGGGCTGTGTCATGTAGGGGGATCAGGCACCAGCTAGAGACTCAGGTTTCCTGGGTTCTGCTCTAGGCTCTGCCACAGACCCCCTGTGTGACTTGGGCTAGTCACTGAATCTTTCTTGCCCTTCGTTCTCCTCTCCCCTCTTGCCTATTTATATTGTAAGCTCATTGGGGCAGGTTTGTCTCAACATGTGTCTGTGGGCACCTGGCGCAACAGGGTCCTGATCTCAGTCACTGGGTGTCTGGGCAGCGCCCGGAGCCAAACTTGTGTCCCCCAAATCCCCACCCAATTCTCTAGCCCAAGGCTGGGAAAGATGTGACCTGGAGGCTGGATCTGGCCTGCCTAACACTTTCAGCCAGCTTGCAGACGACATCAGGCTGCTTTCTAGTCATATCCTGCTGCCTGTGGCAGTGAATTTCCAGGTGGTGGCTCAAGTAACAGGATCCTATTTAAATGGCTCCTGGCTCCTGGTCACAGCACTGCCCTGTCAGGGGCTGGAGCCATGAATCCTTTACATAGTCACAGCAAACCTGGGTGGCTGCCAGGCAACAAGGTTGCAGTGGGGCCACGAGCTGTGAGCCCTTTGCTGTTTTTAATTCAAAGCCTCTGGTCCCAGACAACTCTGGTGGGAGGCTAGTCCTGAGCCCCACCCCTTCCACTCCAGGCCCTTCCCCTTATGGGGGTGGAGCCGGCCCGTGACCATGTACCAAAATTCATGAAGTGGCCCCCCTGTGAAAATTATTGCCCACCCCGCTCTAGCCATAAACCCCTCATTCTGCTCTGCCCCGGTGCTGTAGTAAAGGTGTCTAACTCTGGTTTGTTTACAAGGGGACCTACCTTCCCACCATGCCGAGCGACATGCTCTTTGACGTGACGAATTGGAAAATCACTAGTGATGAGAAACTCTGGAGTAAGTCTCAGAAAAACTTTATAGCGGTATTCTTCCTGGCTGTAAAAACCGGTTAAAAATGTAACTGAAAAATCCTAGTAGTTATCCGCTTACACTGCCGGCCTGACAGTATTAAGCTTATACTCCAGAGTAACACAGCTGGCTTCTCGGGAGTGGGGCTGGCAGCTGGAGCCAATGTGTGCCAGGAGCCGGCTTATGCTATCAGCTGGCTCCTGGCTCTGTACCCTGGGAGCTGGCTGAGCTACCTGCAGGCTCTTCAGTATAAGCTTTACACTGCAGAGCCCTCAGCACAGAGTTCCCCAGGAGCAGGGCTAGGAACCGTAATGGAAACGGATTCATTGATGCTTTTCAGTTAACTGTCTGAATAGTTACACTCTTACATCCTAGCTTCAAGCCAGCTCTGTCCCTCCAGGCAGGTCCTTTCCGACTAGCCAGAAATCGGGTGTAGAATGTTCTTTTACAAGGTCATTTTCTACAAACAGGAAATTTGGGGCCAGGTCCGCAGGAGTCGGATCCCAGCAGGGGCGAATCGGGCATCGCTCCATAGGTGTCTGTGAAGCTATGCCTGTCCCCCCAGCTGAGGTTTGGGACTGTTGGCATTACTGCTGGGTTTGTGACTGTGCCGGTAGCTGATGGGTCTGATTCCCTCTCCCACAGGATGCCAGTGCGGGCAGATCTGGCGCATTGAAAATGTAAGTATCTCTTCATAGCTGCTGCTGGCTGCGGGTTTATCCTCAGCCTCTTGCTGCGTCTCTGTGTCTCTGCAACGTGCGTGTGGGACTTCTCAGGGCAGGGCGATTGCTGCTGAGACAAGGCTCCAGAGGCCCATGCTGACTCCAAACCCCATCTCCCTACATAGAAACATGCACTTCCATTGCACCTAAACCCCCATCTCAGGGCTGGCCTGGTGTCTGGGCCAGAGATTGTCACTGCTGTGCTTCCAAGCTAGTCTGTGGTACCAGGGTTTCGTCATAGCTGTGTTGAATCAGTAGCACTTTTAACGCACAGGAGCAGGCTCCACAGACATTTGGTGCGTGTATATTTACACCCGACTTCCCCCGCACGACAAGCCCTAACTCCACCCAGCTATTCAGAGAAACGTGATCCTGCTCACAAGGCCGGTGTGTTGCACACTCACCCTCTCTCCTGTTCCCTGCTCTGAACATTTCTGCCACCAATAGTTTGTGCAAAGTCTGATACTTGCTTAGCTGCCCAGAGCGATGCTGTCTGGCTGGCAGCAGAGCAAACCACGCTACAGCTGTTGCCTTGCTGGCTCTTTAACAAGTGGCTAATGCTGATGTTATTCCCGTGACAACAGTGCGGACGGCCCGTGGAAGTTAACAGATGCCTGTGCGGCTCCGAGGTCGGTGGGATTAGTTACAAACCCGTGGAGGGATTTGAGCAAGTAGACATGTAAGTTTAAAATCATTGTGTGGTATGGAAAAGGAATGAATGAGACTGTATCAAGTGAACCCCACACAGCTGTCTGGACGTTGTTTACTGGGGGAGCTATAGGTGCGGTTTTTAGGGGTAACCACCAAAAGATCAAAATTCCAATCCTTTTCCCCACCCCAGTGTGATTCCACACGCACTAGAGTTATGAACTGGGTTGGTAAAACACCAAATAAATACAGGTTTTGTGGGAATCATAGAATCCTAGAACTGGGAGGGACTTTGAGACGTTGAGTCCAGTCCCCTGCCCTCATGGCAGGACCAAGCATCATCTAGATCATCCCTGACAGGTGTCTGTCTAACCTGCTCTTAAATATTTCCAGTGATGGAGATTCCACAACCTCCCTCAGCATTTTATTCCAGTGTTTAACCACCCTGACAGGTAGAAAAATTTTCCTAATGTCCAACCTAAACCTCCCTTGCTGCAGTTTAAGCCCATTGCTTCTTGTCCTATCCTCAGAGGCCAAGGAGAACAATTTTTCTTCCTGTCCTTATAACTCCCTTTTAGATACTTGAAAATCTCTATCATATCCCCTCTCCATTTTCTCCTTCCCAAATTAAACAAGCCCAGTTCTTTTCAGTCTTCCCTCAAAGCTCCTGGTCTCTAGACCTTTCATCATTCTTGTTGCTCTTCTCTGGATGGTCTCCAATTTCTCCACATCTGTCTAGAAATGAGGGGCCCATTTTGAAATGTGGGGGGAAAGTCTGACCGCTCTGACTCTCAGATAAGTTGTGGTCTCTTACTACAGCACGAAGGATAAAACGGAGACAGGCTACGTGCTGGGGAGTCCGACCTCGCGGAACAACGAGCCGGAGAGGGACCTGCCTGCAGCCTCAGTCTGCATGGCCAGGGCACTGCTCCATTCTGCCATGCTCCTGGGGACTCTTACAGACAGACAGGTGGGAAAGCCGATGTCCCTGCACAACGTCTGTCCTAACTGCTCTGTGCTGTACACCTCTAGCAGGCTTTGGCTAAGTCACACGTGGCCTTTATGGAGGTGTCTGTACATTTCAGAGGGGAAATGCTCCCATGGAGCTAAGCCATGGAAATTCTTTGCCTTCTAGTCCATTTTGGAGCTAATGAAAGTGAAGCCCCAGGATGCCGAAAAGTTCTTCTGTGACCACCTGGGGAAAGACATCCAGTTCCTGGCCGAGTCGCTCAGTCAGAACGTAGACGATGCAACAATGACTGTCCACCTGTTCCTCAGACACGTCCTCGACAGCACAGCCGGTCAGAAATGCCTCGTTTTGGGCATAGGGGGCAAACTATGGCCCATAGGCCTCTCTGGCCTGCCAGATCTTTGAGTCCCACTCCTGAGCTCCTGCCTGGGAAGGCTAGTTCCTGGCCTTTCCCTTTCTTTTCACCCTCCCCCTCCCACAGCCTCAGATCCCCCAGCACCTGGGTGGCACAGTTCCTGCACTGCCAGCCCTCTGCTCTGGGCGGTGGGGTGAGCAGGGGACAGTCAGGGGATAGGAAGAAGGGGAGTAAGGCAGAAGGTCCCAGGGGAGTTGAGGGGTGGGGCACAGGGTAGGGTTGGATAGAATGTGGGGGTCCCTCAGGGATGGTCAGGGAGTGGGGATTGCACAGGAGGTCGAGGAGGAAGGGGGGGTCAGATGGGGGTAGGGGCTGGCCCATGCCTGGCTGTATGGGGAGGAACAGCTTCCCCCATCCTTCAGTACCCCGCCCTCCATACAATTTCTGAACCCAATGTGGCCCTCAGGAGAAAAAAGTTTGCCCACCCCTGGTTTAGAGGCTGTTGGGCTTTTTTTGTTTTTTTGTTTTCTGGTTTTTAATTTTTGTTTTCTGTTTGCTGCTGTATTTTTTAAAAAGCAAGACAAACTCAGACTAAAATTAGGTCCAAAAAATTTCCCAGCAGGGGTAGGAATGACCCAACAGGATAACTCACCATTGGGATGAGGTGGGTTCTTTCACTTGGACTCTTACCCATCAGACTTGGTGTCTCTAACAGATGTGCTGTAGCTCAGAGAGAGGGGACGAGCACGGTGTAGAAATCACTAGTGAGGCTCCGTGGCCAGCGTTTCACAGGGGGTCACAGCAGATGACCACAACACTGTTTTCTGGTCTAAGATTCTGCAAACCGCCCAATACCCTGATTTTTAACTGGCTAATATTTTAATGTCCTCCTGTGTCTTATAACTCAGGAATCCAGTTGCCTGGTCACATTGTGATTCATAGCGCTACCAATGAATAACAATATTTCCTGCAGCTGCTCAGCTTTAGAGCTGCTCATTATAGTATGTTGCATGGTGAAAGTTGGCGTGTAACTGTGCATTTCTTACAGACGCAAACATGGCGATTAAGTTTATGCGTGAAAAAGAAGACAGACTCTTGTGGGAAAATGGATTCAAAGCTGTAACTCAGCCCTTCTTCCAGGTACGTGAGGGCCTGTTTTCTGTACATGGTAAATATCACAGATATAGCCAGTTGTACACGCAGAATAAGAGAGAGCCAGCAAAGACCCACCTGGCAGGTCCATGCCACCATCTGAAACCAGAAGTCACAGAAAACATTTCTAAATGGTCCTTGTTTTGCACCCAACAATCCCTCGGTGCTCAGGTGCCCCGGTGATGGGCATGTTATAAGACCCTGAACAGCATAGACTATATTAAGCCTGGCTCATTTTTCCAGCAACAACCTGTCCATTGTGTTCAGCATGCTAGAGAGGAAATCCCTGTGTGTCTGTAACCTAGTATTGCACTGCCTGCCGCTCGGCAGTCCCAAGAGTTCTCTTGGCTTTTCATTATTGTTAGTAAGAGTCCAGTAGGGCCTATGGGTTGAAACCAAGATCTCGGGCTGTTGTGCTCAGCACTGCACTGAGACACACAGAAAGAGCCCCTGTGTGCTGGGTGCAGGGAGAGCGGGGGTGAGAGTGGGGCACGGCCCCATCACTTTATACTCCCCATAAGGGCAAGCGACAGAGGAGAGAGAGTGGAGGGAGTGGGGCCCTGAGGGGATGGGCGGTGCAGAGGCAGGACCTAGAGCAGACGGGTGGAACCAGGGTTTGGGTGGTGGTGCCCACATCTTTTAGGGAGCATCCATCAGCCCTAGCGGGTGCTGCACGGACACACTCACCCCAATCTGTCATGCCAGGCACTGCACACACACCGTGAAAGTCAGTCACTGCCCTTACAGCCCCCAGTTGACGCAGACAAAGGCAAGATTTTTGTCCCCTTTTTGCAGGTGAGGAATAGGGATTCAGGGTTGTGAAACAGCTTCTCTGAGATCGCTCCGGGAGTCAATGGCAGAGCCACGAACTGAACCCAGATCTATAGTCGAGTGCCTTAGCCCCACCCCACCATTGCTGCCTCTCAGGCCCACGGGGAGAGCTGGCCCCTTCTGTAACAAGATTCGATTCCTGACTGGCCTCTCGCTTCCACAGGTGCTGGAGCAGAAACTTGCTTCTGCAAAGCAGCAGATAATCAAGGAGGGACCTCACAGTTCAAACCTTCTCCTGAAAGTAGCCTACGGCCAGTCCCTGCCTGTCAGCCTCCCGCAGAGCTGCGGGCTGGTCAGCATGCCCTGCATGTGGCGGTTTGAACAGCGGATGACAGTCCAGCGCCTGACCCATCTGGTGCAGCAAGACAATGGAGCAAACCAGTTCCTTGTGCTCCTGGAACTGCTGTCCAAGGTGCTGGGATTAGCTGAATGAATGTGCACACACGAACACCACAGGGGTTGGAAGCGTGCACACACATGCGCATACACCTACATGCACACCCCTCCGCGCATGTATACACATATATACACCCACATGTGCACACCTATCCCCACACACGCATACACTTGTGTGCACCCTCCCATGCATACACCCAGGTGTGCACCCCCCACACACATCCACTCGTGTGCATACCCACACATGCACTCCCACACATGCATACACCCACATGTGTGCACCCCTACACATGCATATACCCATGTGTGCACACCCAAACATGTACCAATGGCCCAGTCAAAGTTTGGGGTCTGGTGGTTGTTTCAATTGGAAGCAGAAGTGGATGGAGTCTGGTACTTTCCTTACTGCAGTGTGTCTTGTTTATAAAGTCCCTGATCTCTGAGCCCTGGGCACCCAGCTAGCTGGGAACAGCTTTTGTTGCAAGAGCAATCTGTAAGCCTGTGTCCCAGGTTTCTGCCATCGTGCCCTCCTCCCATGCTAAAGAGGTGCTTCCTTTTCTCCTGCAGCACCAGCACATCCGACATGTACAGCACCTGCCTGAAATTCTCTCTCTGCAGCGCGCTCTGATCCGCTGTTTCCAAACTGGCGAGATCCATGAAGGCAAAAGTCTTTCCGTGCGAGCGTTCCTGGAGCGCGACTGCCTCACAGGTACACGTCAGGCTTCTGGGGTTCGGGCCCAAAATCCACCCTCAGCAGAGTTCTGCTAGAGTCAGTGGGGCCACATCCCCCGCTGGTGTGACTCCTCACTCCATCGGAGCCCCCAGTGCCACAGGGATCTTCTTGCAGCCAGACCCACCAGCTGTGTGGCAGCTCTGCACTGTGGAGACAGCCCCCGGCAGGCACAGTGCACCCCAGCATCAGTCCGATCCTATTTCCTGAGCAGCAGTGACGAACCCAAAGGACTTACCTAGCACAGTTTTGCCACTGTAAGCTACATCCCCAGAGGGAGACTTTACTGGAACAGGATACTCTATGCCAGCCACATGCTGCTAGTGTAGCCCTGGCCTTGACCCTATCAAGCAAGCCACAGATTGACACTTTCACAGACTGGGCCAGAAAGAGAGAGGGGCTTTGTAGCCTGGTGTTTAGGGCACTCGCTTGGCAGATCCAGGCTCTAGTCCCCTTGCTCCAGTGAGTATTTAAGTAGTTTATATAAAGTGAAGCAGGTTCCACAGGAGAGGTTGAGGGCTTGGCCCAGTGTACTCAACAGCCTGGTAGTTGGGCCGCTCTCCTGCATCTCCTCGGGACCCTGGGTTCTAGTCCTGGCTGTACGTGAGACATGGGGGTTTGCGTGCAGGTCTTCCACAACTAGGGTGAGAGCTAGTACAACTGGTACAAGGGCACCATCCCGGTTTCCTCTGCCTTGGGCGGGGCCTGCCTTGGAAACTGGCCTCTGAGAATGCCTGCTGGGTGGGGCTTCTGCGATAGGTGGGGAGAATCATAGACATACCAGGCTAGATGGGACCTTGGGAGGTCGTCAAGTTCAGGGTCGAGTAAACCTAGTGGCTACGTCTAGACTGGCGCGCTTTTGCGCCAGAGCTATGCAAATGA
>CM057848.1:115509601-115523427 GCA_030068395.1 Apalone spinifera
CTTCTGGGTTCCAGATGGTGCCGGACCATCAGGAGTGCCAGACCATTGGATGCCAGACCAATGGAGTTTTACTGTAGTTGGAGTTGTGTATCTTGCATTGATTTTCTCTGTCAGTGTAGACCTGGCCTTAGTCTTTGCGAACCAGTGGCCTGTCCATTTACAATCTTCTTTTCTTTTATGAACAGGATAGTGGAGACCTTTAAAGAATATTTAGAAAATGAGGGAAAAGAGATTCACATTGAGAAACTGACCAGCGCTGAGAGCCCAGACCTTACGCTGAAGAACGTCATTTCAGTGTGGAAAACTGCCGTGCTGATCAGCAAAACATTCGCCCACTCGTACGTCCAAGAGTGAAGGGTCTATGAACTGTTTCCTGTAGATTCCAAAATAAGTTGCTGCACCTACCCTTGAATCCACAGTGCTTTAGGGAGAGGTGTTTCCTTGAGAAGTGAAACTCGTCGCATCACCAGGCCTGGGTATCACCTGAATGAAAACAAGCCGTCAGTCAGATTGAAGTGGCGCCCTGGCTGGGAGACGTGAGTTTGAGATGTTATGGGCGTGAGCAGCTGTGCTAATGTTGCTATGCGCGTTGCTCTCTGCAAGTTGGTGAATTTCAATGAAAGAAACAATTTCTCAGCGCTGCTTTTTAAGCCTTCTTTATATAACCCATCCTTAGGCATTACGCCAGCTGTCTCCCTCCTGCCAATGGTCGAACCAGAGGATGAAAATTCCATTTCAGTGGCTTATTTCTGTTTATCTTAAACCAGCTCCTTGTCAGTTTGTTAGCCTTAACCTGGACTAAAGCTGTCCACACGGGATTTGAAACCAATTTAACATAAGCAGTTTAAAAATGACATCACTGCAAGTTTCTCGTGTGGACAGGGTCAAAACTGAATCAGCTTAAATTAGATATAAGAAAAATCACATTTAATCCCTTTTAAACCAAAATCTGAGGCCTGGTCTGCAATACGGTATCAGGGTGACATAAGGCAGCTTCTGAATCGCATCTGCACACTAAGGTTGTAAGTCTCCCACTCCACCAATCTAATAACTCCACCTCCACGAGAGGCATAGCAGGTCAATGCAGTTAGGGTGATGCAGAGTCTATGTAGACACTGCGTTACTTACATCCCCGGTTAGCTGTCAGCGATGGGATAAGGGAGCTCCAGTTGTCAGTCCCACATAGCACTCATTGCCCCACACTCCAGCTGTCACCCTGTCAGAAGTAGGATAGTGTGGACACCAACAGGCTATTTAATGGCTGTGATGGCCTTAGGTTGACCTAACTGAAGTCAACCTTAGTTTGTAGTGTAGACATGCCCTCTAGAGTGTTTACATAAGGAATGTTTAAATTGGTTTAGCAGCCTGTAAGTTCAATCAATGTGACCTGTGTATGAACTGAGTCTGGGTTTTGTGTATGTGTGTTTTTTTAAAGAACCTCAGAGGGGTAGCCAAGTTAGTCTGTACAGGATAAACTTAAAAAACCCAACAGATTGTCTAGTAGCACTTTAAAGACTAACTTCTTCATCTGCAGAAGTGGGCTGTGCCCACAAAAGTTCACGATACCATCTACATGTTTTGTTAGTGTTTACAGTGCTACCAAACCATGTGTTGTTTTTTAAAGAAGACTGCCTTGTTAGTGAAAAGAGTTCAAAAAGCTCGCCTTGTTCAGGGGAGTATCCACCTGGTTTAGGCTCCTCAAGACCTCCACTGCTTTTGAAAATGGCACAGAAGCTCCTCAGAGACTCCGGCATTTTTGAATATGTTATATTATTTTTTTGCACTATGAGAGCATCTTATTGAAGGTCTGTAATGAGATGTGTGATGTTGGACTTGTTAATCCTTATGGAACTATGCTTATGAATGGGAATATGCCTAATATGAATATGCTTTATGCAAAATGTTACATGTAACCTCTCACTGGAAAGCTTGTGATCACCTGGATGTGTCTGTTCTGTTTGTGTGTGCGTGTATCATTACTGTATCTGAAATTAGGAATAGTGACCGTAGATTTATTACCAATGTGTTCATGATGGGAAAAGCCTACTTCCAGCCCAAGAGGAACAACGAAGAAGCCAGACACAAAGCTCGTAGCCCACTAGTAAAAGACAACTGAGTGGGAAGAGATCCGTCTTCCTCCAGATGTGCTACAAAGATGTGTCCATGTTGCCTGATGCTAGAATTTGTACCTTTCCACAGAGGTGTTAGGGAATCAAAGGGTTCCTGCCCTAGGGAAATTCTATATAAAGGAAGGGAAGTAAACAATGACTCTTCAGCTGGCTTTAGGGACTGCCGCCCCACCCTGAAAGGATACTTGAAAACACCTGGAAACGAAAGTACTGTAATGAGAGGTGGAGAACTGCTTGGACCCAGGCCAGAAAGGATTCCTCTGTCCTGAGAAAGCCTTTACTGAAATAAGAACTGGGGTGAGAAATTATGATTTGTAACAAGTTCTCTTAATGTATTAGACTTAGCTGACCTGTTTTATTTTGCTTAGTAACTTTCTTTGATCTGTCTGCTGTTGCTTGCAATCAATTAGCTCCTACTTCTTATACTTAATAAAATCACTTTTGTTCATTAATAAACCCAGTGTAAATAATTATCTGGGGAGGGTGGGATGATAGCTGTGCATATCTCTCATTGACACAGGCGGCAAACAAGTTATGAGCTTGCTCTGTATTAAATTGTATACAGAGTAAGGCAGATTTATCTGGGGTTTTGAGCCCATTGGGTGCTGGGCCAAGTCCCCCTTTGACTGAGCCTTCCCAGAGCTGTTCTGATCTCAGTGTCTGTGTTACGCTGAGATAAGTGACTCCAACTCTGTGCCATCGCTAGTGGAGACCAGAGGTTCTGCCTCAGCAGGTCAGGGTGATGGGGTGCTCCAGAGGGCAGGCAGGTGGCCTCTGTGGTATTTGTAGCACATCAAGTGACACACTCAAGAGGGTCTCTGACTGAACCCATCACAATAGGAATGGTTAACAAAAGCCATGACCGAGGGGTATTAGTCACCCTCCACGTAACAAAAGCACCGGGGGGACTAGTCCTGCATCACTTAATGATACTGTGTTATCATCATCTGGCTTGCTGCTGAAACTTTAACAAAATTTAGTTCAGCGAGCAAAAGCAACCTCCCCAATTGTGCCCCCTGCTGGTTACATTGCAGGATTACAAGTCAGGGGCTATAGAAGAGACAGGCAAATTGGGCTGGTTGAAAAGGACCCACTGCAATGTTTATTCAGAAGGCAAATGGGGGGTTTCAGTGTAAAGAAAAGGATCTGGTCTCCTTACAAAATCTTCCTGTCCTTTCACCTGAAAAGTTACAATTTTGGTGGCCAGAAAGATTCTTGGCTTCTGGCAAAATTTTCAGTTTCTGTCTGGAAAAAAATTTTTTTTATATCAAACTATCATGGACTGTGCACCCTGGATGAGAGATGGGACTGTATCCTCATCACCTTCCAGAATGGACAGGCCCTAACAGGAGGGGTTTCTGCTGACCCCATCTGACCCCCATGTGAGCTGGCTACAGCGCTCAGGCTCCGCTTGGAGCAGAACTGCAATGTGGTTCCCCTACTGCCATGGGGCCCTTTTGGGGAGGGGGGGGTTCATCTGGATGCTTCCTTTCTCTGCACTGGGAGGGGTTGAGAACATACCGGTCTCTGAGATGGGTTCCCCCCACCATGCCAAACAGACTGAATTCTGCTACCCCCCCAGGGCTATGGCTGAACTCCGCTTCCCCTACTGAGAGCATTAAGGATTAAACCCACAGATGTTAGAATCCTGGGGGCTCTAGACACTCTCCCCCCTCCACCAGCAATTACTAAGAGATGGGGTTAAGGCAACAAAAGGCCTGGCCTGTGCCAGCAGTACCCCAGACACCTGGGTCCTTAGCTCAGCCCTGCACACTACAAAGGGGATAACGCTGGCTAAGTCATTGGGCTCAGTGTCTAGTTAGCAACTGGTATACCTGGGTCAGTGCTGGGGCCGAATTTGTTGAACATCCTCATTAACGATCTGGCAGAGGGACTGGACTGTGCCCTCAGCAGGTTTGCAGCCAACACTAAGCTGGGGGGGAAGAGGAAGATCCCCCCAATGTGCGTAGGTCACTCTGGACCCTCTCCCTACCCTGCAGCGTATCTACCTCACCCTCCAGCTTAGGCGCATCCTGAGGCAGGCACTGGCAGAAAAGAGATCTGAGGCCTGCCAGCCCAAGCTGGGTCCTTCTGGGGTTTCAATTAAGGTGCTGGGAATGAACTTTTAGGACTCCAAAGACCAGTCCACCAGGGAGTGTTTGGGCCCAGCTACTTTGCCTCAGTGTCTCTTTCCCAAGTTGGAGACCGCAGGACCCAGCATTCCAGAGAGGCGCAGTGGCAGCTGGGGATTGCTAGCAGTGTCCTCCAAAGAGCGCCAACCAGATTTACCAGCGAGCCCTGCTCTCCTCAGAACAGGGCCCTCAGCAGAGAGGAGCCGAGTGAGGGGTAAGAGGAGGTAACCTTTACAAATGCAGCAGAAACCCAAGTCTGGGGCACAGGAACGCTGGGGTCCTTGTTCTCGGTATCCTTTCCTGGCCCATCAGGCAGGAGGCCATCGGATTTGGATACAGCCTAAAACTTTCGTCCTTAAGCCCTTTTCTTTTGTAAACGACCACTATCACTGTTGGCATGAACCGCTGCATCTTAGAGCGCAAGCCTCTTTGCCCTGAGTTAAAACACTTCCGTTAACCCAGACTGCTACAGGTTTTAGCAGCTGCCATGTGGGCCAATTGCCACTCGAAGGGGACAGTGCACTGCCCTCAGCAGCTGTGTGTGCACGCGCAGGGTCACACTGATTTGAAGACCTGAACATCAGTGCAGATGGGGAGTGTGTCTCTCAAAGCTCCAGTCCAGCCAGGTTTTGAGCTGGAAGCAGGAATTACTGGGGGTAGAGTGTCTGGCCTTGAAATGTTTTTTTTTTTTTTTTTTAATGTTTGGGTTTGGCTCTGATCTTCAAGGCAATTAATGCTCCAGCTACATGGAAGACCAAAGTTCAATCTCCCAGAACTGGCACAGCAGGGTAATGCAGACCCCACAACCAGGACACAGGCAGTGAGAAGGAAGGCATGGCCAGAGGAGACTGACTGAATGCACTTGGACATGTCAAACTTTCCTTTGTGAACAGTCCTTTACAGCATATGACTGATACTTGCAACCCTGACCCAGCTCAATAAACCCCATGTCTGACCTCCCCATTTTATCCCCAACCCTTTTCTACCCATTAATTCCAGAACCATGTGACATCTGCCTCTGGCCTTTTTCGCAGCATTAACAAAAAGACCATTTCCCCCTCATTTGTTGCTGCTCCTCCCATGGCTCCGTGAGAGCCCCTCATGCAATACTTGAGCCAAAGCCTGTGGGCCGTTCAAAGAAACAATATGCACACTTCTGCACCTTTAGTCACTATTGTATTTATTTTACACTCAAAGAATTCTAACAGGTTAGTGAGGCGCGGCGTCCCAGTTAGACATTAGCAAATATCACTATCTCCTAGCTGTTTGGTAATTCTATTTGTGTTTAGCATTTCCACCAGATGTATCCGATACGGAGAGGTAGGGCTCACTGGTCTGTCATTCCCGAGATCACCCCAACCGGCTTTGGTAAAATCACTTGCAAGACACACACGAGAGAGTCTGTCGCCATCACGCTCTGCATTAATGCAGGGATTGCTCGCCGAGCTCAAAAGCTCTTTATCCAGAGGAGTCCCTGCTAGCCCAGATGGACATGGAGAGCAGATGGGCTAGGGAGGGAACCTACAAGTCCTGGCTGCCAAGTTTCTGGTCTGATCGCAAAGATGATCATGTTAGAAAAGAGCTTTTCCTGGAAAGTGGGTCACGTTTACAGTGAAGTTTTCTGCGTGTCTGGCTGAGAGCAGGAGCAAATACCATCCCCATCTGTAGCTGTTCTAATGTTCTGTCGAGCCAGGATGCTCTCATTGTAACTGCGCATTAGTGATGGGAGTGCTTTCCAAACGGGGACTGCCAGCCTGTCTCAAACCTGGGATTCATTTAGCTCAGGGTCCTGCCTCAGGCACTGGCTAGCACCAGATAATGCAGGAGGTGGTGTGAAAACCCCCATAGGTGAGGTAATTATGCTTATGAATGTCTCATTCTAATAGCTAGAGATCATCTTAAACCCTGGAACATGAGGTTTAATATCCCCTCTAAACCCGCTTCTTTATCATTCACTAGCATACTGGTCTTGTTAGCCACATAGACACTGGCTAAGTTCTCAGCATGAGCAGCAGCTCGCAGCAGGTTGTTCCACAATTCAACGACATGTTGCATGGGAGAGTCCTGAGGAATCGGCGGAGGCTACAAGCCAGTTTTGCAAAAAGACAAAGAGGGACAGTCAGGTGGCAAAAAACAGCAAGGGGCCAGCGGGGCACATAGATCAGGAATGTGATGGGTTTCCAAAAAGAAATAAATCTCTCTCCTCTGAGCTTAAAGGGCTCATGTCCTTCTACAACCTTCTGAATACAGGGAGACGCTCTCAGTCTTTGGCAGCCTGGTGGTTAGGGCTTTGCCGCTTTCCCGAGCCCATCGTGGGTTGGAATTTGTGGAAAGTGTCCATTTCTCCCTACCCCTACTTTCCTGTCTCTCTGCTCCTTTCTGACCAACAACAGCACCTCACCTTCCACCCTGTGGTTAACAAAATTACCGAAGAGTTGTCTCTCATCTTAGTCAGATTAGACCGCAGAGTAGTTTCTCCTCTCCCCCTCCTCCTCAATAACAAAACTGCAGCGGAGTCAGCAAAACAAGTTTAGTTTCAGTGTCATCAGAGATCTGCTAAATATAAAGGTTGCACAATGATCACCCAACTGAGACAGTGAAATCTCAGCTCCTTGGGGTGTGCAAACAGGACTGGGCAAACAGCCGTTCTGCATTGGATGGAGAGGCAATGGACAGCAATACATGTAAATGATGTAAATCAGGGACGGTCATTGACTGTGCAGTAACAGGTGTGAAAGGGGCCTGAACTCACTGTCTGTGCAACACCCGGCCCAACGGGCCCTGATCTCGGTCACTGTCTGTCTATGCAGCACCCAGTACAATGGGGCCTAGATCTCAATCTGCCTCCATGTGCCATGGCTGGATCCTGCTTCCCCCATGAGCGGGACCAACAAGGGCCACCCTGATGCAAGACAGGGTGGGCTCTCCAACATGCCCATGGGATATCCTGGTGGTCCCCATACAGGGCCCCCTAGCTTGGGAGTAGGAGGGGGAAGCAGGGAGGGGTCCCAATGTTGCCCTGGCTCCTGGGAATCCCCATAGGGGGTCCATATCTGGAGATGGGGCTTACTGTTCCCATATGCGGGGGGTCTTCCAGCTCAGGCGGGCCCAGAGAGTCCCAACACAGGGCCCCCACACAGCTCAGGTAGGTCCCAGCACAGCTCCCCTAGCTGAGATGCGTCCTCTGGTGCTTGCTGAAGGCCGAGCTCCAGCAGAAGCTCTTGCCGCACTGGCCGCACTGGTAGGGGCGCTCGCCGGTGTGGGTGTTCTGGTGCTCCAGCAGGTTGGCGCTCTGGCGGAAGCTCTTGCCACATTGGGGGCAGCGGTAGGGGCGCTCACCGGTGTGGGTGCGCCGGTGTTTGATGAGGTGGGAGTTCTGGCAGAAGCTCTTGCCACACTGCGGGCAGGTGTAGGGGCGCTCACCTGTGTGGGTGCGCTGGTGCTGGATCAGGTTGGAGCTCTGGCGGAAGCCCTTGCCGCACTCGGTGCAGCGGTAGGGCCGCTCCCCGGTGTGGGTGATCTGGTGCTTGGCCAGGTAGGAGCCCAGGGCGAAGCTCTTGCCGCAAATGCCGCAGCGGTGCAGCTTCTGGCCGGCATGGGTGCGCCGGTGCTCTGCCAAGTTGGAGCTCTGGCTGAAGATCTTGCCGCACTCGGGACACTTGTAAGGCTTCTCGCCGGTGTGGGTCACCTGGTGCCGCAGCAGCTTGGAGCTCTGACCGAAACTCTTGCCGCACTCAGGGCACTTGTAGGGCTTCTCCGCCATGCGGCAGCTGCGGCGATGCTCGGCCAGCCGGCAGCTCCACAGGAAGCTCTGACCGCACTGCGGGCAGCGGAAGGGCTGCTCCCGCTGGTGGTGCCGGAGGCCGGCACTCTGGGCATAGCCCTTGCCACACGCCGAGCACTTGAAAGGCTTCTCCTCCCCGTCGGCGCAGTGCCGGGTGCGCCGGTGTCGGGCCAGCTTGGCGCTCTCCAGGAAGCACTCCCCGCAGTCGGAGCAGGTGAAGGCCTCGTCGCCGGCGTGGGTGCGCTGGTGCACCAGCAGCGTGGCATTCTGGTGGAAAGCCTCCCCGCACTCGGCACACCGGTAGGGCTTCTCAGCACCATGTTGGCTGGCTCGGTGGGCAGCCAGGGCCGCGCTCCAGCCAAACCCCTCCCCGCATTCCCCGCAGCGGTAGGGGCCTTGGCCACCGGTGTGGGTGCGCTGGTGCTTGGCCAGGTCAGAGCTGACCACGAAGCTGCGCCCACACTCCAGGCAGTGGTAGGGCTTCTCCCCGGTGTGGGTCCGCCGGTGGGTCACCAGGGTGGACTTGCGGCCGAAGCTGCGCCCGCACTCGTCGCAGCGGTAGGGCCGCTCCCCGGTGTGGGTGCGCTGGTGGTGCACCAGGGTGGAGCTCTGGCTGAAGCGGGCACCGCACTGGTGGCAGCGGAAGGGCTTCTCACCGGTGTGGATGCGCTGGTGCTCCAGCAAGGTGGAGCCACGACTGAACTTCTTTCCGCACTCGGGGCAGCTGTGGGGCTTTTCGCCCGCATGGGATTTCTGGTGCTCCAGCAGCGACGAGCTCCAGGTGAAGGCCTTGCCGCACTGGTGGCAGCGGTAGGGCCGCTCCCCCGTGTGCACCCGCTGGTGTTTGATCAGGTTGGAGCTCTGGGCGAACCCCTTGCCGCACTCGGAGCACCGGAACGGCTTGTCCTCTGTACCACAGGCCTGCTCGCCCGCCCCCGCACCACCCCACCGCCCCTGGGGCCTCTCGGAGCTCCCACAGGAGTCGTCCCCTTCGGAGCGGGCTGAGAACGGCCCTTCTGCATCCCCATCTTCGTCCTCCTGCTCTGGCACATCGTCAGCCTCCTCATCCTCACTCAGGACCCCGTCATCTGGTGGAAGGCAAAGGGAGAGAGGCAACCAGACACACGTCAGTCATACCCAGGGGAGGAGGGGTCTGATGGGGAGGGAGGGCCCTGTACTGGGAGTTACAGCGGTCAAGGCCAGAACAACCTCCTGTCTAGGCCAGTGATTCCCACCTCTGGTTTAGTAACCCCTGGCTGAGCTGGAGGGAGGAAGAGATGTCTAGGACGGGTCAGGAGTTGTCTGCTTTTTCTGACGGAAAATAATAGTTTCTGAAAAATTGAAATCTGCCCCAGGCAAACTTCCATTTTCTGTTACGAAAGTTGAAATGAAAGCCCCAGCTCAGCAGATTTTTGATGCTCAGGAGGTGCAGACCCCGGGCTCATTGGCTCCCTGGGAGCTGGCAGCTACTGCCAAACACTCAGTGAAGAACATGAAGGGGCTGTGCAGTGGAAGTGGAAGGCACAAAGGCTGAACGTTCTCCATGTGGTGTGTAGATAGCTCATGGAACTCTGCTACCAGACATAGCCCAGGCCAAGAGCTTAGCAGGATGGGCTGTCTGGGAGCTGCACAGGAACATCCAGAGCTACTTACTGCTGACACCGTGAGCCGATCTCTATCAGAAACCAAAATGGGATCTAACGTGGCAGCAGATTAGCCCCAATATGCAACTGCAGGTTCTCCCAGCTTCCCTGCAAGATCTGTTGGAGACGGAAGACTGGGCTAGACAGACCCGGGTGCTGATCCAGTCTGGCAATTCCCTACTGTCCTACTCCCCCTGCAAGTTCCCTTCCAGGATTCCTCACCTGTCAGGACAACTCTCAGCTCCTCCCGCTCATCGGAGTCACACAGATCCTCCTCTCGCTCCATCCACGAGAACTCCGCCGAGTGCGCCAACGGGAAGCTTGTGCACGGGGAGAGACGACAGGAGATGGCCATTAGCACTGGCAAGATACCAGATCCCAGGTCCACACTGCTCCCCGCTGGGACCCCAGGAGGCAGCTGACAAAGCTGTGACATTTTTATTGCGAGCCATAAACCGAGCCAGCGCAGGCCTGGAAACCCCCATCACAGGGCTAGGGATGTTAAATATCGGTTAACTGAACAGTCGATTAACCTCATGAATTCTTATTGGTTAGTCGACTATTCTATAGCCCGAGAGTGGGTCTGGAAGCTGGTCCCACCCTTCAGAACCGCCATGCCACTGCACAGGGATAAGGGTCAGATCACATGACCTGGGCCCACACATGTAGATTAGAACCTTTCCACTGTGTCTCAGACTTTAGCTACATTGGGGACGAAGCAGCAATTCCAGCCCTGGTGCAAATCTCCCATGTAAACGGGGGAGCAAGTTAGCAAATTGTTTCGGTCAACTACCAAGATTTGCATCAGTTTAATGCTGATGCTAAGAGGCCCCATCAGCACAAATAGAAGGCTTCTGTCTACACAGGACGGGAGGGCAGGGAGCAGATTGTCACACAAAGTGCTTAGCAGCAAGTGTCTTATGACGAGCATTTGATCCCTCAGGTGGGAGGCAGCTTTGGCCCGGCCCCGAAGTTAAAAATGATTGAAGAGAATATGGCTCTTCCAATCCACAACCCAAACCAGGTGACATTAACCCAGCTCTCTGCACGGTTCCCACACAGCCTGCGGCGCTGGAACCAGGAACAAATTGCAGAGATCGGGACAGGGAAAATGGGGAGGAACAAGCTGTTGGCTCCAAATAAGTTGGCCCATAATTTTGCCAACCCAAAGAGTTAAAAAATGCTAAGACAGGCCCCTCTAGTATCAGAGCATCTTAAAAATTAAATTATTTTCATGCACTTTCGGGATTTACTCCTCCTCCCCTCAACCACAAGGGCTGGAAATAGCCTCTTGCCAACATAAAAGTCTGATTCTCCCACAGACACAGTTGCAGGGGTTTTTAGGGAGAATAAAACAGTTAAAAATCACAAAGCTTGTAGTTTAAAAAAAAAAAAGTCACCAGTCCTGGCAACATTGGTGAGCGAATGCAAATAAACAAGTCCCGCTACAGCCCATGGGGTTACTGGACTGGCTCAGCGCCATGGTGTTTAGCCCAGTCTCACCTGGCAGAAGAAGGTGCAAGAAACACCACTGTTTAGAGATTCGTAAATTTAGCAGGGCCCATTGTTCCCATCCAACCTGGCCGCCTGTCTAAAGCAGGCCAGAGAATCTCCCCCCCATGATTCCTACCTCTGGCTCAGTAACTCCTGGCTGAGCTAGAGCGGAGCTTTGAGAAAGAGACACCCCATGTCCACTGACAAGACTCCTGGTGAGGGAGAATTCAGCTCATCCCTAGAGGAGCTCTTCCAACAGTTAATTCTCCTCCCTGGTAAATATGAGCTCTTTATTCCCAGCCTGAATTTGTTTCCTTTCAGCCCCTAGCCAGTGGATCTGGCTCAGCCTTTTCCTGGAGGTTAAAGACCCCTCTGCTCTCAGCAATCCCCTACTCATGTTGGTGCTCACAGACTGGGATCGTATCACCTCTTAACCGTCTCTGAGTAAACTGAAAATATTAAGTGCTGTTAGTCTCTTCATCGGCAACAGATTTTCCAGTGAATCACTCTTGTGGCTCTTTTCTGAGCCAAAGTTTCTCAGCGTCCCTTCGGAAGTGCGGGTCCCATATCCAATAGGGGTCTCACCAATAATGTTCCCCCTAATTTTTTTCCACCCATTTGTGGAATAAATTTTATGATGTGCACTGAGAAACACAAGCTGGCGGCTGTGGGCACACTACTAATCAGCTGAGCAGCACTGGAATCTCACCCAAGCACTCAGCTTACAGGGAATACTGCTCACCCCTGCCATATGCAGGAAATCTCCATACCTCCCTGCCTACATAGCCAACGATCAAGTTTGCCCTCCCAGTATCGCACACCGGGATCTCCTAGTCCGGATGTTTTGACCCATCCTTTCTAGAGCCACTGCCCTCCAGGATAATGGCTCCCAGCCTGGATGTAGGACCCACATCCTTCCTGCCCAGCAGTGGGACCCTGCATTTGGCTAGGTTCCAACACACTATTCAAATGAGCCCAGCTTACCAAGCAACTCAGGTGGCTCTGTGTCCCCACTGTGTGTCTACCACTCCCACCCATCCTTGTGCTGGCTACCACAGTGATTTTTGTGTTTACTTTATGATTCGTGTTGCAATTGTATTTTCCGTCAGAGGATCATCTCCTGCAGGGACAGACGTCTCTGCTCCCTGTTAATAATGGAGCACAAGCAGGTTGTGTGAAGAGGCCTGTATTATATTGTGGGCGCATAAGTCAGTGGTTAAATTTCCCAGCAGCTCCCACTGAGAACAGTTAAGAGAGTCCCCCTGGCCCTAGCATTTTGCTTGCATGTCACCTGTACGTCACTGTGTGCCTGGTGTCTCCGTTTAGACTGTAAGTGCTTCAGGGTAGGGACTCTCACTGCCTGTCTCTGCAGCACCCAGGTATTACTGCTGATACCACCATGGTACCAAGAGACCCTAAATGAGATCAGGGTTCTGTTGCTGCTGGCACGGCACAGACTTTGAATCCCTGGTTCAATACGGACTTACCGTGTAACCAGCTGAATCCATTTCTCCATTTCACTGCTAGAGACACTGTCCAGCCCAGACAGAGTCCATGAGGTCACCCAGAAAGCATGCGGCAGCAGGAACTGAATCCAAATCACTACAGCCCCAGGCCTATATCTCAGCCCCCCACGCCAGCTTGGCAGCACAGTAAGTACATCACGTGCTTAGTCCTGTAAGGGTACATGACCTGGGCTTGGGCCATTACCTCTCCTCGCTGGGGTCCTCCAGTGGAAAAGGGCCATTGCTTTCAGCATCAACCAGAAACTCAGGGTACGTCACAGACTCCACCTAGGACAGGAGAGAGGAGGGAGCGTGGAGGAATTCACAACAGCCTACTGGAAGGGGGGCGGCAGGGCAGAGATGTCCCACTGAGCCAGCTCCTCAGAGCAAGAAAGGAGTTGTTCCCAGCTCCTAAGAGCCTCTGTGCTGGAAAAGGCCACACACCGCAGGTGACTGCCCCACAGGGAACACGCACAGACGGGGACCACGGTAAATATCACAATCTTCTTCTTCTTTTGAATGTCATGTTCAACGCTATATTTCTTCATCAAAGTTAATATCACAATCACACACACATACACACAGACCCTTCCTCCAATATGGAAGGAACACACACAAATTCTGGGATAACTTACACGCATGCTGGGGTTTGGAGTACATCACCAATGCATATGCATGGATGCAGACACACACAGAGGTCCCAGGGTAAATCACACACACTGAAGTCCTGGGGATAAGGACAGGTCTGTGTACAAACACACAGACGTACTCATGGGACCACAGTATTTCACACACGCGCGTGCACACCCACATCCCTTTAGTAAATCCCACATAGACACTAGGGTCCCGGGGTAAATCACATTGACATCCCAAATTCTCTCATGCACACACCGAATCCAGTGTGGGGTGTGTGCATGAAGCACGTATGCACGGACACACACACAAGGGTCTGGGGTAAATCTCACAGGCATATGCGCACACGCATCCCAGGGGTCCGTCACAGAAACACGCTGGGTCCAGGGCATAAATCACACACACGTCTTGGGGCACAGCATAGACAGATACTCACTGGGATCCACGAGGTACATCACCCTCATTTACACACACGCGCACACGGGGAGGGGGGGCACAGCACACAC
>CM057848.1:115523527-115545003 GCA_030068395.1 Apalone spinifera
CGGCGCCGCAGCCCGCGAGGGGTTAAAACCCACAGACAATGCTGGGAGGAAGGAAGGGGCCGCGGGGGAGGCGCCTCCTCCCGGCTCACGCCATTGGCCCGGCCCCCGGCCCCGTCGGGCGCAGGCAGCGCGACTGATTTGCCTGCGTAGCGTGGGGCTGCTCCGGCCTCCTGCCCGGGCCCGGCCCGCACGCGTCGGGGGGCGCGGTGGGTTCCCAGCGCCCATGTGCGATGCTGGCCCCCCCCGCTCAGGGACTTGGGCCCTGGGCAGCAGCGCCCATTCCCAGCTCCGCCACTGACCCGCCGTGTGACCTTGGACATGTCACTTCCCCTCTTTGTGCCTCCGTTTCCCCTCCCACTCCTTTGTCTGTCTGGCCTACGTGCGGTGTAAACGCTGCAGGGCAGGGATTGTCCAGCACAACAGGACCGAGAGCCCCTCGGCTTTTCTGCAATACAAGCAGCCAGTGCCTTCTGCACACAGGCCCCAGGCTGAATCACTCCAGTGGTTTCTCTATGAACCCTTACAGGCAGCTTGTTAGTCTTGCTATCTGGCTGAATTTAATTAACACCTGCCAAAACAAAGCCAGCCTAATTAGACTGAGCTCAGTAATTCCGTGTATCATTGCACCTTCAAAGGCAAAGTCTCAAAATCTTTACATCTCGCCTCTGGGACACAGTTCCTCTACTTCAAAATATTATCTTGGCTGGTCATTAACCGAGGTAGGGACCTGCCTGTTTTTGGTTTCTAGATGCACGTGCTATAGTTAACCACTAGCCTAAGACCTAGAGACACCTTGGTTCAAATCTCTACTGTGTTATGGAAAAAACAACAAATGGCCTGGTAGCCCTTTATAGACTAACAAAACATGAAGATGGGATCATGAGCTTTTGTGGGCACAGCCCACTTCTTCAGATGGACTCCCTACCAAATCTTATACAAGTAACTTAGACCTAGTCTATGATAAAAAGTGTTCACTGATATAACTTGTATTGGTTTTATGAATGAAATGAGCTTAATTGACAAACACATTTTTATGTCAGTATAATTGTGTCTAGACAAGGCCTTTTGCCTGCATAGAATTTTTTTAAAGTGCACCATAACTGGGTGTTACTATACCTGCAAAAGTTTATACTGTATATTTGACCTCCATCTGGAAAAATGAGAATAGCTCCCTACCTCAAAAGAGTGTTGTGTAGATAAATACATTAAAGATTTACTTTGGTGAAATGGGACCATATCAAATGTCTTGGATAACACACATTAAAACTATGCTCTTAAGACTGCAAAGTCATATACAAAAAAATTAGGAAATGCCAGAGTTAAGGCTCCCGGAATGTTAACTCTGCCCTTTTCTGCGTATACATTAAAATGCAATCTCTCCAAGGTGCTCTCTTCTCATTTATATTTCCTGGACATGGAATGTCATTTATCATCTGCCTTTACAGCACCTAATGCAAATGCAACTAATAAATAATAATTATAATGGAGTCCAATGTCATCGAGAGTTTTAGGAATTACCACAATATAAACGTTAAATAAAACCAACAATAATAGTTCACTTTTTTTAAGTAAAAGCCTTTTTTTGTTAGAAATTGCCTTGGGAAATAATAAATATTTTATGAAAAACTGATGCTATCAAAATACTTATTTTTGGTGAAAAACACAATTGTATGTGTCTTTCAATTCCATGTATTTAATTTTTAAATTATTTCAATATTTTTACCAAAACCACTTTATTAAAAAAAACCCAGGCATTTAATAAACAACCAATTTCAGTAATAATAATGAGTCCTATGGCACCTTAAAGACTAACAGGTTTATTTGGGCATAAGCTTTCATGGACTTTTAAAAACCCACTAATCCTTATAAATCAATCTGTAAAAGTTGTTGTTCTTGTGGATGCACACTAACACAGCTACTCCTCTGATACTAATTTCAGTAATTTTTTTGAAAGGTAAAGAATTTGTAATAAATTGCAAAAAAAAAAATCCAATTAAATTAGAGTAGTTTCAAATATGAAACCAAAAAATTGTCATAATTCCTTAAAACATATTTTTATCAGACCTACTTGTTAATCAACATTCATTTTTATATTAATAACATACTAATTGCATCACATACTTTTTCCCTTATTGGAGCAGAGTTAAGGTTGCATGGACAACCTTAATTCTCATATTTCTCAATTTCTGAATGCTTGACTTTGCAACTTTAAGAAAATACATTTAATACAGTTTTGGAGAGTAGCTGGAGGATACGAAGTTTCCTAGATTTTTTTAGAAAATTGAAATAAAACAACCCAGAAATTTTAACATGTGGAGTAGTAACAACTCTAACATCTCTCCGGTGGAATTTGAACCCATGCTTTGAAATAAATATCTAGGTATCAGTTGAATGTTTTGCTTTGGTGTGTCCCTAATACTGACTTCTGGTTTCTTTTCCTTGTCTTAGGGTGTGTCTACAAAGCAGGGCTTAACTTGAAATAAGCTATGCAAATTGAGCTACGTCAATTGCATAGCTTATTTTGAAATTGAAATTGGGAGCATCTACACAGCACTTATTTTGAAATAGAGCACTCTTCCTCTGACTTTTCCTACTCCTCGTACAATGAGGGTTACAGGAGTTGGAGTAAGAAGGCCTCCAGCTTGGCAGTATTTCGACATTATTTTGAAATAAATGCCTGCTGTGTAGACGTGGACTAAGTTATTTCAGAATAACACTAGTTATTTCAAAATAATGTTGCTGTGTAGACATACCCCAAGTGAGTTAGGACTCCTGGTTTCTACTTGTGGCTTAAGGCAGGAAGCAGAATCTAGTGGGTGAGAATAGAGGAGGAAGGGGCAAGCTAGCATAGCTGGGTTCTATCCCTGCTCTAAGAAGAGGTAAGTTCCAGAGGACTGGACTGGGACTCAGGATTATTGGCATCTATCACTGATGTGAGGTAGGTCAGAGAAGTAGCATCAGGGAGTCCTAGCTTTTGACCATAAGCTTGTGCAAGTCATTTCCCTTTCAGAAGAACAAGGACAACGAGACTCCTTGTAAAGTGCTATGAGGCTCACAGATGGTAACTGCAATTATTACATTTGAGTTTGCCACATATATCAGTAACTGCTGGATATTTTGAGTAAGAAAAACAAGACAACTTGGAGGCCAGCACTTTATGAATCCTATGCAGCAGGTGTTCCAACATGGTCTATCTGGGGAAGGATACCTCTAG
Source organism: Apalone spinifera (assembly GCA_030068395.1). NCBI lineage: Eukaryota > Metazoa > Chordata > Testudines > Trionychidae > Apalone > Apalone spinifera. The sequence continues at coordinate 115,526,742 of CM057848.1, forward strand.
GGTTTGTACTAACCTTGCTTTCCTTGCACAGGAAGTGAAAATGCAGCTGTGTAAAGCTCAGCCCTCCTCCTCAGTCTGCATTCAGGTTTGTTCATGTCCTTGTTATAGATTGTCCCAGTTTTTATGCAGCCAATCAGGAGTGTTGGGGGCAGACACCAAACCATCAGATAAGTGGGATTTCCCAGGAGGGGTGTCTCTGAGTATTCCCAACTATTACATTTATTTTCCCAATGTATGAACGTTGTTTTCCTTGTCTCTTCCTGACAGCTAGACTCTACCCACCCTGCCAGCTTTTTCCACACCAACCTGCTGATAAATATCATCCAAAGTGAAAGGCCTGGTGGCCTAGTAGATCAGGCACTAGGTGGGATACTGGAGACCTGAGTTCTGTTCTTGGCTCAGCCAATAAACTGCTAAATAACCTTGGGCAAATGCTCTCTATGGCCCACTCTGTTTATTGAGGCAGTGAGCTCCTTTGAGCAGGGACTGCATCTCACTTTGGGTCTATGCAGCAAGGGGGCTCCAACTCAGTTACTGTGTCAATACAGCACCAGAAACAATGAGGCCTTCGTCTTGGCCACAGTATGTCTCGGGAGCAACAGAACCACGAGCTCATTCACTGTGTGCTTTGCAGCCCCTGGTTGTCGTGTGCTTGTGCACTGCTCAGCACAGCCAAGCCCTGATATCTTGCACCACACAAAGCACTCAGTGTGGAGAGGAAGGGGCCATATGTCCCTTAGATAGATATGTCTTCGCAGGACCTCACGTGACAGGTCCCCAGTCTCCTTGGGGCCTTTCAAGCACGACTGTACTATAAATAACTGCAGTCATAAATTAAGTCTGCCACCAGTCAACCTCCAGAAACCTACTCAGTTGTAGAAGCCCGTAGCAAACAAAAGCTCTGACAAATCCCACCACAGTCCCTTTGGTGCACTGGGTTAGAGTCTTATCCAACTGGGATCTTATCCAAGTTTGTAGTCTGCTTCATCTACACACATATGTGGCAGAATGACCAGAATGAGATTCAGGGCAGGAGAATGCCTGCAGTTTGTTAGGGGTTGGATAGTCAGACAAGTAGAGAGGTGAGATGTATGGGGAGAGATGGTTAGATTGATAGAGGGATGGTGTGTATAAGGAGCAGTGTATGGGAGGAGAGAGAGCGTGGGCGGTGCATATGATTAGAAAGATGGGTCTGGAGTTGGATAGAAGAAAAATGCTCTGGTGAAACAGACAGTAGTTTTTGGAGATGAGTAATGTTTCTCCTTCCCTATCAGGAAGAACAATGCCATAGTGCCATCATCTCTGCATTGCAATATGTTGTTAAGTTGTGGAGCTGGGGCCATCCCCATCTGTCATGTACTGGGAACCCGCACCTGTATCACAACCCACAGTTATAGCAAACCCTGCCCTTTTGTTTCCAACTAAGCCGGCGCTGTGCGCTTTCTGCAAGCCTCTGGTCTCTCCTTCTTACTGCACCGCTGGTGAGAAATGAGCAGCCCCCTGCTGCGGAAGGCTTCCCCGCATCCCGCACACCGGTAAACCCGCTCGGCCTCATGGAGTCTTTGGTGCCTTGTCAGGTTGGAATTGCGCCCAAAGCTTTTGCCACACTGATGGCAGCGGTGGGGTTTTTCGCCTGTGTGGATCTGCTGGTGTCTTGTTAGGGTGGAGCTCTGACTGAAGCTCTTTCCGCACTCACTGCATGTGAAGGGCCGTTCACCACGGTGGATCACCTGATGGATCAGGAGGTGGGAATTCCGAACAAAGCTTTTCCCGCATTCAGTGCAGTGGTGGGGACGTTCCCCCCGGTGGATTCGCTTGTGTCTCAGCAGGTCAGAGCTGCGGCAAAAAGTTTTCCCACACTCAGCACATTTGAAAGGCCTGGGCTGAGCTTCTGGCTTTCCCAAGTCTGGCAGAAGAGGGGCTGGCTCCACCTGCCTCTTCCCCATGGAGCTCCCATGCTGCCTCCCCACCCTGCGCTGAGTCCGGGATGCCTTTCCTTTGTATCTTCCCAGGGGCACCCTGCGTAGCTCTGCCATCTCTGTCTCTTCCAGCTGGGGACTTGTGCTTAGCAACTTCAGCCGGGGACTTGTGCTCAGCACCATGTTATCTGCTGGAATGAGAGGAGAGAGAATCCAGAGGTGAGTTGGGGAGGACAGGTGTTGCCAACTTTCATAATATTTGCTCTCAAAACAGTTTCTGTGATTATTGGGAAATCTTCATTTTTAAGTGAGCCAATTTCTAGCCCTACTGTTTGAGGAGAAAAGCTGGAAAATATGAACCCCCTAATAGCTCTAAATCCAGAAGGTGAACAAACAGAACCCAGAAGGTATTAGTAATTTCTAAAAAACATTTTCTTAAGAAGCTCGCTTGAATTGGGGAAGGGAGCAGGGGTTAACCCGTGATTTTTAAACACTTGAGGTTAGCGATTTTATGAAGGGGACTGCAACTGCTAACAAGATCTGACAATTAAAGCCAAACTCTCAGTCTCATTCATTCCCTTCTTTGTACTGCACACATATGGACCCTTTTCCAAAGAGAAGGGGGTGATTCAGCTATTCAAAAACTCAGTGGGTGATTGACTTCCTCTGGGGACTGACTTGGAAATAGAGGGGAAAGTATGCTTATAAAATTGGCAGATGACACCAAGTTGGGAGGGGTTACAAGCACTTTGGTGAACAGACTTAGAATTCAAACAACCTTAATAAATTGGAGAATTGATCTGAATTCAACAAGTTGAAATTCAATAAAGATAAGTACAAAATACTTTGTTAGGGAAGCAATAATTAAATGCATAACTACAAAACAGGGAATAACTGGCTAGGTAGTAGCACTGCTAAAATGATTGTGGGGGTTATAGAGGATGACAAATTGAACACAAATTAACAATGCAGTGAAATTGCAAAAAAGCTAGTGTTATTCTGGACTGCATTAACAGGAGTTTTGTATGTAAGACACAGAAAGTAACTGTTCTGCTCTACTCAGCACTGGGAGGCCTTAGCTGGATACTGTGTCCATTTCTAGGCACCATACATTAGAAATGATGTGGACAAATTGAAAAGAGTCCAGAAAAGGGCAAAGAACATGATAAAGAGGTTAGAAAACCAGACCTTTGAGGAAAGGTTAGAGAACTGGTCATGTTTACTTTTGAGAAAAGAAGAAAGAGCGGAATTAGATGACACTCTTCAAATATGATAGGGGCTTCATAAAGAGAACTGTGATCAATTCTTGTCCTACTTTCAGTGGACATGGAAAACAAGTAATGGGCTTAATCTGCATGAAGGAAGATTTAAGTTAACTATTCAGAAACTCTTTAACTATAAAGGTTGTTAAGTTCTGGAATAAATTTCTAAAGGAGGTTGTGGAATCCCCAATCATTGAAGGTTTTCAAGAACAAGTTGGACAAACACCTGCCAGGGATAGTTTTGGTTTACTTGGTTCTGCCTCAGCACAAGGGACTGGACTTAATGATTCTCAAGGTCTCTTCCAAGCCTACAATCTTATGATTCTGACTTTGAAAGACTTACAAAACATGTAGATAGTATCATGTGCTTTCGTGGGTACAATTCACTTTTTCAGATGACCGGAGTGTTAACAGGAGAGTGATCTGCAGTCAATTTGGCAGGTCTTCACTAGATCCTTTGAATTGACTGCTGGTGGATCAGTCTCAGAGTGTATAGGGCTGTAGTATAGATATAGCCCAAGAGGCAGAATCAGCTGCTTCGGAACAAACCCTGTGAGAAGAAACCCTGCTCATCTGGCCCCATTATTATAATATCAGAGCACCTCAGGTTTTTTTTATTGTATAATATTCATGTAGGTGTTCAAAAAGCCCATTCTGATTATGACTTTGCCTTATCTGCTAGATTAGAATCTCTATATCAGAAATCTCCTCCCCGTGTAGGCACACGTGGACTATGCTTTCTTATTATACTTCTCATGAATTAATAAAGGCCCAGTATTACCTAATGTTAAGATAACCTGACTATTCCCATTATAATACTCTGTTTTAGTTTCTCAGAACTTTTGTCAAATAACTGTTTCTGAAAATTTCCATGTCTCAGGCTGATTGATTGATTTTATGTTTTGCCAGAAGAGTTCAACCATTTCTGAGCATAAATTTAGGGGAAAATACAGTGTTTTATTCATGATTAAAAATGTTCTTGCCTCCATATTGTTGAGAAGGTCTAGATTAGCTTTTCTCAATCTTTTCAGGGTTGTGACCCCTTACGTGAAGTCAAAAAATTCTGCAGACTGACCAAATATTTGACCTTGAAGGAAAAGGGTATGCAGGAAGCGGGGAAGCAAGATTTACCTCCTGAAACGGACAGGATGGTTCACCCCTGGGATCAGGGCTGTATCTTTTATTATTGCTATGAAATCCACCCAGAACTGGTGAAGTCAAAAACCTTTGAAAAATCTTAGCATGCTTGGTAGAGAGCTGTTAAAGAGTTTGGCAGATAAATTCTCCCAAGGTTCTATCTGCATATACCCAAGCTCCTCCATGTGACCCTACTGCTCATGTGCCACCCCCACAGAGTAACTCAACACACTTTGTCCTGTGACTCAAGGGACCATACAAGATTTTCCTGCAATTGCGTCACCTGGCTGTCAAAGTCTGGATTAGGGTAGGCTCCAGAATTTAAATCAAGGACCTGTTCTCTCCTGTTCACTCAATGACTCCCTGCTGCACTCAGCCAGGACGAATGAAAAGGAGGAAACATCCTGACTCAAATTCAGAGGGGTGAAGAAGGGAAAAGGACAGGGGTAGGGGTAGGAAAAGGCCCCAGGAATGAGAGAGAGTGAGATTGGTGATGTACATAAGCAGAAGATTTTGTAACCACTAGAACATACTCCCCTTCAGAATCTAGAATTGAGCCTATTTTTCTAGAGTCTCCACATTCTTGTATGGTCAGGACATAGTTGTAAAATCGGCAAAGTGTGTGTCTCCTTCCACCTCTAATGGTGCGTCCATAAAAGAAAACATCGTTCTAATATACCAGTTACTCCATTAGCTTACATGATAAAGAACAGCACTGTGGATCTAAGGATCACAATACTTTTGACAACGTGGGTGGGTGAGTGGGTGGGAGGAGTTTTAATATAGTTCCATATAAAAGCATTTCAATTTTTAAGTTTCTAAAAAAGCATAAGAAATTGCATCCCAAAAATTATCTTTAAAGAACATTAAGATTGCAGAATCTAACACTGATGTTAAGAAATGCCAGAATAAACATTGGTTGTACAACTTTAAACGGGTTACCGTGTGTGTTTGCATTATGATTAAGCTTGCAACTATTACATTTTTATTGGTAAAGGTTTATTTCATCCTACATATATAAACCACCTAAAATATATATTCATCAATTAATAACCAAAATGTATACAGGTAGACAGAAAAATGCTGCTTGAGAACTTACTAGAGATTGGCTTAAGAATATTTACTTTGTATATTATGACACGTGTTGATGATTAGTGTTCTGTTTTAAAGCTTTAACTTTTAGAATCTTTGTGTTTATTGTCAGTTAATAATTATTGCCTGCTGTCACTGTCATTTGCAACTGAGGTCAATAGCTACTTTTGCATCACAACAAGTGCTATAAAAATACTAAGTACTCTGGGTCTGGGAATCTCAGATTGGGAATCCAAAATTGGTAGAGACTTTTTGACAACTTTGGCTTTCATTCCATAGATGTAAAGTGAGGGTAATACCATTTTACCTCTCAAGGGTGTAGAGAAGGGAAATTAATTCATGTTTGTAAAGAACTCAGATGTATGATAAAAGCAGCATAGAAAAGTCCATGATGAAATTAATAATTCTCTATTCAGTGCAGGGTTTTGATGATAGGCAGTGGTGCCACACTCTGAAGGAAGAGTTTAAAAAGAAATATTAAATAGCCTACCTATCCTGTGAGCACCATCCATCAAGTGCTCTGAATGGAGCAGGGAACCTGTGGGAAAAAACAGTATGTGATAATATAATTAAATAATGTATCATAATGTCCATGCATGAGGACAAATTATAGCTTAATTGATTTTAAGGCTGGGAGGGACTGTTATGATTATCTAGTGTTCTGTCATCTTGCATAACCCAGGCCAGAGGCTTTCACCCAGTGATTCCTGCATTGAGTCTTTTTGCTTGTAAATCTCTGGTCAGCATGTCGGGGGGCTTAGCTTCCAATGTCAGATGCTGTGGCCACCTCTGGGAGTTTGGTTTGAGCAATTGCTGCTCCCTTGGGATTTAACCTTTTCCTCTCTCAATTTTGAATAGTGATATAAAGCTCCCAGGCTTTTGATGGTTTTTCCTCAATGAAATATTGAGCCTAAATCTCCACAACTTTCCCTCATTATATAATTATTAAGTCTTGATAGAAAAGTGGGACGGGGGCTCAGTTCTGTGCTCCCAGATGGGGTGGGGTTTGTGTTGTAAGGGGCAGGACTAGGGGCTAGCCTCCCCCGCCAGTCTTTCAGCTCCACCTGGAGCGCACTGCTGAGGACTCTGGCAGTGATTTAAAGGGCCTGAAGCTCTGGCTGCTTAATCCATTTTAGCTGCTACCCCCACCCCAACAACCCAACCAATCCTAACTCTCCACCCCTAAGCCCTAACTTGCCCATCTCTCTCTGATTGCCCCTGCCAACTGCCACAGAACTTTCCAGAATTTGTAAGGCCCTTTCCAGCCCTATATTTCTATGATTCTTCAATGCATCCCTCACCTCCCCCCAAATAAACCTCTCTCAAAGCATAGGGTTCCTTGTTGCCCATATCAATGTCAGTGCCAAAGCATGGTGGCAGGGGGTGGAGTAGGGACTTCCCAGCTATTAACTAATCTTCATGGGGAGATGGGAGATTAGGGGACTGGTTTCAAGCCTTTTCCCTCTAATCATCAATTATTGATGGAAAATCTTTAATTTTCCCTTCAGATTTTGCCATTTCTCTCTAATTTTTTAATATCTATAGAAAACCCCTCAGAGACTTTAAGGCCAGAAGGGACCATCATGATTATCTAGTCTGCCCTCCTACACATTGAAGGCCACAGGGCCTCTCCTCCCTCTTCCTCCGCCTTTCCTTTCCCATGATAGACCCATAATCCCTGGCTGAGTTACTGAAGTCCTCAAATCATGGCTTAAAGACTTCAAGCTACACAGAATTTACCATTTACACTACGTATAACCTGAAAGTGACCGGATGCAAAAACAAGGCAAAAAAAGTCCCAGAGTCTCTGCCAATCTGATCAGGAGGAAAAATCCTTCATAGCCTTATATATGACGATCAGTTAGAGCCTGAGCATGTGGGTCAGATCCACTAGCCTTTAATCTATTTCTGTGAAGTGAAAGCCTCCCACAATCACACAATTTATTTGTTTATTTATTTTTTTGATTATTTAAAACCATTAAAGAGGTTTCTGTCCATAAACTAATCATATCATGGGGTATGTAGCACGCCCCAAGCACTATCCTAGGGGAACCTTTAGAAGCCTTCTTCCCCACAGCAATTTTGGCCCAAACTGACTTTTTATCCGTTCTATCGCTTCTAATTTATTTACAGTGTACCTCATCACTAGCACACAATGCTATTCCATCACTTTTGCCTTTATTTCTGTCTTTCCTAAATAGCACATACCCTTCAGTCCCTATACTCCAGTCATGACTACTAGTCCACCATGTTTCTGTTATCCCTAAAATATCTCATTTCACCTCTGTCACCAGTAGTTTTAGTTCCTTCATTTTGTTACTCCGGTTCCATTTTGATTGTTGTTGCTGTTGTTTCCCCATGGATGCCCTCTCCTGTTATCAAGGTTGCCAATTTTCTTGGCTAGATGGACCGTACACCATTTGCGGCAATGGTGTCTGGTCCATCTAGTTGGGAAAGTTGGCAACCCTCTCTGACACAGAACCTTCTAACCTAGCCTCACCACTCAACTGGCAAGCAATGTCCCTTCCCCTGCTGCTGCCCTCTCCCAACTGCCATGGAACCTTCCAGCTTCATCGCCCAACTGCCAAACAAGTGCCCTTCCTCTCTCCCAACTGCCACGGAACCTTGCACCCTCATCATTCCACTGTCAAGCAATGTCCCTTCCCCCACTGCTGCTCTCTCCCAACTGCCACGGAACCTTCCAGATTCATTGACCAACTGCCAAACAACTGCCCTTCCCCTCTCCCAACTGCCACGGAACCTTCCAGATTCATTGACCAACTGCCAAACAACTGCCCTTCCCCTCTCCCAACTGCCACGGAACCTTTTGGTACAGAGGCAGGATTCAATATCCTAAAAGATCCCTAACAAGAACTTATTCTTATAAACTTCCATCTATCTTTGTCCCAACTGCATAATGTTAAGAATGCTGCTGGCCGAACATTTTTTGGGGAGGGGTATATGTGAAAAATGTTAAGAAAATTAACAGTTTTGCTTTATTCAAAACTTTCTGCTTTCCCCTTTATTTTTAATGAAAAAAATATCAGTGACATTTTTCAGTTAGAAATCTTTTGTTTATATTTTTCCATTAATATTTGGACAGAAAAAGGAAAAATACACCGTTTTGAAAATTGTATTTCTATAAACTTCAGTGTGTATTCTCAGAACCCCCTCTATTTCTCTCCCACACTGGAAGTGGCAGTGGGATTTCATATTCCATCGCTCGCACCCCCAGGCAAATCAGTCCTCCCCAATCTTCTCAAATGTCCAGCCCTGGGGCTCACCCCTCTGCTGCCCCTTCAGTCTCCCAGAGCCTGCCTCATACCTGGCTTAGTTCCCATTTCTTGGAGGATCTGGGGCTCCTCTTTAGGAACACGGAGTGGTTCATACTGGTTTCCTGGGGTCTCAGCTCGTCCCGCCTCATCCTGGGATATACATTCGGAACGGGGCTGTGGCTGCTCTAGCTGGGAGCCGGGAGCATCCCATAATACCTCAGGGGAAGCCATCTTCTCCGAAGTCACTTCCTCAACCTTTACACGCACCGTGACCTGCGGATGAGCCAAACATCACAGTGCAGCTAGTCTCTGGAACCCGCTGGGGACAGAGGGATCTGAGGGGGGAGACTGCAGGGAACATCCTCCAGAGACACAGAGATGGGGGAAGGAACCACAAACCCATTTCTGGGCTCAGTGGAGGGCACCTAACAAAACAGAGATCCTCACACTAACATAAGCGCATACGAAAAAGGATGCCCCTTGAACACACCCTGTGCAGTGCCTGAGGAACCACATCAAATAGCAAATTAATTATAATAATAATAAGCTGTACATAGTGACACCCACACAGTCAGGTTCTGCTAGGTCAGACAAACAGATTGTCAGAGGCTTGTGCAATTAGGAGCCCTAGAACTGCCAGACTGAATGAGACCAGTGGTCCATCTAGCCCAGTATTTCATCTCTGATGGCAGCCAGCACCAGATGCTTGAGAAAAAGATGTAAGGACCCCATCATTACAGGAAAATCTTGTCCCCAGGAAAGAGCCTTCCTGATTCCCAGTATCTAGAGGTTAGATGAGGTAAGTGAAGTTGAATATATGGTAGTATAATCCTGAAAAGTCTTTCTATCCATAACTATATCCAATCCATTTGTTGTATGCTGCTCCCTTCTAGGCCTCACATGGCTAATAGCATTGGGTGGAAATGGACCTGAAGTGACTTTCTGTTCAAGTTTTACATTTTGCTTTATGCCTAGCAGCTCTCTATCCCCATATTCATGTAATAGAAGAAGGGCCAAATAAAAGATCCTAGTTCAATTTCTCTGTGATACTGATAGCCCTTCTTAATCTTCTCCTTCTAAAGGTATGACTGATCCCTTTTTCCCTCTAGCTCTGATCATAAACCCAGGAGAACCTTACAGCCCTGAGTCCCTACAGTACCAGCTGCTAACTCCAGCTAGCACTCCCCCCGCCCCTGCAGATACAACAGTCTCCACTAGGATTATCAAATTAAAACATTCTTACCTGCTGCTCCCATAATCCAGCCTCTTGCTGCCCCACCTGGAACCCCTCTGCCAGAGCCACTGCCTGGGCACAGGTCTCAGGGCCACGCTCCCAGACCCATCTCTGCATTTCCTCTGGCAAGATGGTTAGGAATTGCTCCAGAATCAGCAGTTCCAAGATCTGCTCCTTGGTGCGGCTGTGTGGCTCCAGCCAGCAATGGCAGAGCTCCTGGAGGCGGCTGTAAGCCGCCCGGGGACCGTCGGCCTCCTGGTAGTGAAATTGCCTGAAGCGCCGGCGCCGTGTCTCCAGACGGATATCCTCCCCTTGTAGGATAGCAGCTTTCACCTTCCCATAGTCTCTGCTGTCTCTAGCCTCCAGGCTGCTATAGGCCTGTCGAGCTTTTCCGTTGAGTGCCGGCACAAGTCGAGTTACCCACTCTCCTCTCGGCCACTGGCAGGCATTAGCCACATGCTCAAAGTTGGCCAGATAGGTCTCAAGATCATCCCCGGGAGCCAGCTCAGGCAACTGTAGTGTTACTGGGGTTGGCACAACTTCAGGAGGGGTCCATAGGGCCTGCAGCACCTCCTGCCACTGGACTTCCCAGCGCTGAGGCGGCTCGTCCTGTCTCTCAGGCCTGGACTGTTGTGGAGCCGCCCATCTCAGTAACTCTCCAATAGTCCCAGAACAGACAACAAAGGGAAGGTTCTCTCCATGATCCCCTCCCTGCCCTGGCTCGGGGCCTGCTGGGTCTTGTTCCTCCCTTTTTACAGGGGGTTGCACAAACTGCTCTAAAGGCACCTGTAATTGGAGACCCAAATCTGCACTTGTACCCAGTTCTGTGGCCATGATCTATCTCAGGAGTGGCTGCACTTCCAGCTAGGACCTGCACTCTCAGATGCCAATCTCAATAACCATGTGTGGGACCTGTTGGGAGCATCCAGCCTCCTGCACAACCTGCAGCAAAAGATCCATATGAAACACATTACAAGTATGCTATTGAGCTGGCAAAGCCAGGCTCTTCCATGTTAGCAGATTCCAAGATTTACAGTGGCCCATTCAACAATAACTCTGCCTGCTTGGGCATCCACCTGGTGCCCTAAATGTGTCCTGTGGAAAAAAATAGTATATGACCATCAAATTAAATTAATGCCTATGGACAAAGCAGGCAACTGTGAAACTGTTATTTACTAACATGCGTGTGCTTAACTTTGCTATGTAAATAATGTTCTTTTAGCAGAGTTTTTGGCATGTAATTCCCAAGTATTTTTCCTTTAAAAAGTGTAAAAAAAAACCCCACCACAACAACAAAAAAACAAGTGTAATAAGTAGAGTTCAAACCCTCAATGGGGAAGGAGGGAGGGAAACAACAGATTATTACTGCCTGAGCTACAGACCATCCTGTGTTTAACCAGCAGCTGGAGAATGCTGCTATCCCAGAATTGGGAGTGAACCCCCAGGTTTGAAAGTGCTTGATAGAGTGGGAGCCCTGCCGGTCCTGGTGTTCTTCACCCACCCCAAGAAGTGAGATGCTCATGCCACTCTCTGGGAGCACCACAAGGGGTATGAGCCACGTGTCAGACCATGGGGATGAAGGCAGCCCAGCCCAGCCCAGCCCAGCCCAGCCCTATGCTACAGCTGCTCTAGCAGCTCCCAGACATTCCCAGTCTGGTCTCTACTGCTACTGGGTCATTGACAGCCCAGCCTTATAAAGCGATTCTTTTGCCAAGCTGCTGCTGTTTTCCTGAGAAACAAAAGAGACAGGAATTGGTGATTGGTAGCAGTTATAACTCAGCCAAACCTGAACCGAATTTCCCGGGACGAGGAAGAGTCATTTCTCCAGCTGCTGCAGAGAGCAGAGGAATGGAAATTCCTTAAAGAAAAAGTTGCAAGATTTTTTTTTGTCATTAAAAGTGTCTGGTGACCTAAACAGAAGGGTCACCACCAGAGTCTCCTGCAGTAACTGTAGTGAGAGCTAATGTCACAACCTCGACTCCCAACTCACTGCTCTCACTCAGCACAGGCAGGTCTCTCCCTGACTCCCCTGGCTATTCCCTCACTTCCCTGCCCCAAGGTACAGACAGCTCCCCCCCTCCCCCCATACCCATCTCTTGAGGTGGGAGCTCTTTGTTCCTCAGGTCTCAGCAGGAGCTGCAAAGAGAATGCCCCTCCCCCCACACATCCTGGGTGGGGATGGATAAGGGCAGGGGGAATTAGGGAGCCCTTTTCCCTTGGGGTTCCTGCAGTGGGGACATACCTGGCGTCGGGAGCTCCTGCTCTTCTGGTCCAGCAACTCCGAACGCCCTGTTCCCTCTGCGTGTCCAGCAAATGCTGAGTCCCCCTCTTCCCGTGTCTGGGGGTCCCCTGGAGCCCACATGCTCCATATGCTGCGGAGCTGGGGCAGTGGAGGGGGGGGTCCCTGAGTGGGGGAGCCCTAGACGATGCTGAGAGGCTGGTCCTACCTAGGAAGTGACAAGGATCCTGGAGAAGGGTTAATCCCACCTCTGCAAAACCAGGACTGGCTGGGTTTGCTGTCAGTCCAGGCGAATCCCTCCCCTGCCTTGCAGGCCAGCCCCTAATTGGGATTGGATCATGGATGGGACTATTGAATTTCCAGCGCTCCCCGCTCAGCTTTCAAGCCCTCCCCCGGCAACAGCTGCAGCCTCCTGAGAGGAAGCCTGGCCGCGCGCCCCCCCTCGCACAGCCACTGTTATACAGAGAGGTGAGAGCTGTAAGAACCTCCCTGGACCAGACTCCCCCTCAGCAGTCTGGCCCGGAGACATTTAACCCACCGTCTGCACTTTCTGCGGTGCAGACACACAGAGAGAAACAGTTCCTCCTGTGCTGGAGTGGGGGTAGTCTTCATAGAGAGGCAAAGGATGGGAAGGAGAACATATACAGATGTATGGATTCTAAATCCAGGAGTGATCCCTGGGTTATCTAATCTGGCCTGCATAATCTAAAACAGGCAATGGAGAACTGAGGCTCAGAGAGACTGAGAGGTGCAGAAGAGGCAATTGGACAGAAGTGGGGTATGGGAGCTAGACAAAAATCCAGGAAACCTGGCATCTGTTCCTACTGACTTTCTCATTTCCTCTCTGTGCCTCTGTTTCCCCTCCCCTTCAATATCTATCAAATCTATTGAATGTGTAAACTCTTCCAGAAAGGGAGGTTCTCTGACACCTAACAAAACTAGGTGCAGTTCCCAGTTACTGTGTGTCTGTGTAGTGCCCAGCACAATGGGGCACTGATCTTGGAGTTCTAGGCATTTCTACATTACATCCAAAGAAATTATGTTAAAGGAATGTTAAAAGTGCAAAGTCAAACCCTAAAAGATTTGGAAATACTAGAACTAAGGTTGTTGCTGCAGTCTTATTTCAGTTCCCTAGTGTATGCATTATGATTACAGTCTTTAATTACATAATCACATAATGTCTTTTCCACTGGACCTCTGTCTTATTTAGAACACAGGGTGGGCTGTGTTCACTGAATGGATAGCTGCTCAATAATATCCTCATCAATCACTGATGTGACGGGAGGCCTTATTTACTACCCAGCATCCACCCCCTGCTCTGCTCACACAGTTACCAATCTCTCCCGGGCTTTTGTGTGATCTGTTTCAATTCAATCTACCCTCATAGGTCATGTTTTCTAGACCTTATTCATGTTGCTCTTCTCCGGATTCTATTCAATTTGTCCACATCCTTCCTGAAATATGGGGCTCAAAATTGAACACAATACTCCGGAGTGGAAGAATTACTTCTCGTGGCTTATTTACAGCACTCCTGCTAATACATCTCAGAACCCTTTCTTTTTTTTTTTTCTTTTTTTTTTTTGCAATAGAGTTATACTGTTGACTCCTATTTAGCTTAGTGATCCACTATGATTCCCAGATGCTCTTCCACAGCACTCCTTGGCAGTCAATTCCCATTTTGTCCTCCTTAAGTGGAGTAGCTTATTGTATTTCACCCTATTTACTTTTGACCATTTCTCCAGGTTGTCCAGACCATTATGAACGTAGTAACATAAGAACAGTGATACTGAGTCAGACCAAAGGCCCATTTAGCTCAATATTCTGTCTTCCAACAATGCCAGTGCCAGGTACTGAACAGAACAAGTAATCCACCCCCTGTTGCCCAGCCCATTCCCAGCTTCTGGCAAACAGAAGATAGAGACACCGTCCCTGCCCATCCTGGCTAATAGCCATTGATGGATCTATACTCCATGAATGTATCTAGCTTTTTTGAACCCTTTTACTGCCTTGGTCATCACAACATCCTCTGGCAAGGAGTTCCACAGGCTGACTGTGAATTGTGTGAAGTACTACTTTATTTTATTTGTTTTAAACATGCTGCCTATTAATTTCATTTGGTGACCCCCTAGTTCTTGTGTTATGAGAAGGATTAATCAACACTTCCTTATTTACTTTCTCCATACCAAGCATGATTTTATCGACTTCTGTCACATCGCCTTTTAGTCATCTCCTTTCCAAGCTGAATAGTCCCCATTTTATTAATCTTTCTCAGCCAAGGAGTTTGGTTCTTGCAGGAGGTGTGTCACTATGTCTTGGCTCACACACCAAATACGGTACACTGAGAATATACAGACAGTGTTTATAGCCTAGACATTTAATTGCAGCAGGATAATCCAAGTGATGTAAGCTTTTAAACTGGACCCAACCATCCCATGTCCTTTTAAGTTCTACCTATGGCAGAAATCTGGAAAAAGTTGGAGAAAAAACTTACTGGGGAAGAGCATTTTAGGAGTGCAGGAGTGAGGGGAAGAGAGGAGAGAGACTTTTGAGGCTACACTGAGGGGAGTGGGTATTGTGGGAATGGGATACATGAGGATTAGGTGGGGAGAAAGTTTGGGGGGGCTCAGGTGACGGGGAAAGACACAGGGAAAGGGGAATATGGGGTGAGTGGCAGAGAAACTGTGGTAGAATAGAAGCTGGAGTTCAACTCAAGTCAGTCCCATATTCTCCCCTTCTGAGTGTGTGCTAAGACCTGGGGAGTCTGAGCCTCTCACCTTTCAATGGGGGCCAGGATTCTCACCCATTTATGAAAGCCTGACCCACATCCAGGCTTCTTCACATAGCCCCTCATCCTGTCCCTCTATGTGGAGTCTGGATTCAGGGAGTCCCAGCTGACCACTGATTCCCTAACCCCTGCTCCGAAAACCTCACAGCACTGACAGGCCATAGAACATGTCTAAGGGGGAGGAGATAGCTAATCCCAGTGGAATCACACACAAGACGCCAGGACTGTAGCCACCAGACTGTGTGGGCTTCTAATAGCCCTATAGGACACGGGACATAGGGCTTTGCTAGAGGAACTGAGTGGCAAGGATGACAAAGGACAATCCCTTCCTGCCCCCATTTATCTCCTTGCCCAGACCCCAGTCACTCCTTCCGTAGTTAATAATAACAACCCCCATAAGCTAAATTAATCTATGCCATACTAAGAAGTTGTAGAGCTGGGATCCCCCACCCAGAGCTGAGACGAGGCTGCTTCTCCACAGGGTGGTGGAAGCTGTTTATATTGGGATCCCACTCCTGGCAATGACACGGGGCTGGAAGCTGGATCTGGTATAGGGAAAAAGGGCTATTTTATAAGGGAATGCCTCTTATACTGAGAGACAGCTGCCTTTGCTGTGGGTGGCCAACACTATTTAGAGAGAGATCCCTTCCTTTACACCCAGAGACAAACAGAGACAGTTATGGGGTAACTTGATTATCTCTAGAACTACGTCTACACTGCAGGCTTCTTGCGCAAGAATGGCCATTCTTGTACAAAAACTTGTGGGGCATCTACACTGCATGCGCATTCTTGCGCAAGTAAATTTACAGTAAAGCATTGGAACAGAGAGCTTCTTGTGCAAGAGTTATTCCTCTCCCCACTAGGACTAAGCCCTCTTGCACAAGAGCTCTTGTGCAAGAAGGCAGTGTGGACAGGCAACAGGCTAAAATGACCATACTGCCATGGATGCTCTTGCACAAAAGCACATTTCTTGTGCAAAAGCACGTGGCAGTGTGGACACGCTCTTCCACAAGAATTTTTGCTGAGCAAAACAGTTCTTGCACAAGAAGCCTGCAGTGTAGATGTAGCATAGAAGTATCTTTATGAGGAGCAACTATTTGATAACAGGCTCTTCAATTTAGCATGGAAACATACAGCATGTGCCATTGGTTAGAAGTGGAAGCTAGACACATTCAGACTGGAAATAAGGCCTGGAATTTTAATAGCGAGAGCGATTAACAACTGGAACGATTTTTCAAGGACCATGCTGGATTCTCCATCACTGACAATTTATAGTTTTGGGGCAATTCTCTGGCCAGTGTAATAGAGGAGGTCAGACTAAATTATCACAATGGTTCCTTCTCGCCTTGGAATCTAGGCATCTAGATGCAACCACCTCTGGGGAAGGGCACAAAGGATGTTTATAAAACTAGCTCTTGCCCAGTAGTGCAGTGAAGATACTTGTGCAATCATCATTTGCCTGCATTAGCCCCCCCCTTCTGGAGTGGACCAGCTATTTGTACTGGGATCCCTCACCCAGGTCTCAGATGCAGCTTCTAGGGTGTACTAGTAGCTTATGGCCCGTCTATATTACAGGACAATGTTGAATTACGATACTCAACTTCAACTACATTAATTGCGTAGCTGAAGTTGAAGTAGCTTAACTCGTACTGTCTATATTGCAGGAAGTCAAAGGAAGAAAATTCTTCCTTAGACATCCCTTATTCATCATGAAATGAGGGTTACTGGCATCACCCAGGTGCGCCCCCTCACCTTGAATTAGCTGTCTTAACTCAACCACTAATTTGAACTCTGGAAGATCAACAGTGGCAGCTTTAATCTTCCTCTGTAGTGTAGATGTACCCTTAGAGAATGCATCAGAGGGATCTTTTAATGCCTTGAGTGTAAGAAGGGGAAGGAGGGCAGTGTCTCTGATTGATGTCACAGGAAACCACCCCAGCAGCTGTGCAGGCCGATACGGGGATTGGACTAATGCAGTCAGCACAGTAGGAAAAGCTGCCCTCAGAGCAAACGCTCAGTCCACAGCTGGGAGTGTGGGTGACAGTGGTGGGAGAGGAAGTCCAGCAGAGACCTCAGGTGAGTCCAGCTTAGTATCAGTGAGATGCAGACACATCTTAGGTGGGGCAGCAATTTGTAAAGGGAACTTTGGAGGCGAGACAGTTGTTTATACAAGGATGTGCCACCTATGGAATGAGGCACACAGGGGCTGAATATACTGGGGGAGCTGGTGGAAGCAAGGGCAGGGGACACAGGCAGGTTGTGTCTGGAAGTTTTAACTATATGAGGGGGAGGGGCAGTGACTCATGGATGGCACAACTGCCCCAGATATAAAGAGAGCGGAAGATACAGGATTGGGTGGAAGGGAAATTACAGGGATTGATCCAAACCTTTTGAGGTTACTCCAGCCTGGAGGTATGGGGGAATCAACTCCTTGGAAGTGGTGCCAATGGCAGCTCCCTGACATTGTTGCAGCATCAGCTGGGTTAGTGTGGATGGTCCCCACTATGGCCAGGGTGCAGGTATTGGTTCAGAGTGCCCCGGGGAACTAGAGAACTCATGTTGTTAGAGCTAATACCAGCTCAGGGGACCCAACCCTGGGTCCAGCACTAGCTGGGTTACTGTGGATGGGACCACTCTGGGTGCCAGGCAGGTACATCCGCCTGGGAGTTGCCTCTCAGCACTCCAGCCTGAGGGGTCATAAGCCACAGTCAGTGTTCACATGGTCGCTGTAGTGTTGCAATCTGAACTGGTGAGTGTAGACATGCCCTATGATGTCTATGCCCTGAGCCTGCTCTTGATCTCCCCTACAGACCATGCTGTGCTCTACCCCAGCCCTCCTTGCCCTCCTGAGCCTGCTCTCCGTGGCTGGCACTGTGGGTCTGGGGGAGGAGTGCCTGTCTGAGATTAATAAGATCAAGGACCGACTGGAGGTCAACTGCTCGGGGCAGGGGCTCAGGGGAGTGCCACTTTCCCTACCCAAGAACACCAGCATCCTGCTGTTCAGCACCAACCACCTGGCATCCGTCTCCACTGCCTCCTTTCAGCACCTCCCTGAGCTGATTGACCTGGACCTGTCATACAACGGGCTCAGTGCACTGCACACTGGGACCCCCATGCCTTTGCTGCAGGAGCTAGTCCTGTCCCACAATGCCCTGGAGGTGCTGCCCTCACTACAGGGCTTGCCTGCTCTCACCCACCTGGCTCTGGCGCACAATAATATTACACAGCTGGTGCCAGGGGACTTCCGGGATGTGAAGCTGCTGAAGGAACTGAATCTACGGGGGAACCGGCTGCGGACTCTGCCAGAAGAGATCTTTGA
>CM057848.1:115566943-115582204 GCA_030068395.1 Apalone spinifera
CATCTTTATACCCATAGGGGCCCGTATCCTCTGTCTTAT
Source organism: Apalone spinifera (assembly GCA_030068395.1). NCBI lineage: Eukaryota > Metazoa > Chordata > Testudines > Trionychidae > Apalone > Apalone spinifera. Next base: position 115,566,983 of record CM057848.1, read on the forward strand.
CTAAGATGCCAAATTATATTGATCCGTCTTTGTGACGCCAGTTCTTACAAGGGAGTTTCAACTTAATTTACACTTGCAAGAGAGATAACTAAATTGTGAGTACTGGGCATTCTTTATTGGGCAGGAGATTCCTCCCCCGGGATGAGTGTGTGTTCGTATCAATATGGGTTTCAGTCAAGGGCACTCCTCTGCAGCCTCTTGGTTAGCAATTAGCTCGATCACCCTCATATCTCTGCTTACAGCCATCCAGGGTCATAGTGAACTCGCATATCTGGGCCTTCTGTCAAGGCTTCAAAAGACTATGCTGGTTTTACTGCTCTGTTTGTGCCCTGTTTGCTCCAGGCATCTCAGAGCAGGGCAAGCAAAAATGGATGTTACGGGGGGGGGTTCCTGTCTGGCTACAGACACTGTCTTGGCCAACATGAAAGAGTGTTCAATAAGGTTAGGGGGTTGAAATACAGAGACTATATCCTGCTTAGTACCATAGAAAACACCATGAAAATGTTTTAACCTTTTATTAGAGATAAAGAAAAAGAGTAAGGCATCTGAAATGTCAGATACTAAGTGTGACTTTTACCATTCCTTGTTTCTTGCCCCTTTAGCTGGAGCGAGTCTGTAGTCAAATCTCTGTTTGAAAGTCTTTTGGATGATATTATAGATGGCAATAGCCCTCCTTTTGGGGGAAAAAGATGCAGTTAGTTGAAATGAGCTGGAGCTGTTGTTGTTAATGTCTGATCCTGTTTCTTAGAAGACAAACCCGCACAAGAGAGAAGAGCACAGCAAAGAGAGAGCATGCTGCTGACTCTTGCTTCCAGCAGGAGAAACTCAGGCCTGGCTCCTGGTCTGATCTGAGCTGCCTGGAATTGGGCTGTTCTGGGCAGGGCTTTTAGCTGCCTCTTTGGTCACATGCTTACAGCAGTGTTGCAAATTATCGCTGTCCGGTCAGCTATGCCAGGCTTGTATTCACTATAAGGCAAAGGGAGAAGAATTGTTAAGAGACGTTGAGGAATTAAAAAACCTCAGGGTGCTTGAGTAGGTGGGGAGGGAAGGAACCGAGTCTCACGCTCCAGGTGATGTCTTCGGAGAAAATCAGAACTGGTACCAGTGGCAATATTCTCTGGCTCCCATTCTCTGGTCCAGTCATCTTAGGGCAGCTCTTGGGATAAGAACAAAGAGGATCTGGGGCCCCAAGAGGGGATTGGGAGGGAGCATGGTGGTATCCCTTGCTGCAGCAGTTATTGGCTCACACCTGCGGTTGCTGCTGCTTTCAGCCAGCAAGGGTAGCATTCAGTTCCCCTCCTTTTCTTTTGAAAAACTCCCAAAGGAAGTAATAGGCAAATTAACCTACCGCCTCATTGGGATTCCCTCCACTTAGGCCTGACTTCTGAAACATTTGTTATGGTTCAACAATTTACAGTTCCACAGTCTCATTTATCCACCGGAATAATAACATTGACCTTGAATTGCATCATAGACCTTCTTTGTTTGGACTAATTCCACCTTTTTATTTAGATTTGTACCTTTTCCCATCAACATTTATTTTCATAGGCTACTATAAGACAGTATACACTTTCTTACACTGTTTACGATTAAACTGCCAGTGTGGGTGAATTTATGGGCCCAATTATTACAACAGCAAGTAATTCCTTTGACTCAGGCTCTCTCCTGCCTTTTGTGTATTTAGCCCATAATCTGTAATCTTTTCACCATTAGGGCCATCTCTTTGTGGTTTTGTGCAATGGAACCTGGAGCTCAGTTGTGCTACCACAACGCAAAGGAACAGTCAAGCCCCAAATAGCTTCCCTTCTTGTGCGACGTAGACCCCACTGTCCAACAGTGACAGTCAATGAGTAATTTACAGTGCAGGGCAAAGGGCTTCTCTCAGTGATCCCCATTAGGTCTATTTGTTGTCAACCAAAGACATTTTATCTTGGTGCAGGTTTTCCAGATGCAGAGGAGACCTGGGACTGGTCAAAAATTGAAAGTTCCTTGGGCTTCTTCCTCACAAAGAACTCTTCCCCTGGAGCAGGTAGGGACCTAGCTCTGCCCTTTGCAGCAGTGGGAGACTGAGTGCTCGTTTCAGGAATGGTCCCTCAACTGCAGACTTTCCCCTCACAGAGCATCACAATAGGAACTGAAGCCCAAATATGAGAAGCGCTACAGCTCTTCACCATCATAATCCCAATGGAAACGCCATCTCCCTGGATTCCTCCAGCCTCCTCCACTCTCCCATTTTCCAAAAGACATGAACCATTCAGATCCTATTTGTGTCTGTGTCTGTGTCTGTGTCTGTCCCTTGGGACAGAGGCGTCAGTCCAGGTGTGTGCTGTTGCTATTCTCTCCAGTGAAATGGGCCTCAAACTATGGAGAGAATCTGGAGGCTGATTTTCACGTGGACTTGTGGGGGTTGGGCTATTAGTGGGGCTTATGGGACCCACATCTTTTCCTCTTTCGCTAGCCCTGGGGCTCCTGGGAATTTGGCTTCTTGCACTCAAGTGACGGGGCCAAACCCACTCCTTCTGGGATGATTAGCGGTCTCCCTTTATCGCAGCACAGACAATAATTTCTAGATTCTCTTCTCCACCAAGCAGGGGTGAGGAACCTGAGCAGAGCTGAGGGGCTGACTCCTGAGGAAGAGCCTGGCAACCTGGAGATACCCAGCCCTTTCCCTGGGACATCGGTGGAGAGTCATTCCCAGGAATCTGAGCAGGGAAGGCACTACAGGAAGGAGTGTAGAGTACAAAGACAGAGGAAGAACCTGACCAGGAAGGAGCCAACAACCCAAAGAGGCCATCAGAGAAGGCCCAGGCCACATGTAAAGCCTCCTGCAGAGGGACAAATTGAGCCTAGAAAGAGCCTGTATACTTGCCATGCGTGCCAGGAAGAATTCAAGGTGCAGAAAGATCTGATAAGCCACCACTGGACAGTTCATGAGAGACAGAATCTGTATCACTGTAGTGAGTGTGGGGAGAGCTTTAGGAGAAAGAAGGAACTCAGAGCACATAAGAGAGCCCATAGAAAGAAGACAGCCCATCCTTGTTCGGACTGTGGGAAGATATTCACCAAGGCATCACTGCTCACTGCCCACCAGAGAATACATACAGGAGAGAGACCCTATCACTGTGCTGAGTGTGGAAAAAGATTCTTCTACATCTCGGCTCTTACCATCCACAAGAGAGGCCACTCAGGAGAGAGACCCTATGCCTGCGCCGAGTGCGGAAAGCGATTTATGGATTCGTCAACCTTTCGTAATCACCAGACAATCCACTCAGAAAAGAGACCCCATCGCTGTAACCAGTGTGGAAAAGGATTCAAGCTCACATCAAATCTTACTAGACACCAGAAAATCCACAGTGAAGAGAAACCCTTCTTGTGCCATGAGTGTGGGAAACAATTTGGCCTACGAGAGAATCTTGTCAGCCATCAGAGGACCCACACTGGGGAGCAGACCCATTGCTGTGCTGAGTGTGGGAAAAAATTCAGTCACCTCCATAGTCTCAGGAGACATCAGGTCATCCACAGTACGGGGGGACACCATCGCTGTGCCGAGTGTGGGAAAACATTCAGCCATCCATCCAGTGTCATTAGACACCAGAAAGTCCATACTGGGAAACTCCATCGCTGTGCAGACTGTGGAAAAGGCTTTGTTGACATACGTCATCTCACTACACACCAGAGGATCCATACTGGAGAGAAACCCTATTGCTGCCCTGAGTGTGGGAAAAGTTTCACCCAAGTGTCAGGCCTTACCACCCACCTGAGAATCCACTCGGGGGAGCGCCCATATCCCTGCACTCAATGTGGGAAGCGATTTGCTCATTCATCCTCTCTCACTGAACATTTGAAAATCCATTCAGGGGCACGGCCGTATTCCTGCATTGAGTGTGGGAAGGACTTTGCTCGCTCTTCATCTCTTACTCAGCATCGGAGAATCCACTCAGGAGAGCGACCGTATCCCTGCACTCAGTGTGGGAAGCACTTTGCTCGCTCATCACATCTTACTTCCCACCAGCGCACCCACTCTCGATAGAGACTCCTGACCCGTATTCCCTCTAACCTTTTCCATATGCACAGTAAATTGTATGTGCACGGAAGTGTGTCCAAATGTTTACTACTGGTAGAAACAAAAGACCTTGCTGGGATGCTCTGCTAATGAGCTGGGTGAGATTTGATGATTTTCTGAGCCTTTGGTCAAGGGCATAGCTTGCAAGGGACACTGTTCCTAATCCTGATGTTTGATGGAGGGAACCTCTTCTATCTCTCATTTCACTCTTTTTCCAAAGCCTACAAAAGAGAAAGGATTGACTTGCACTCCATAATGTTCCCACTTCTTCACCAGTAAGGCATGAGTTTAGGTGTTGTGTTTGTTAAAATAATGGGTGTAGTCCTGGAGTTGGGAGAGTTTAACCCTAGAAGTACTGAAGCATTCCATTGTGGGCATTATGAGCTGCAGCCAAGACAGAGATAACTGGAATCAAGACTTTAATTTGGAGTCTACAAATTAAACTGATCAGCAGTATTGGGCCACTGTCAATCTATTCCTCGCTGTCAGAGGGTGATGATGAGGTGTGACTTTATCTCACTGTTGTCTCATTATTCTTGGAGGAAATAGAATAATAGAATTATGAGTCTGCTGCTGCCAAGTTTGTAAGTGAAGACCAGCCATGTTCTCTGCATGGTTAACTTTGCCATGCCTGCCTTTCTTTTTGGAAGCTTCAGGGGATAGTTTTTTCTTTTTTGAGGCTGTTATGTCAGCTGCAATTCAGTTGTAATCTGCTTTAAACTGTTATTCCCACTCTAGAAATGCGAGTGTTAGAGCTTTAAACAAAGTCTTTAAACAAAGTCTGGCAGCTTTAAAGTCTGCCAGAATACTCTGTGCTCCTGCTAAGTTTATTGTGCAAATTTACTAGAGATTAAACAGTTCTAACCATTTTTCATTGTATATGAGGAATCTGTCAAACACAAGATGTGCGCTGTTAATGTTTGCTGAATGTGAAGTGTGTTGGTCTACTGCCTGCTAAACTATCATGTGTATAATTAGAAAGGAAAAGGTGTTTTAAGGTCTGTGGAATGTGGAATTTTCTGCCTTCTAAATGAGGAGAATACAAAGATGAGCACTACTATGCTCGTAGTTTGGGACAAGATGAGGATTGGGTACATACTGACCTTTCTGTATTACTGGGACAGTCTGTACCTCTATGTTCACCACTTACCAGGATAATTGTTTCCTGTAAGCTGAGCACTTGGGCAGCCAACCAGGAGAGAGTCAGGTGCTGACCAGCTGATTGGCAACACCCGCTCAGCTGACCGCAGCCAGCATGTGTTTCTATTGGTGGTGCATATAATAAAATGTATTCTGCACCTGGCTGGAAAAAGAGGGAACTGCCACTACCATAACTGCAGGACTACTGGTCTCATGGAGTGGCACTTAGACCACTTAGCGAGAGATAAGAATGACTTTCCTCTACAGCAGTGGTTCTTAACCTGGGGTGCATGCACTCCCTGAGGGTGCGAGATGCCCTTTCTGGGGGTGCGAGGCATCCCAGATTTTTATGATATATCTTAGGTTTAAAGAACTGACCTACTTCAATGATTTTTAATAAGGGGTGCAAAAACATATTTTGAGAGCCAAAGGGGTGCAGGCTGCAGTAAGGTTAAGAATCACTGCTCTATAGCCTTGTTAGCTCCAGCTGACTTTTAGCTCAGGTGGCAGAGGCTCATGCACTAAGCTTCAGAAGTCCCAGGTTGTGGTCCACCTGTCAGTGTTATACAATGCCAGACTGCTACAGTCAGGCAGGAATCAGTATGGAGCATGTAAATCTACCGTGGGGGCTGCTGTGATCTTAGTCAGGACAACCAATACACTTCTGCTAGGAATGGTAATGACTGTGGGAAACGTGCAGTCCGTAGCAGATGGCTTTGCTGTGATGGGTTCCCTAACAGAGGTGGGGCAATAGGTGGAACACACATCCCTATCTCAGCACCCAGCCAGGCTGCCAAAGAGTACATATACCACAAGGGGCACTTTTCAGCAGTGTTGCAAGCAGGGCCATCCCTAGCGGATTTGGTCCCCTATGCAGCCTGAGCACCAGCACCTGCCCGCCAGGGATAATGGTGCTCCATGTAGGGGACACCCCTTCTGCAGGTGAGGCTGCGCTCAGGGCTGTGAGGTTGCAGGGGTAGGAGCTGTAGGGGGCAGGGAGGCACAGGGGTGGGGCCTTCCCCCACACTCCCCAGAGACAGTGGGAAGCAGTGTGACAGGGCCCCAGCCCACTGTGCTCCCCTGGCTGCCAGCTGCATTGCTCAGGGGATGGGGCTTTGGGGAACGGGTGAACTGCCCCTCACACTGATGGGCAGCAGGAAGTGGAGCAATGCAGCTGAAAGATGATAGAGCGAAGTGGATTGGGGCCAGGTCACTGAGCTTCCCCGTGCTACTGGTGGGTGTGGGGGCAGGCTTGACCACTGCTGCCAGTGCCAGGCCAGCTGCTAATACCCTGGGCTGCATCATTTGGGGTAGGCGAGGTATGGGAGTGGGGCGGTGGCACAGTAGGGGCAGAGGCTTGGGAAAAGGGATGGAATGAGGCAGGGCAGGTGGAGCAGGAGTGGGAACATGCAAAGGGAAAGGTGTTGGCCCAAGCCCCTACCCAACTTCAAGGGATGGCCCTGTTGGGCGCAGACATTGAAATAACTGCTGTGAAGTGTTTTCAACAATGTATGTTCTGTAAGGCTGCCCCTGTGCTTTGTGTTCTTGCAGCTCAAACCTTGTCCATGGGCGCTTCCTCTACACCAGGACAAAGGCCGTCCCAGATTAGAAGGCAACTTCCCACTCACCCACCCCCCACAGATAAGGGAAGACCTGTTCTGTGATCTCATGCTTTCTTCCAGAACAGACAGAGCCCAGCTTCATGCAGGGAGACTTACATTCTCAGAGACCACGTGCACCGCCCAAGAGGTCAGGAAGAACCTATAGGGATACAAGGGCGTAGCATGCAGGAGATGTGGTTTATGGGGGAGCTAACAGATCTATTGAGACATCAGCTTGAGGTTCAGCAAAGGCAGCTAGACCTTAGAATCCTGCTGCACCCAGTGAATAACATGCTGTCTTCCTCCTTGAGTTTTTCATCCTCCTCTTTGACATCCTAGAATACAGGGGAAAAGCTCTGGTATCACTGTACTCAAGTTCATGCAATGGTTGAAGGAGCAGACACTCTCATTCACACAGCTTTGATTGCTCCAGAGTGCAATTGTCAGCAATAGGTCCTTGTTCCTCCTTCCACCCTCTCTCCATGTTACCAGATCCTTAGGCCTGGATTATATTTGCTAATCATTACTGGCTGTTCTGTGTTTGTGTGCACAATAACAATGCATGGATTGCAGACAAGAGGCTCTTTATTCCTTCTGAACACTGCGGCTAGCAGGGATTTAGTTTAGTTTACAGGCAGTACGTGCAAAAAATATGGATGCTTGGCAAGGACAAGGCACATAACTGTCAAGTCAGTGTTCAATCAGTCATGAAACTGGCTTCCAAAGCCTCTTGGAGGCACTCTGTGATTTGCTCCATTCCATGGATTCCAGCATGTCTATTTGAGTGGCATCACATTCGTCCGCATAGCCACTCATGCCTAGACTCTGCAAAATTGCAGGATAATGCACAACCACGGTGTCCATGCTTGTGGGGTTATGGCATCTGAACAGGTAACAGGGGCTTAGGAAAAAAGGCACAAAAATGACTGTTGGCCATTGCTGTCAGGGAGGGGAGGGCAACGTGCCCAAAACAGGAGAGCCAACAGCTTCTGCAGGCCCCTGGTAGTTGTGTGTGGGGGGGAGAGAAGCGGGATGGCTCCCTGCTCCCAAAAAGGGCCTTGTCTTGATCATAAGAGGCAGGGCTGGGGACAGCCAGACCTTACCCTACCCCACAGTGCTGCCTGGTAATTTAAAAGGGCTCGGGCTCCAGATTAGTAGCAGTAATGCTGATTGGGAGCCCCGTATAAGGATGTTAAAGAACGAGTAATTTATTAATTGAGTAGTTGATTGAATTTCCATCAACTACTCAACTAGTTGATAGGCACTTCTGTATTCTGTCTTTGAAACATAGGTGAGCCCCTGCTGGGGCTCTTGTACAATTCAAAGGAGGAATGGGGAGCCCCGGGCCAGTGGGAAGTCCCGCTGACTCTGGGCTCCATGAGGATGCTTCTGCTTTGAAATGCACAAGAGCCTCTGCTGAGGACCATGTTTTTCAAAGCAGAAGCACCCATGTGGAGCCCAGAGTCAGGGGGACTTCCCACTGGCCCCAGGCTGCATGCAGGTGTGCCAGCTTTGAAATGTACAAGCATCCCAGTGGGGCCTCTTATGCATTTCAGAGTGGAAGAGCCCTCATGGAGTCTGGGGTCAGCGGGGGCCTCAAATCCCCCTGCTGACCCCAGGCTTCATGCTGTGCTGCCACTTTGAAATGCCACATGGGGCCCGCGGAACCCAGGATTAGCTGGGGACGTCCCAGCTGACCCCCCTCTCTACCTGCTTTGAAATGCCAGGGTCAGCCAGGGAGTCCCCAGCTGACCCTCAGTTCTGTGCAGGCTTCTGCTTTGAAACACTGAGGTGGCATTTCAAAGGTTCAAGGCTGCACAGAGCCGGGATCAGCTGTGTGCACTGCCCCTTTGAACTACCCCCTCTTTCCCACCCCACCTCCCTTTGCTGCCTCTATCTGATAGAGCAGCGAGGCAGGGGCGAATCAACTAGTCCATGGGATAAGCTTTTGCTTATGGGATAGTCCACTAGGCCTTAACATCCTTAGCCCGAATCCCTTTGACTCACCAGTCCTGGGCCACTGCCTCCCTTGCTCCCAAATCCCCGGGCCTGACCCAAACAGCCCTCAGAAATGTTTGTCCCATCAGGCGTTGGGGCCTCACCCCGAATCCCAGCTGGCTCCAGGAGCTGCGGGAAGCTCCCGAAGGGCATCGCTCAGCGGGGCGCTGCAGCCTCACTGCGCAGCGAGGACGTGCAGCATCGCCCTTGTAATAGCGGCGGCTACATGGCGACGTAAATGTGACCCGAGTCCTAAAGGGCCGGGCTGGGCTGGAGCGTGGGGGCCGGGATTGGGCACCGCTGTCTGGGACTTTGCACAAGGAGCGGGGGCCACCGGCTGGAATAAGGTCGCCGCGGTGCCCCTGCAGCTGATTCCCCTGCGGAGCCTCCACCAGCCGGAGCCGCCTCTGCGCTGCGGGAGGGGCGGGCCCTGGGGGCGCGAGCCCCGGGGGGCAGAGCCCGGCCAGTGCTCACGGGAGTGACCTAGCTGCGGCCGCAGCAGCCCCGGGGCGGTGAGCGGAGCGGAGCGGAGCGGGGGGCGGAGGCAGGAAAATGCAGCCAGAGGGAAGCTGCCGCGGGCTCGAGAAGATCGGGCCGCGCCACGCCAGCAAGAGACGGACCCGCCTGCTGCCGGTCCGGGCCGATCCAGCCCCGCGCTAACGGGGGCAGGCGGGGCCTCCCGGGGCAGGTGCTGGGGGGTTGCAGGCTCCCGACCCACCTTCCTTGGGGGCTGGGCCGGGCCTATGGGTTATGCTGCTGGGGCCGGGACCCTGGCTCCCTGCCAGGCCTGAGCAGCTGCACCCCCGGGAGCTGGGAGGCTGAGTGGGTACCGCGGGGGGTGGCCTCCTGTGAGCGCCACATCCTGAGCGCCTGGTGGGGATTCCGCCAGAGCGCTCCAGAGCAAAGGCCCGTGCGGCTGCTGCTCTCTGGCTGGGGCTCTCGGGGCTGCCTGGGCGGCTACTCAGACCCTGCTGCAGGTGGCATGCGCCAACCGCCTGGGGCTCAGGGCTGTTTAATTGCGCTCAGTGTTGACATTTGGGCTCAGGCTGGAGCCTGGGCCTTAGGCCCCTGCTCTGTGTCTCTCAGGAACGTCTCTCGGCAGCCCCTCCGCTCTGTAAGAGCCTCCTGAGAGGGACAAAGCTTCAGCGGTGTAACCCTGACCCCTGCCAGTACAGAGGACGAGCCCTGGTAGGGAGCCAACCCACCCTGTATTCACCCCACAGAGCAGCTCCCGCAGCTCCTGTATTCAACACCTGAGTCCAGCATCCAGCTCTCACTTCACAGCCATGGCTCCAGCAGGGTGCTGTGAGGCAGGGAACTGGTGGCTTGTTCTGAGAATTGCACCATGGCATGTGAGGTAGCTCTGTCATGCATAGTGACCCAGGGACCAGTGTTAAGTGGGACTGTGACCTGGTGCCCCTCTCCCTTTGCTGCAACACTCACTGCCTGCCTCGTCATAGCAGAGAGTCTGGAGCGCTAAACCTCAGCAGGGGTGCGACTTTGCATGAGAATACAGCACCCACAAGAGGCGACTGCACCCACCTGTCCCAACCACCACTGTGGGGCGAGTTACAGATGCAGAAAACAAGTCACAGGAAAACACTATTACTGTTGTCACACTGACAGTCCTGCACCCATAACAATGGTATGAACTTTCAAGCCTCCCAGGACCCTTCCCCTGTGCATCAGCATCAGCTTCAACAGCTCTTCCTCTAGCAGTGTGTAAGGTTTGCCATGCTGAGTTGGGCTGTTTGTCCTTTCAGATGTCGGTGACGTTTGAGGATGGGGCCATGTATTTCTCCCCAGCCGAGTGGGCCCTGCTGGGCGAGGAGCAAAGGCAACTTTACAGATGTGTCATGTGGGACAATTACCAGACTTTGATCTCCTTAGGTGAGAAGCCATTTCCCTGACAGCAGGGCCCCGGGTACTGGATGTTGCACAAAGAGGCAGTGACTGAGATGAAGCATTGGTATGAGAGGTTGGGTGGAGAAGTGTGTATGGGGTTGGAAGGAGGAGTGCATGGGCATGGATGTTCAGTGGAGCAGAGGAGCCCTTTCATGGGGAGACAAGGTGGGTGAAGCAATATATTTTATGGATCCAAGTTTTGTTGGTGACGGAGACAAGCTTTTGAGCCATACAGAGCAGTTCTTGAGCCTAGGGAAAGGAAAGCTGCTGTCTCTCACCAACAGACCGTTAGTCCAATAAAAGACATTATCTCACCCACCTGATCTCTCCAGTATCCTGTGACTGATATGGCTACAACTGCATAATGTGTCTTCAAGGGGAGGCACTCCTACCCTTTGATCTTGAGGCTCCATCCTTTAATGCATGAGAATTCTGGCTCTTGTAGTTTCCCAGGCAGAGCACGTTAGCAGAGAAGGGTTGTGTGTTCTGCAGGCCAACACGAGAGGCCACTCAACACCACAATTATGATGCCACTCAATATCATGTCATTGCCAGCCCCAGGAGTCTTTTGACTATAGGCTGCAGTTCGTATTTGCATGAAAAGCAAATGCGTAGATTCACTCGCTGCCAGCTTAGCACAAACATTGCAGGTGGAGTTGTGTGCAGTGCAGTGGCTAGAGGTGCTTAGCTGAGATTTAACAGGGGGAGATGCTTTTTTCTAAGCAGGAGTCCAAACCCCCCAAGCCAGTGGTGATTTCCAGCATAGAGCAAGGGGAAGAGCTGTGTGTCCAGGGTCCCACAGAAGATGGAGATGGGGACATTCTGAGAGGCTCCCACCCAGGTGAGGAAGGTGTTAAAGTGATGTGCAGGGAAGGGAGAAGTAGCTTGAAAGCAGCTGAAATCCTGTTGCATGTTCGTCAAAGTGACAAAACATCCCAGAATCTGTCTTTTGGTTTAATGTCGTTAGGCTTCTTTGCAACAATATCATGTTGTCGGCTCTCCTTCAATTTGTGATCCGCTATAATCACCGCATTCTTTCCTGCTGTACTGCTGCCTAGCCCGTTATTCCCTGTTTCTAGTTGTGCATCTATTTTTTTCTTCCAGAGTTAACTACTTGTGTTTCTTGAATTTCATCTTGTTGATTCCAGACCAATTCTCCTCTTTGTCAAGATCATTCTGCATTCTTATCGCATCCCCCAAGTGTTTGCAACCCCTCCCTGGCTATCTGAATCACTGGTCAGGCAGCACTTGAAAATCTTTCAGCCCAGGTCAGGGTTAGGGATACTTCATTAGGAACCCTACATGGAGATATCACTTTTGTAAGGGATTCTTTATTATGCCCCAGGGCTGCTTGGGAAGCAACATTATGTTGTGGGAGCAAGGAGACCTAGATTCTATTCCTCACTACTACCGAGCTCTTGGCAGGTCTTGGACAATGTTCTATTAATTCATATGGAATACATGGGCTCAAAGAGACAAAGTCATTAACATGACGCTGTCCTAATATTAAAGATTGTAAGAACTGCCCCTTTTGGGGAAAAACTAGTTGAAATGGACTGGAGCGGTTGTTGATGTTAAAATCTGATCCTGTTTCTTAGAAGACAAAATAAGTGGAGTGGAACACGAGTGGAGAAAATGCAGCTTCTATCTCTGGCTGACTTACTGGCATTCTTACAGCTGGAGAAACACAGGCACAGACCTACTGGGGCAAATACATTCCAGCATCAGGCTGTTCTGGGCAGGGCTTTTGGCTACCTTTTTGATCACAGGCTTACAATAGTGTTGCAAACTATGACAGTTTTGGCCACCTCAGCCAGACTTTCATTTAATATAAAGTAAAGGAAGAAGAATAGGAAAGTGAAGAAATAAGTTGGGGAACTAAAAGAACTTGTGGTACTTAGGGGGGAGAAAGGAGACAAAGGACATGTCTACACTTTCTGCAAGATTGGCAATTCTGCAATCGATCCCTTTGGGGTTGATTTAATAGGTCTAGTGAAGACCCATCAAATTGACCTCAAATCGCTCTCATTCCAGTGCAGTACTGGAGTTGACAATTGAAGAGTAAGGGAAGTTGATGGGAGTGTTTCTCACATTGACTCCCTGCAGCGGAGATCCTGCAGCAACTCGACTTAAGGTACATCTACTTTCACTCCAGAATTCCTGTAGAAGGAGTTTTGTAATTTTAGGTCACCATTGCCCTGTAAGGTAGACCTGCCCAAAGTCTCACACTCCCAGTGATTTTGGGGAGTGAGTGTGAATTGATAATGGTGACAGTATCCTCCAGCTCCCCCTCTCTGGTAGAAGTTCGTTGGGCCAGCTCTTAGGATAAAGATGAAGAAGATCTGGGGTTTCAAATAAAGTTCAAGATGCAAGCATGATGGTATTGCTCGCTGCAGCAGTTGTTGGCTTTCACCTGCTGTTGCTGCTTGTTTCAGCCAGCAATGTTGCATTTATCTCACCCCCCCTCCGCAAAGGAAGTAAAAGGCAAAATAGCCTCTCCCCTCATTTGGGTTTTCCTCCAGATAGGGCTGATTGCTGACACATTCTTTAATGTACAGTTCCACACTTGTCTTGTTTATCAGTCATAATTATAACACTGTCCTTGTATTGCATTGCGGGCCTTTTTTGTTTGGAATATTCTGTCTTTTTGTTTATATTTTGCAACTTTTCCCATTAACATTTATTGTTATTGGAAATTGTAAGACTAACTTTCCCAGTTTTTAAATGTAAATTGTGGGCCAGTTACTCCTTTGGCTCAGATTCTCTCTTGCTTATTTAGTGTATAAGCTCTTCGCCATCGAGACAATTTGTCTGTGGTTTTGTGTGGTGCCTGGTGCTATGGAACTGCAGACTCAGTTGCGCTCCCATGATACAAATTGAAAATCAAGTCCCAGAAAACCTCCCAACTTGTGCATAGTTTGTGTTGGGAAAGGGCTTCTCTCTATGATGTTCATTCAGTCCGTGTGCTGTGAACCACAGGCTTTTTATTTGATGCAGAGGAGACCTGGGACTGGTTGGCAACTGAAAGGTCCTTGGGTTTCTTCCTCACACAAAGTTCTTTCCCTGGAGCAGGTAGGGAGCCAGCTCTGCCCTTTCCAGCAGTGGGAGCCAATGAATTCATTTCAGGAATGGTCCCTCAGCTGCAAACTCTCCCCTCACGGCTTTTTATTTGGAGGGGAGAGTCAAAGGCCAAACAGGTCCATTTTTCCTCCTGGAACCAACTTTCCCCTAGAAACTCCATCTCTCGCCTCATGCATAAGACCCTACCAAATTAACAGCCATGAAAAATGCATTATAGACTGAAATTTGGCCTTTTTTGAATTTTCAGCTGCCATGACTACTGTATGCCCTGGGCACCACCCCAGCAAACAGACACACACAATAGTATTAAATGTATAACCATAAATATAATCAAATACATTTTCAATATAGCAAAAACTAAATTTAGCTAACTTATTGATTGCATGCAACAGATGAAGCATGAGGCCTGTGTCTTCTATTAACATCTACTCTGAGGCCCAACTAACAGCTTGGAGAAAAGTGCTCTTTGTAGAGATGCCACAGCTTGCAGTGCCTTGCTGCTCCTAACCAAGCACCCAGACTGGAGTCTGCACAGAAGACTAGCTGCCCCACACACTGAGCAGCTAACTCTGACACACATTATTGGGAGCAGATCTCTTCCTATTGCTCAGGCAGTTTATCCAGAGGACTGACTGCAGATATAACAAAGTGCTGCCAATGGCTGAGGTTCTTTTTATGAATCACCACAGCCACAATATTTGGTATTGGTCTTAAAGGGCTAGCTCCTGGAGTCATCAGGTTAAACATTAAGCATAGACTGGCTTTTTAAAAAATTTACACAATTACAGAAGGCTGGGGAAGCATGGAGCTTCCTCCAGGAGCACCATAAATCAGGTGATCACAGTGGTCAGGGGTGGAGGCGGAGGACAGGGGGCTCCCTCCTGAGGTGCCACAAATCAGCTGTTCGCGGTGCTCCAGGAGGGAGCCATGACAAGCTGCAGGCTATTCCTGAAAGAGCCACAGGCAGCTTGTGAGCCATGGACTGAGTATAATTTCCTTAGACTTACAGATTTCATGGGGGGACGAGGGTGTCTCAAATTAGGGGGTCCTGATCCAAAAGGGAGTTGCCGGGGGATTCATGAGATTATCTGGGAGAGTGGGGGGTCATAGTATTGCCACCCTTACTCCTGCACTGCATTCAGAGCTGGAAAACAATTTTTTGGTTGCGCTCCCAATTCTGAAGGCAGCCTCCTGCCAACAGCAGCCCAGATGGCAATACCATACCATGCCACCCTTAATTCTGTGCTGCTGCCTTCAGAGCTGGGCAGCCAGAGAGTGGCGGCTGCTGACTTGAAGGCCGAGCTTCCCAGGCAGCAGCGCAGAAGTAAAGGTGGCAAACCCTTGCCATGCCATCCTTGCTTCTGCTCTGCTGCTGGCAGAGGCTGTGCCTTCAGAGTTGGGCTCCTGGCCAGCCACTGTCACTCTCCAGCAGTG
>CM057848.1:115596482-115610951 GCA_030068395.1 Apalone spinifera
AGGGAGGGCGTCCTGCTGTGTCCTGCCCTGGGGTCAGGAGCATGTCAGGTCTCTGTACACACACATGTGCCTATCAGGCCACGGCCCCTGTGTGTCACGCAGCTGAAGCCACCTGCCCAAGGGTGGCATGGAACATGCCCTCATGTGCACAGGTGGCTGCGTGATCCGTGGGAGGCATGGCCCACGCGTGCGATCCCTGGTCTCCCTCTCCGCCTCCCCCCCAGGTAGGGAACAGTGCTGGCACTTACCTGGTATGGCCTCCCTGGACAACTCTACTGACTCCGGTGCCGGGACAGCTGGTGGTGGCCCCTCTGGTGCGCCCGGGTCAGGGCCCTCCGGTCCCAGCTCGCTGCCTCCCGGGCTGGCATGGACCGCCCCGCCCCCCAGGAGTTGGTCGAGGGTGGGGAAGTAGCAGCACCACCCCTGGTGGCCCTGGCGTACGCCTGCCACAGCTCCTTGACTTTCAGGTGCACCTGCTCCTGGGTGCACCTGTGGCCTTTTCTGGCCATGGTGGTTGCTATGCGGCCATAGATGGCCACGTTCCTCCACCTACTGTGGAGATCATGGACGTTGGGGGCCTCCCCCCAAACCTCAATGAGGTCCTTGATCTCCGCACTAGTCCATGAGGGTGCACGCCATCTATGGCCCCTGGCTGGCCCCTGGATGCTGGGGGACTGGGCGGGGATGGATGGCTGCCACTGGCTGACATTGTGCGGCCACTGGGTGAGGGTTTGCAGCTGCTGGCAGGCCTGGCTCTGGCATGTGCCCAGTGGCCAGACTGTACCCCTTTAAGGGCCCTGGGGCTGGGGTAGAGGAGAAGAGTTTTCCTGGTTGTGCCCAGAGTGACCACCAGGGGAAACTGGAAAGGGCTGGAGGCCCCCTATTTTGAATTAAGTGTCTACACAACACTTAATTCTAAATAGCTATTTCTAATTTGACGTTATTCCTCGTAGAATGAGGTTTACTAAATTTGAAAGAAGCGCTCAGCTATTTCGAATTAAATTTGAAATAGCGGTTTGCATGTGTAGACACTGTTGAAGTTAATTCAAAATAACTGCTGTTATTTTGAATTAACTTTGTAGTGTAGACATACCCTTAGGGATCTGGGGCAAATCTGTCAGGGATGGTACTTGGTTCTGCTGTGAGGGCAGGGGACTGGACTCGATGACCTCTCAAGGTCCCTTCAGTTCTATGAGAGAGAAGTTTTCAGGAGTTGATCTCATTTTCATGGGCACACCGACCCTGCCTAGGTGCTCAACATGATGGGATTGCTTGCCCAAATGATCACTTTTGGCTGGTGTTGGATCTCCAGTTTCCTTCTTATTGGGACAGCAATAATAAAGGGATGTTATCCTTGCTGTGTGAATCCAAAGTAGCAAAGCTATACCTGGCATACCCTAATGGAGGGTCTCAGCTTCCACTAGATGACACTTAGTAGGCAGAGGACATGCAAGAAGACTGCCCATTGTTTACCAGCAATGAGGATTACCAGCTGAAATCAGTGGGCGTTGTGTTAAGTAGTGGGCCCTGAAGACATCTTGGTGCATGGATGGCTGGTGCTGAGGAGTAGCCAGCAGGGTGGCTGGCAGAGAGGGCTGGTACAGAGCTCCACAGAGAGGCATTGCAATCAGCCAGTGTCTGAGCAATGGCGTATACAAGGTGCCTCCTTATCTCCCCCTTCCACCCAGTGTGGGAGGTGAGCTCTGCAGATAAACCTTGGAACTCTATGGCTGCACTGACCAAGAACAACTACACATGGGGTGCAGGGAAGGGAAGGACTTTTGGGGTCACTGAACTTAACCACCTGAGGGGAAAAAGACTCTGCCCAACTTACCTGGGAGTGGGTCTATTAGTCATGGTTTATGTTTCTGAACATTAACAGAGGTGTTTCCCTAAATAATGCTGAATTATTTCATCCTTTTATTAAAAGGCTTTTACTACTCTGCGTTGCTGTGTTTGCGAGAGGGGAAACCTTGCCCAGGGTGTGGTGTGTAATTGTCCCAGGCTGCTGGGTAGGGACTCAACCCAGTTTTGTGTTGTATGGTTGAAAAAGAACTCTCTGGATACCAAACCTGGCTGTTGTTTCTTCCAGCTCTGTTTGTATAACTGTAGAGCTGCTACATATGACGGGGGACAGCCATCTTGCAAAGAGAACTAAGAAAGTTTTTAAACAGCCAAAAAGAAAAAAAGGTCCAGAGAAGAGAAAAACATCTCCCTGTATGAAAACTGTTACTGGCTAAAAGGGAGAAACTCTGCCGTGGGCGCTTGCCACAAACCAGACCTCCTTGGCTAAACCAATCAGAAGTTTTTGTTAATTAAGAGGCCTCTTGGGGAATCACATTTCATACAATACTAAAATAATTAGCATTTCCCTGAGTAACTCTCAAGGCCTTCATATGATTTTTGAGTCTCTACACAGCCCAAGCACCTGCACCCTGTCCATCTGTGAGTCTTTTTGTGCAAGAACTCCTCCTAAACGGTAAGAGCTAGAAACACCAAATTTGGTAGGCAGCTTCTGCTTCTCCTACATTAAAGCAAGGTCGGGGTTTGGCTGTGTCAAGGAAATGGAAAGTGCTGGGAATGGGACTGTTTTCCATAACACGGAAAGGAAAGGACATGGAGAAGAGGGGCATGATGGGAGGGGCACAGAGAGGAGGGACGTGATACTGAGAGTGGCCACTGGGGGCAGCTGCACAACCAAGACAGTTCCTGGCAGGTCTGGGGCTCTGCCATCTTGCCTGCCACCAGACTCTTGCCCCAACACTTTCCCCTCCCCGAGCGCTTGACCACAACATTTGGGGGGAGGAAGGAGGAGTAGAGTAGACCTCTGCCAGCCAGTAGGGGGAGAGGAAGCCCTTCCCTGAGCCCCTCTTCACCCCCCACAACCCTCAGTCTCACCCTTAGTTTAGCAAACATATCCATCCGTGTCACCTCCTCCTGTTTTGTAAAATAGCCATTTTTTGCAATTTTTCATCAGCAAAAGTATTTTTAATCATAGAATTAAAATGAGAATCGAAATAGTTTGTTTAAAAACATATTATCCCTACCATTTAAAAATCGTGTTATCATGTTTTTATACTTAATCTCTTGTAATACAGCATAAAGAGACACCAAGAATAGGGCATTGCTAAGTTTACTTTATTTCCATAATTAAATAATTATCATTTTCCCAGTAGAGAGACAGGCTTTTGTCAAACCTCAAACTTAGAAAAATGCTGCACGAGCAAATTGCATAGTAAGCAAAATGTTCTGTAAAAAATTACTCATCTAGTTTGTAATTTAGAAAAAACCCAGGTTCCTGGGGAATAGTGATATCCCCATTTATAATTTTAAAAGACAAACACTTTGTTTTCTAATTATCTCTTTACTTCAGACAGATACAAGGGAATGTCCATATACAAAATTCATATCTTTCTGTTTTAGTGAAAAAAACTTACTGATTTTTAAAGGTTTAAAGGCCTGCAGTAAAAATAAGATTTTATGTAGGTTTATGGGGTTGTGTAGGCAGTTCTTTCAGTATTTTTTTGCCATAGAAATAGTTTTTAACAAAGGGCTAATTAAATTGAATGAGAAATTTAAAATTTTAAGAATACTACCCTTTTAAAATAAAAAATAAAAACCTGTGCTAGCATGTTTTATAAGAGTATTTTATATTAGTTACTAAAGAGATGTCAGTAAAAGAATAACTTTACATTTAAAAATTAAGTCATGTGTGGGTCTCTTTAGCTTAAAGTTGATTTTTAATTTAAATAGATACAAAGCTTAAAAATGCATTGAAATTGATTGTCTGTAGTAATGCCTAGTATTTTAGTATTTGTGTTAAATATGTTACAACATTTCATATAAAACAACTTTGTTGTCTTCTTGAAGGACAATGATGTGTAATTAGCAGACTGAGGGTGCCAAAACATACATAAGCCGTTTTAGGTTCCATCCTACTTTCTACCAGCCTACAATAAATTCCTACATTTTTCTCAGTTATATTAAAATGACAGAAACTCAAACAGACAGGCTATCAGATCTTGAGCTTAGAACCTTAACTCCTGGGACACACTTTCATACAGCCAGAATTTGGCCCTTTTACAGTCTACTAATCATATCAGTGTTGTCTGACTATTCCTTATCTCTGCAGAAAACAGGTTTCTAATTACAAACCCTAATTGATCAAGTGAAAGACAAAGTTGCTTTATATGATACAAAACTTCATATTTTATCATATAATACTAAAATTCTGGGCATTATCACTGACAATCAATATTATGTTAATACATTTTAAGCCTTGTAACTATTTAAATTCAAAATAACTTTAAAATAATAGGGTTATAAGAAATATCCCCTGGGATTAGTCAGGAACAAATCATGCCATGCCTACTCAACTTCTTTGACAGGGTCAGTGATGTAGTGGATGAGGGAAGCAATTTATGTGCGATCTTGATTTTTAGCAAGGCTGTTGAGGTAGTCTAGGACATTCTCATAAGTAAACTAGAGAAATGTGGTCTAGATTGATATTAGTACAAGAGGTTCACAACAGGGTGATAAACCATATTCAAACAGTACTTATGGTTCGGTATCAAACTGGGCGATCCTGTCTCACTGTGTCTCCCACGGATCTGCCCTTGGACTAGTATTATTCACTATTTTCATTACTGACTCTGATAATGGAGTGGAGGGTATGCTTATAAAATTTACAGATGAAACCAAGCTGGTAGGACTTGCAAGCACTTTGGAAGACAAAATTAGAATTCAGAAAGACCGTGGCAAATTGGAGAATTGGGCTGAATTACATAAGACAAAATTCAATAAGATGAAATTCAATGTCCTTCATTTAAGAAGAAAAATAATATGCACAACTTCAAAACTGGGAACTAGACTTGATGACCTCTAGAAATCTTTCTAGTTCTACTATTCTATGAGTCTATCAAAATAGGGAATAATTGACTAGGTGGTGGTAGTGTTGAAATAGACCTGAGAGTAATAAGGAACAGCTTCCATGTGAGGCGTAATAACAAGACTGAAACATTTCAGCCTGGAAAAGAGATAACTAAGGAGGAATAAGAGAGGAGTCTATAAAATCATGACTGATGTGGAGAGAATAAATAAGGAAGTGTCATATATTTCTCATAACACAAGAACCAGGAAATATGAAATTACACTAATAGGCAGCATGTTAAAAACAAACATAAGGAAGTATTTCTTCACACAACGCACTGTCAACCAGAGAGGATGCTAAGGTCAAGACCATAAGAGGGTTAAAAAAACTAGATACATTCATGGAGGATAGGTCCATCAATGACTATTAGCTAGGTTGGGCAGGAATGGTGTCCCAAGTCTGTTTTTGCCAGAAGCTGGGAATGAGTGACCGGCGAGGGATCACTTGATGATTCCCTGTTCTGTTCATTCCCTCTGGGGCATCTGGCATTGGCTACTGTTGAAAGACAGGACACTGGGCTAGATGGACCTTTGGTCTGGCCCAGTGTGGACCTTCTGATGAGTCAACAATGTGATGCCAAGGTGACTGGTCTGTCTTCCTGACCCCTGGTGGCTGCCCCCAACCTTCAGCAGCTTCTGGACTGGACAGGTTGCCAGCCCCTAGCAGCTGCCAACTGGGCTCTGCTGCTGGCTCCTTGATAGATTCCCAGCTGACAGCCACTAGGGCTCTCTGGTTCAGCAACATCCATGGTGCTGCTGGACCACAGATGTTGCAAGCGCAGGGAGTCCCACACTAGAGAGGTTCAACCTGTAGCATCATTCTGAAGTTTATCATCGGGAGTATGTATAGGTGAGGAAAGGAGACAATGGCCCCACTCCATTTAGCACTAGCGAGAGCTCAGGCAGAGCATAGTGTACAGTTCTCAGTGCCATCACGTTAAGGAACAATGTGGACATACTGAAGAAAGTCTAGGGGAGAGCAACAAACAATGATAAAAGGTTAGAAGACCTGACCTAGGAGCAAAGGTTAAAAAGCTGGACACGTTCCATCTTGAGAAAAGACTCCTAAAGGGGGAATCTGTTAAGTCTTCAGCTATGTTAAGGGCTGTTTTAAGGCAGAGGATGATCAACTGTTCTCCACGTCCATTGAAAGTAGGATTGGGAATAATGGGCTTAATCTGAACCCAGGCAGGTTTAGGTTCGACATTAGGAAAAGTTTCCAACTCTAACCTCTGCAATAAGCTTCCAAGGGAGATTGCGAATCCCCACAATTGGCAGTTTTTAAAACTGGCTTGTCAAACCCCGTCAGGAGTGCTCTAGGTTTACTTGGCCCTATAATTGTGCAGGGCTCTGGACTTAATAGTTTCTCACAGTCCCTTCCAGCCCTACATTTCTATGGCAATCGTGGTATGCTAAATATCAAAACTTTCCTGGGGGCATCATATTTGTGTGAGCACTGCCAGCCACAAGCTCCACCATGCCTGTAAAAGCCACTGCTGTAAGTATACTAACAACATTGACGTGCCCCATAAGTGTGGTATTTGCACACCAGGATTCCCTGCTGCAAGAGCTTTTACCTGCAGTGGAGAAAGGCTCTGACAATGGAAGGCAACAGGACACTACTTTGCTAAAACTAGGGTAGAGAGGGGAGCACTGCTTGGACGTGTAGAGATTCGAGCTGTGTACAATACATACCCTAAGAATTAACCCTTAACTTACCTAAGCAATGTCTGCTATTTGTACCCGTGCTAAGAATGTGTGTAGAGTGTAGCGTACATACCTCGCCATAAGGAGTGTGCAGTGTAAATGTTATAAAAATGTTACTTTTGCTCTTTGTTCATTCTGGGTTCAGGAGAGGGCTGTACAGTACAGGATATAAATACAGTTGGGAGAATCCAGACTGGGGGAGTGTTGGGGTTCACTCTGCAGTATAACCAAGGCTGGTGGGAGCCAAAGTTCTGTGGGCTATGTCTAGTAAACTCATCTACATGGCTCTGTCGACGGAGCCATGTAGTGTAGACATACCCAGGGAGTAAACAGAACAAGTAATCATCACAAACAGAGGCCAGGGATACCATTCCTACCCATCCTGGCTAACAGCCATTGATGGACCCATCCTCCATGAATTCATCTAGCTCTTTTTTGAACCATGTTAAAGCCCTGGTGTTCACAACATCCTTTGGCAAGGAGTTCCACAGATTGGCTGTGTGATGCATGAAGAAAAACTTCCTTTTGTTTGTTTTAAACCTGTTGCCTATCAGTTTCATTTGGTGACCTCTAGTTTTCCTTATTCGCTTTTCCCACACTAGTCATGATTTTATAGACCTCTATCATATCCTTAATCTCCTCTTTTCTAAGCTGAAAAATCTTAGAAATCTCTCTTCATATGGGACCCATTCCAAACCCTTAATCATTTTTGTTGCCCTTTTCTCAATGCCAATGTATCTTTTTTGAGATGATGCAACCACATCTGGATGGAGTATTCAAGATGTGGGCATACCATGGTTTTATATAGAGGCAGTAAGATATTCTCTGCTTATTCTCTATCCCTTTTTAAATGATTCCTAACATTGTTTGCTTTTTTGATGGCCGCTGCACATTGAGTGGATGTTTTCAGAGAACTATCCTAAGTGACCACAATCTCTCTCTTGAGTAGTTATAGCTAAACTAGTCCCCATCATATTGTTTGTATACTTGGGATTATTTTTTCCAATATGTATTACTTTACACTTGTCAACATTGAATTTCATTTGCTTTTTTGTTGCTCAATCACTTAGTTTGGTGAGATCTTTTTGAAGCTCTTCACAGTCTGCTTTGGTCTTAACTATCTTGAGCAGTTTATATCATCTGCAAATTTTGCCACCTCACTGTTTACCCCTTTCTCCAGATCATTTATAAATAGGGTGAATAGGATTGATCGCAGTAGGGGCCCTTGGGGACACCTCTCTCCATTCTGAAAACTGTCCACTTATTCCTACCCTTTGTTTCCTGTCTTTTAACCGGTTATCAATCCATGAGAGGACCGTCCCTCTTATCCCATGACAACTTACTTTACTTAAGAGCCTTTGATGTGGGACCTTGTCAAAGGCTTTCTGGAAATCTAAGAACACTTTATCCACTGGAGCCCCCTTATCCACATGCTTGTTGACTCCCCCTCAACAAACTCTAGTAGATTAGTAGGACACCTATATGGCCCTCTCTGTCCCTGTAAGGCCTTCGTGTTTTATTTCCATTTGCTATTCCCACACAGAGGCAGCCAAGCTCACACCCCACTTTGGGCACACAGGGGTTTGGGCACCAACATCCAGAGTAGCCTACAAGGGCTGTGGCTGGAACATTCTCACCCTAAATGCATCTCCTTAGCAAAAGACAGGATGAATAACATGTAACCCCTCCTGTTGGCTAGCCCAGTGTGCAGTTATTCAGCATAGGGGAAGCCTTGCGACTTCTTACACTGCTGTGGGAGGCTAGGCCTGAGGCTGCTTGGTGTGCTCTGTGTTGTGTATTGTGTGTGTGCGCACCTCAGACCAGACCCACTCAGACAAACCACCAGGAACAGGCTGTATTCTGTAAAAAACAGGAAAACAGTTCAGCAGCCCCTACTCTCAGCACGCAGCCTGGGTGCTGCTTCTAGCACAGTCCCTGCTGAGACCCTACTGCCGGGGGAGAGGGCACATCCTGGCAGGAACCAGGAAGTTCTCCCAACATGCTGCAGTTTGTAGTCCACAACGTGTAGTTCCCAGGGCTGCTGCTAAAGCACACTGGACCTTGGGCTATAAACAGAAACCGACAGCTGCGAATGACATTGAATGTCTACAAAGCAATAGGTGCTGGTGGGGTCATACATGGTCCTAACCCCCCCTCTCCCTTGCCAGTCCACTTATTGCTTTTCTGGCCTCTTGTTAAATCTCCTGCTTGTCTCTGGCTAGCATTTCTTCCTTGCTTTTCTCTAAACAGGAGTGAGTTTTCTGTACAGTATTAGCACGTGTCCACTTTCCAGCCAGTTAGTCTGCAAGGGTGGAGAAAGGACACAGACTCAGAATTTCTAGAATAGTCAAGTCCATGCCCCAAATGCAGAAGAGAAGGGTATGTTTCAGTGCCTTGAGAGCTTCTCCTACAGCCTCTAAGCCTGCCCTCTGATAGTGGGTGGTGTTGCTTTCTTCTGGGGCTCTTGCGTTTCATTTATTTATGTATCTATCTTGTAAAATGTATGAGCATTAGAAACCTAAAACCAGTTTTCCCAACAAGGCAACTTCCTGCAATTGGCTCATAATTCATTCTCCCCTCCCCCTGTTACCTTGGTCTGTAGCTGTTTTCCTGCCTGGTGAGGTAGATAAGGAACTAGTTTAGCTCAGAACAGCTCTGGAGACCGGCAGGGGTTGGACATTGCTGATGGAGAGGCTGAGCTGTGCTGATTAGAAATCTGCTCTGGGGGCTCGTGAAACTTCTGGCCATGGGAAGCTGGCACGTGGCCTGGCAGAACTGCTGTTGGCCTCTCACTGTGTAGTGACCCTTTCCCCCACGCAGGTGAGCAGCCAGAGTGCACTCTCCACCTACAGCAAAAGCTGGAGGCTGGACTGTCATGGTCTGCTTTCTCACCATGTTGTGGCACTTGACATGGGGATGGTCTGGGTGGCTGGACGCTTGCTGTTTCTCAGGAAGCCATGGTGTGGGCTGGCTCATGCTGCATGTTTCTATTTCCAGCCCACATGGAGCAAGATACTACAGGTCTGAGTGCACAGAGGTTAGGTCATGTGCCTCCGTCATCCATTCCCAGCTTCTGGTGGTCAAAGGGTTAGGGATGCCCAGAGCATGGGGCTGTGTCCCTGCCACACTTGGCTAATAGCCATTGATGGACCTGCCCTAAATAGACTTATCTTGTTCTTTTTTTAACCCAGTTATATTTTTGGACTTCACAACATCCCCTGGCAATGAGTTCCACAGTGCACTGTGTGATGAAGTACTTAGTGAAGACATTACTACACCAAGAGGAGACCTCTTTGCATTGGCATAATTACTCCACCTACTTGCGCGGTGGTAGCTGTATGGGTGGGAGAAGCCCTTTGTTCGACATAGAGCTGCCTATACCTGGAGAGAGGTGGTATAACTAGGTCTCTCGGTATGTGGAGAGCTCACAGACCTGAGTGATACAGTTATATAGACGTGTATGTAGTGTGGACCAGGGAAGCAGAGCTAATCATGAACAAGACTGGGAGGTGTTTCATGCCTAGTTTGCTTCAGTCTTCATTAAGAAGGTTAATTCTTCTTCAAGTGATTGCTCATGTCCATTCCATGTAGATGTGTGCGTGCAGTGTGCACACATTGTCGGAGATTTTTCCCTCAGAAGTACCCGTCGGGCCAGCAGGGAGCCCCCTGGAGTGGCACCGGTATACCGGTCGATATATACCCCTGCTGGCCTGTCACCCTCTCAATTCCTTCTTACCGCTATGATGGTCGTTGGAACGTTCCTCAGCTCTTGCTTAGCAAGCGCCTTTCTAGTACTTGAGTTGTTCCTTTGTTGTCCTTGTTATCAGTTAATTATCTGTTAAGAGTTGTTAGAGTAATTATTTGTGTTTCATTTGCTGCTGCCGCACGTGGCGGGGCATGTCCAGACTGCAAGGATTTAAGCCTTTAAGCAAGGATTTAAGCCTTGCAAGGAGTGCTTCCGGCCTATGCCCTATGACAAGCCACACTCATCCTGGCTGAAGTGCCTGGGAGAGGCTCACCTTTCAGAGGCCTGCAAGATTTGCAAGGCATTCAAGCCATGCACAAGCGGGAGAGAGAATCGTGCCTCAAAATTATCCTCATGGAGGCAGCCCTAAGACAGGCACTAGTGTTGGATCTGGTACCGGCATCCCAGAGCTCACTGGCCTCAGTGCAGGAGGTGTCAGCACGGTCTCTCGCCTCCCCAGCACCGCGCAGGCCTTGGCACCGGTCACAGTCCCCGGTACTGCTAAGAAGAAGAGGCCTAACAGGGGTAGATCACCTCCACTGCGCGTGCCCTCCATGTGCCCTTCAGTGGGGCACGGGGCACCACTGAGCACCGAGCCTGGACCATCATAGTTGGGCAGATGTTTATCCCTGCACTGGGAGCCTAGCCCACTGGGGGACTTCCTAGAACCCTCCACTCTGGAGGCCTTCAAGGCAGCCAGAGACTTGATTGAGTCATCCCCCTCTCCTCCCCCAGCACCGACCCCCGTCAGGGGTCAGGGGAGCAGCCAGCACTGGACGACGTTGAGGACACCCAACAATGTAGTTCAAGAGGCCAGAAAACACCACTCGGTGCAGTCTGCAGCTCCAGCACCAAACTCGGCACCGGTGGCTGCCTCAACCCCAGCACGGGACACAACCTGGGATACAGCACCAGAGTCGGCACCGACACAATGCCCCCAGTTGGTGCCGATCATAGCACCCAGCTCCGTGGCTCCCACTCCCAGCCACAGCTTACTGACTCCGGGCACAGCCATGCCACCCCGCCTCTCTCCCGGCACCGCGGGAAACGCGAGTCAATGGCTCAACATGCTCCGGCGACAGCAACATCGGCAGAGACCTCGACAGACCCACCCTGGTCTCAGAATACTCGACTGACTCGGAGGCAGAGTCAACTTGGTCGTCAAGGGGCTCCAGACCCCGCTCCCGGCACTAGTCCCACTCTTAGCACCGATTGCGGCACCCCAGTGCCTCTGCCCACCACCGACAACAGCACTGGGCACAGCTGGTTCTGGTACCAGTGATGCAACAGTCCTGGCCTTCGCAATCACCTAGTCAGTGGCCATTCTGGACCCTCCGGGCCTACCACCAGATCCAGGGCGTGGGACCTTCAAGGTCGGGGTCGGTCATCTCAGGACCTCAGGCCCTTCCATCGATGACTCCTCTGACTTAATCTCCTACGTTGGCACAGTCGCTCCCCCCAGGTCACGCATCCCTGAGACCATTGGGAACGGGGCTCCACCGGACCAGCCACCAGCAGCATATGTGCCTGGGACCTCACAGGCCCTCTCGCAAGGGGTATCCAAGTGTTCCCCTATCTGGACGACTGGCTCCTGAAAAGACGATCCGAAGATCAGGTGCGGGCGCACATCACTGTGGTTTGGAATCTCTTTGGGGATCTAGGCCTACTCCTAAACATGGCCAAATCGACTGTAACTCCTAACCAGGGCTGGACTGAGGCATGGCGAGCCAGGCAGCTGCCCGTGGCACCAACCGATGGGGGGGCGCCTGATGGCAGCTGGAAGGGGCACGCGGCATCCCTTGCAACTGCCATCAGGCGCCGCGCGCCCGGCGCTGCGCCCACAACACCAGGCACCAGCGCCCTTCCCCCCACGGCCGCGGGGCCCTGCACAGCCTGGCGCGTGCGCCAGCAGCAGTAGCCAGGCCGGGCTGGGCAGCTCATGTGCCATGCGCCCCGGGGGTGGGCCTTGGGCTGCGCACCAGACGCCGTGGCTGGGCCACGCATGCACTGTGCATCCCAGGGGGACAGGCCCATGTGCCCCGGGGGGGCAGGCCCGTGCACCCGGGGGGGGGCGGGCCCACGGATGCGCCTTGCACCCAGGGGCAGCGCCATGTGCCTGGGCCCAGGGCACCAAAAGGACTCGGGCCAGCCCTGCTCCTATCCCAGTTATAGAGTTCATAGGTGCTAACTTGGACTCAACAGTGGCGAGGGCTTCCCTTCCCAGGACTCGCTTTCTAGCAAATGAGTCCATGGTCCAGGGACTGCAAAATTTCCCAGTGACCACCGCCTAGGACTAATGTCCGCGTGCACCTACTTCATGCAACATGCCAGACTTCACATGTGCCCACTGTAAATGTGGCTAGCGTGAGTCCACAACCCAGCCTTCCACCCATGGGACAGGGTAGTGATGGTCCCTGATACTATCCTCCACTCGTTGAACTGGTGGACACATCAGGAGGAGGTCTGTACCGGAGTCCCATTCTCCAGACCTGTACCGACCATCCGACTGGTGCTGGACACCGGTTGGAGATCGCATCTGGGGGACATAGGGACACAAGGTATGTGGTCCCGGGACAATCTTTCCCTTCACATAAATGTCAGGGAACTCAAGGCAGTCCACTTGGCCTGTGTGGCTTTCCTTCCCCACCTCGGGGGAAGGTCAGTCCTTATCCTATCAGACAACATGACAGCGGTGTCATATATAAACAGACAGGGTGGGGCTCACTCTCCCCACCTGTGTCAGGAGGCGATCCACCTGTGGGAGCTCTGCATTGGGGCGGATATTCACCCGATGGGCTCTTACCTCCCGGGATCTCAGAATGTCCTATCAGACAAGCTGAGCAGGGCCTTTTCCAGCCACGAGTGGGCCCTCAAAAAGGAAGTGGCTTCCTCCATCTTCTGCGACTGGGTGTTTCCCTAACTAGACCTGTTTGCTACCAGACAGGACAAGAAGTGCCAGAGGTTCTGCTCCCTCATGGGGTTGGGAAGGGGCTCCCTAGGAGCCGCGCTTCTCCGCCGCTGGCCCAGGGGCTTACTGTACACTTTCCCACCATTCCCACTGATTCACAGGGTCCTCCTGCGAGTGCAGGAGTTCAAGGCATCCCTAATTCTTATTGCCCCAGCGTGGCGCAGACAGCATTGGTTCTCAGCCCTCCTCAGCCTGTCATGTGAGAGGCCCATACCCCTCCCGCTGCTCGTAGATGTAATCACCCAGGACTCTGGCAGGCTTCGCCACACGGACCTGCACTTCCTGCACCTGACGGCATAGAAGCTCCATGGCTGACAGCAGTGGAGCTCCAGTGTTCCGCACGGGTTCAGGAGGTTCTGTTAGGCAGCAGGAAGCCTTCCACTAGGGCTACTTACCTGGCCAAGTGGAAGTGGTTCTACATCTGGATTCCCCACAAAGGGGTTTCCCCGATGGAGTCCCCGGTTCCTCTGATCCTGGACTACCTCTTAGATCTCAGGCTTCAGGGGCTGTCCTCCTCCTCGATTAAGGTTCACCTGGCGGCTATCTCTGCCTTCCACCCAGGAAACAGGGGTAAGACTATTTGCCGACCCAATGGTAAACAGGTTCCAGAAGGGGCTGGACAGACTTTACCTACATGTCCGACAGTCCGTCCCTCAGTGGGACCTCAGTTTGGTCCTTTCCAAGCTCATGGGGCCCCCATTTGAGCCTCTGGTAACGTGTTCGCTAATTCACCTGTCCTACAAGGTATCCATGTTTGTGGCGATCACATTGGCCAGGCATGTGTCTGAACTCAGGGCACGCACTTTGGATCCCCCCCATACAGTTTTCTTTAAGGCGAAGGTCAGGCTATGACCCCATCCTGCCTAAGGTGATGTCGACCTTTCATGCATCTCAGGACATATTCCTTCCAGTGTTTTACCCCATGCATCGGAGAAAGAGCAGGCACTACACACCTTGGACGTCAGGAGGGCCTTAGCCTTTTATTTAGAGAGGACAAAGCCCTTCTGCAAATTGCTGCAACTTTTCGTGGCCATTGCAGAACGCTTGAGAGGGCAGCCGGTCTCAGCACAAAGAATATCCTTGTGGATCACAGCATGCATCTGGGAGTGCTACGATCTGG
>CM057848.1:115623135-115636641 GCA_030068395.1 Apalone spinifera
GCATCCTGCCGCCCTCCCACGCCGTGCCAGCTGGGGCTGCTTTCCCTCCCGGGTCCTAACGCCCACCGGGTTCCGTCCTGGCCGCTCTTGTCTGCCCCGGCCCCGCTGCCTCTGCCGCTGCATTGCGCCGTACTCCCGGCGCCGGCAGAACTCGGACGCGGGGGTCGGTGCCCTGGTCCTGAGGCCGGGAGTGCGGGGGTAGGCTCCCCCGTCACAGTGCCAATGAAAATCAGCTTGCGCTGTAGGTTGCCCTGATCTAAGGCAATACAACCTAGCTGGGGCTACTATAAGGTGGGTGCATAACTGGCTGGATAACTGTTCTTGGAGAATAGTTATTAACAGTTCACGGTTATGCTGGAAGGGCATAACAAGTGGGACCCGTGTTTTGGGGCCGGTTCTGTTCAATATCTTCATCAACAATTTAGATATTGGCATAGAGAAGACACTTATTAAGTTTGCAGATGATACCAAGCTGGGAGGGGTTGCAACTGCTTTGGAGGATGGGGTCATAATTCATAATGATCTGGACACACTGGAGAAATGGTCTGAGGTAAATAGGATGGAGTTTAATAAGGAGAAATGCAAAGTCCTCTGCTCAGGAATGAACAATCCATTTCACAGACACAGAATGGGAGGTGACCATCTAGGAAGGAGTATGGCAGAAAGAGATCTAGGGGCCATAGTGGACCACAATCTAAAAGTGAGTCAACAGTGTGACACTGTTGCAAAAAAAGCAAACATGATTCTATGATGCATTAACAGGAGTGTTGTGAGCCTCTTACTCACAGCTTTGCTTTGCTTTGCTTTGTCTTAGCCATGTTTTGTCCATTGTTAGCGAGGCCTCAGGCCTCACACCAGGCCTGTGCTGCCTGGGCTTTTGTTTCAGGCCTTCATCTTGTTACATTCCTCCACTTTTTGTTTATTTGGAGAGGATGTTTACCCATCATCCTGGGAATGTATAATGCATAGACTAAAGGTGGCTCAGTGGGCTAAACACTGTTATGTGGACACCTTACTTTAGTGTTCAAACATTCATGCCCTATCTTCCCTTAGTCTGCACGTTCCCTCATACGACTGATGGAAAGCTTTTATTTGCCAGTTGTGTTTAGTCCCTTTTGGTGGATCTGGGAGTGTTAGGCCCTGGCACATAATTGGTATGTGGGGTCTTGTTGGAACGTGAAGATGTAAAATGGTCTTTTCACAAGTTTAAGAACAAGGACTGTAGTCATAACTTTGCATAAGTATACATTATTATATTAATTATGATATACTTTGGCATATAGGAATACTAAATTATGTTTATAATACCTATGACTAACCAGTGTTTTAATAAGTCATTAGAGTGTGTGTGTGTGTGTGTGTGTGTGTGTAGTTGTGTATATATGTACCTGTCACGGGGCTGTTCCCCACTTTGACACTCCAAGTACAGAAGGTGGAGGCCCACAAAAGTCCTTAAAAATACCTTCCCTCTGTAGGCTGCCACCACTGAGGTAAAAAAAACCCTTTCTTCTTGAACTCAGCAAGAAAGCAATTGGAAACTTGACTGTCCATCCCAAGGCCATCCCAAGATCACGTGGTGGGGCTTTGTGGCTAAGTCCTGCTTGTTGCCTTTCTTCTGATTGTTACACCAGCTTTAAAACAGTCTCAACAGGATGGATTTGGCTTGCTGCCTTTATTATAGGGGTTGTTGCTAGTGTCTCTGTCCATATGTTCCGTACAACTGTGTGGTATCAGAGAGTCCCTCTGTGTGCACAGTCACAATACCCAGAACTGTTTTTCTACTTTAGGACAATTACTAAACTTCAGAACAAAGAAAATAGACCTTCAACTGAAAGGACTTAATTTGTAAAATATTAAATGTATGTTAAAACAGCCTCTCTCCAACTTACAAACTGGTTACAGACCAAGCAATTGGCCGTAACTCGGATTGTTCGTAAGTCGGACCCCATTGAGTTACACGCGACTGCGCTGTTCGTAAGCGTGGATCGCGTTCATAACTTGGGGTCCGCCAGTTACAACAGTTTCGGTCATAACTGCAAATGGTCGTAAATCGACTGTTCGCAACTCGGGGACCGGCTGTATAGATATACCTTATATTGCTATATTATTGCTACATTACTACTGTATTACTATATTGCTAAACCTAAAATACAAATATAAAAAGAATAGAGCTGTCAGCCCTAACAACATTGCCAGTTCCCTATTTGATTCATCCCTGTGCCCTCAACTGAGTCACAGGAAAAGATCAGCATACCGCAAATCTTTTTAATTTGGGTTAGGGTTAAGGTTAGGGTTAGGGTTAGGGTTACAACATGAAGTAACACTCAGGGTGCATAGGGTGTGTCAAGGCTGTTCCCCACTCTGGCATGACAAATGCAAAAGTGGGGGCCCACAAGAGCACCCAGAACCTTGTCTCTACAGGTTCTGGTTTCAAAAACTTGCCCCCAAAATCCTAATACCCAGATTTTGGAGAAACTGCTGCCACCATCAAGTGCTTTTAAACCCACAAACAGTGGTGGACACTTGAAACCAACCCCCGGGGTACCTCAAGCCCCAAAAGAGCTTGAAAAAGAGAAAAACAAACTGCAGTCTGTGGTAGCTGACCATTCAGTCAGGCATATAGATACCCACAGACAGACCTTCCAGGACACAAAAATCAACTAATACCAGTTAATTAGAAAAAAGAAACACACTTTTATTATCAAATCAAAACTACAGTTGCAAGCATAATAAAGTAGTTAGATATAAAGAGCCATTAATTGATAAAGATTCTCAGGGGGAAAATGTCCCTGGGTTAGAAAATTTCCATTACAAAAGAGAGAAAAAAACACTTTTAACAGCTCAGACATTAGTTTCAAATTCCCAAACCAGAAAATAACAAAACCTGATGGACTAGCTAAACTTTTCCCTACTTACACATTTTAAGAAGTCTGTTCTTAAAGAGAGAAGAGTCTTCCATCTCCCTTAATACCTGGAAGAAACAGCTCTGACTCAAACAAAGGAGGGAAAAGATAAAAATTCCTTTGTCCCAGTTTGAAATTCCTACCTGCATTGCTATTGGCTGACCAGATACCTGGCTAGGGACAGGAGACATAGTTAACCCCTTAGTCTCTAGGAGCTGGTCAGATCTCCTGATTATGGGTATGTCTACACTTGCCCCATAGTTCAGACTAGGGAGGCAAATGAAGCATACCGAAGTTGCTAATGAAGAGTGAGATTTAAATATCCAGCGCTTGATTAGCATATTCACGTCCAGTCGCCATTTTAAAAAAGCCAGTAGTCCGAATTACTTCGCCCCGTGTAGATGCAGTATTCCGTTAGAAAACCCTTCCCTTGATTTAACTGTTACTCCTAAATTGCAATGAGCACAAAACATGTAATATACCCTTTAACCCTTATATTCCTTTAATTGCATGGCATGTTTCCATTCAGGCTGATTTTCTATTTCAGTCAAATACAAACAGGATCCCAGTTTGTGTAGAAATGGCCAGGGTCCATGTCATTCCCTCTTTTTTCTCGGGAATTGGTTCAACTTTAACTATTACCTGATTCCAAATCTTCCATTGTTTGATATCACAGTTGTTGTCAAATGTCTGATTCATTTCTGCCTGTTCTGCAGCTTGCTGTGCTGCAGCTGCTCCTTGGACTGTGCCCAACCAATATTTAAGGCTATTCATGCTGGTGGGTGTTGGCAAGGCTGTTAAGGTTCCCCAGTTTGGAGGATGCAGTAAGTTTTCCCAGCCCGGCTTGGATCTCCCCAAAAGTATTTCATAAGGGCTGAATCCTTTCATACGATTTGGATGGCTCTGGACCCTCATAAGAGCCCATGAGAGTATCATGCCCCAGTTTGTTCCCAGTTCTTTGCACACTTTGGACTGTTCAGTTTTAAGAGATTTATTCCTGTGCTTTGCTTATCCCCCCGCTTAAGGGTGGTAAGGAATGTGCAATAGCAACGGAATACCAGCCCATGTACCCATGTTCTGGTACACTTGTCCAATAAATGCTGGACCATTATCTGAACTGAAGATCCCATTTAGGAAAACTTTCTGCTACCAAGATTTTTGCAGCTGCCCAACTTTTTTCTTTTCTAGTGGGGAATTCTTCCGCCCATTTGCTGAAACTCTCTACAATTACAAATAAAAACCTATTTTTCCTGGCTGTTGTGGGCAAGGGTCCTACAAAGTCCACCTATAACTATTGTAAAGGACCCTTTCATGCTTGATGCATTAGCTCCACCCCCTCCTTTTTCTTCTAGTAGAGTCTTGCTTAGCACAGGTTAAACAACTATGAACATGTAGATTCAAATCTTCTTCTATTGCAGGACACCATCCCAGCTTTTTAAGTTTTTTTCAGTGCTTCTTCCAATTTGGGTTGGCCCCCTACAACAGAACCATATATCCATGCTAAAGGAGGAGTTGCATTTGCTGAGGTATTGCTAAAACCCATTCAGTGCCTAGTTTTGCCGGAATCAAGACACCTTCTTTTTTCAAGGGAACTCCTTGTTACTGTGAGAGACGTTCTATCTTCCATTGCTTTATTACCTCATCACTTTTCTGCATGTCCTTTAATAATAGCATCCCTTCCTGGTTACTTTCTTCAGTTTTTTATTCATGTTTTGCCTGTGCCCATGTAGATATTGCTACTGGCACAGATTCCCATTATGTTCCAGTGAGTGCTGCTTCTTTAGCAAGCTGATCTGCCTGTTCATTTCCACATTGTAATGGACCTTTCCCTTTATGAGCTTTTATTTTGATCACACTGACTTTTGTGTAATATGCTGCTGTAATATTCTATTTGGTGCTACAGGGGTTTGTGTTTGATCTCAGATCCATTGCTTCCTGTAAAACCAGTGGTGTTCCACCATAGAAGGTAAATTGTGCTTCCTTTGTAAACATAGTCTGAATCAGATCCAATAATAATTTCAGCTTGTTTGCCCTTCATTCTTTCTAAGATCTCCAATATCGCTGATACTTCAGCCACCTATGTTCCTTCCTCCTATGTGTAATTTCGGAGGTTCTTCTGGCAGCCTTGCTATTCCTTTAAGAATGGATATTGAACCAGATAACTTAAAATGCTTTTGAGCTACATATTTAACCATTTGAGCAACATTATCAACAAAACCCAGAGAATGGTTGCTTAGTGGTCCTAATAAAATCTGCAGCATTGTTGGTTCTTGGACAATGTTAATTCCTACTGCCTTTAATAGTGGTGAACACTTATGTAACCATGCCAAAAGCTCATCACAATTCTCAGAGGGAGGAGGACCAACAGCCCCTGCTAAAGCAGTTAGTTCATTGATTTTTAAAGCATCGAGCCTGTCGTTAGCTTCCTGGCTCGAGGTATGCTTGACTTGTTTTCCAAATACTTTGGTATACTATTCTCCCATTTGAACCAGGGCCCTTTTAAGACAGCCCCTATCTTCTGGGTGGTACGTTCTATATTTTTCAACAACCTACTTATGGGGGAGACTTCCAGAGTAAGTTGGGCTGGGGTTGTGGGGGGATATGTTCCTCCTCTTGGTCAGAGAGCTGACTCTCCCCTTCCCCAGGTATGCTTCCCATTTTCGCAGGAATTGATCTAGGTTTTGGCAGAGATCTTTCTAAAACTTGGTTCTCATTGTAAGGTGGCAGTTTTGGGGCACTAGCCCATGCTCATGGGCCAATAAATAATGGTCCACATGCCCCCAATGCAGCATACATTTCAACTTTCCCATGTTCCATCTTTTAATTTGGCTAAGGCCACCTGTTTCCATTTCTGTTTCCATTTCCAAAGCACTTGAAGTTTGCTGCTTAGCAACAGTGGACAGTACATCTTTCTTTTGCGAGTTTCCAGTCTCTATTTTCCTCCTTTAATTGTTGGAGCATAACCTGTGTCTGGACTGACTATTGCCCTGCCAGCAGTGCCTGGGCTTTCCAGTATTCTATTGACTCTGCTGTTTCCTCCACTTCCTTGATTTTTCCTTTACATCGGAGGCTAGCAAAGTGGCATGTTGTTGAAGCCATCTTAAAGTCACAGACATCAAATGCAAAGTTGTGGATTTTTGGATTTGTGGATTTTTGGTTTTGGTTTGGCTCTATTCTTTAGAGCCTCAGTTTCTACCATGGCTTTACAAGTACCAATCCACGACTCCCCACTTTCTTTTTTAAATTCAAATGGACCCCCTTTTCTGGTAATCCAGTAGGTCCATGCTTCATCAAACTCTGTGGGGATTTGAAGGGAGGGGATAAGGGGGTTCCCGAGGTCGTGACTTTCTGTCACATTAGATCCTGATTCCTACAGCAGATAGCTCATTTGCTTTCCAGACCAGAGGCTGCAGAGATTACACCAGCCCTAGTGAGGATACTTTTCTCTAGGTAAGTCCAAAGTGGACTATTATGCCCCCAAATTGGTCATGAGTTCTCTTTTTGAGTATGTCTACACTACCAAGTTATGTTAACAGAACTTACGTTGACACCCAAAAGTCAACAAAACAAAAATCACCAGAGGGTGTTCACACTTGCTCCCTCTGTTACAGATCATGTCTATACTGGGGGCACCAGGATTGACAGCGTGAGGAATGCACTATAGGTAGGTATCCCCCAGTGCAGCACTGTGGGAAAGCAGAGGTGATCCCTGTGCATCTTGGGATTCCCTCCAAGTTCTCCCACAGCCTCCTCAGCTTCTGGGAGAGGCATCACGAGTAGCTCTGTGAGCTCACCAGACTGAGGAATGTCAAAGCAGCACAGCAATCTCTCCAGCTCTCCGCCTGCAGCAGCAGTCTGCCTGCCGCTGTGTTCCTGGCACAGGGTAGAACAGGCGTATTCCAGTTATTTGTTCTTTGTTTCCCAAAGGGAGCAGCTCACTCAGCTGTTGGATACTTCCCAGAGGTTTGATGGTGTGGGGGGGGGGGCACATGTCTGCAAGGCAGCAGAAATCACAAAGCACTGAGCACAGCCACCTGGGCAAGCATAGTGGGATACTGGTGGAAGCCAGTTCTCTCGACAAACAAACAGCAGAGTTCACACTGGCTCTTTGTTGACAGTAAAGGGAGCGGAAAAGAAAAAAGTCTCTTATAGGGTGGAAGTTTGCTGTTGCCGACACTAGGCGTTTTCCCCTCAAAAATCACACTGGAGTTTGAACATTTCCATTGCTTTGGTGACCGTGACGGGGTGCCGTCACCCCGCATTTGGAATGGTTCCGGACTGCGCCGCGGGGAATAAGCGGCGGAGCCAGGACCGGCTGCTGTACCGGCACGTACAGCCGGCGGTCACATGGGGGCGGGGACAGCGAGGGAAGGTAGAGCAAGAGCCAGGGTAGAGAAGTCGCTGGAGACCCTGGAGCATGACGTCACACGGCGCACCGCAGGGATGACACGGCCGGATGCGCCAGGACACGCAAAGGGTCAGGCAATGGCGGGCCGGCGGGGGATATAAAAGGTGGGACGCCACCGGAGCGGGGGGTGGGGGAGCAGAGAGTGGTGAAGGGAGAATAGGGACAGGGAACCCGGAGAGACCTAAGGTCGGGGGAGAGGCAAGTGGTGAGTCCAGCTCCCCGCCGAGGAGGAATTATTTGCAGGGCAGGGGAAAGAGGCGACCCAGGGCTGGGCCGCGGAACCCGAGAGCAGATGCGTTTAGGGGCTATTGCCCCATCTGCTGAGCAGGGACAGAATTCCCTGCCTTAGGGCCCTGGGTCAGGGCTTGGAGTGAGGGTGGGCCCGAGCCCCCTTTTCCCCACCCCTGGCATTATTCCCAAGCTCCCCTCCTAGACGCAGTCAGAGAGGGTGGTCCCAGCACTTAATAGGCCCCGGAGACCCGCCTAGAATGGACCTCTGGGGTGTGATTTGGAGAGCCGACATTTTTCTTTTCTTTTGTTGTAAAGAAGAGACCGCGGGACCATGCTCCTGACGGACTGAGTTGGGGTTGGCCCGGACAGCCTCAAGGGAACTTGTCACAGTAACAAAAGACATTTTGACAACAAAACTTGGTAGTGTAGACATACCTTTAGTGTGTCATAGGAAACTAGGCAAGGGAATTGCTTAGTTGATGGGCAAAGGACTTTGGATTAAGAATCTCTGAATGTTATTGTGTTAACATGGATATACAGGTTGGACTTCCCTGTTCCAGCACCCTCAGGACCTGAGCTGTCCTGGACTAGAGAATCTGCCGGACCAGGGGAGTTGAGTGTTGGCTCTCCCGCTCCTGGGCTCTTCTCCTTGAGGGTTCCTGACCTGCCACTGGCCCCCTAACACTGGCCCAGCATGCCTCCCTACCCTGCTCCCCGCTCGCTGCCCCAGGGTCTCCCAGGGTTTCTGGCAGGACTGCTTGGTTGCTGCTGGCCCCACTGCCACAGGATGTTCCCTGGTGTTCCTGGCTGGGGCCGGCCCTGCGGCCCACTGGGGATTCTGACTGCTCACCTCCACCAGACTTGCTGCAGCCAGGGATTCTCCAGCTGGAGCCAGGACTCCCTGGTTACCTGGCGCCGATAACACTGAGGGGCTTCCCAGATTCTGCCTGGCCTGATCCTGATAATCACTTGGAACTTTCTCTAACTTTTGGATTAGGGTTGGTGGCAAGGAGTCTGTGCATATCTCTCTTCACATTTAGAAAGAAGGTGAATTTTCATGAGCTTGCTCTGTATGGAAACTTCCTAGGAAACTCCCTGTGTATCCAAGCACTGAGGATTTGTCTCTCACCTTATTGTCTGCTGTCTGTGTTGCAGCAGAGGGACATGGCCTTTCCCCATGTCTATGTGGGGCAGGCTGTAGAGCAGAGCTCAGCAAGACAAGATTGCTGGGTGCCCAGGCTATTACAGTGCAAGGAGGCTCAATAGTGTCTAAGCAGATCAGGTAACAGTCCCACAGGGGTAGATGACCCACACAGTACTGCTGGACAGAAGCAGTGATGCGCGGAGAGGTTGCTTCCTCTTGATGTTGTGTTATCACTTCTTTGTTCTTTGTCTTTTTGGCTGCCTTGTTGCTTGCTGGTTACTTGCAGAGGTGTTCACTTAAAGGTGCAATGAGATGAAATGGACCGGCTGACTTAACGATAAGAGTGTGTAGGAATGTGTGTGTGTGTGTGTTTCTGTTCTGAGGAATATGTACCTGTACTTCTTTTTCCATAACCTTATAAAATGTAGAAGACACACCTCCTTTCAGGTACTTAGCTAGAATCAAATATCAGCCACTCTCACACCTTTTATTGGCTCAACACGGATGGTCTTCGTAGTATCTTCAGCTCATGAACATTCAATCTGCCATTGCATGGTTATCTTCAATGTTATGGTTATATTGCTTTTGTCTTCGTGGCAGGAAATTCTCAGAACATTTTAAAGAAAGAATTTTAGCTCTTTGTCTATTTATTTCATTTTCTGAAATATTTCTTAGGTCCTTCAGGTTTAAGAGGAATTGAAATTCTCTTTTAAATAAATTCAAAGAGTCCTATATTCTTCTATAAAAGTCTTCCAGCTCTTAAAAGCCCTTTAAACTACAATGATTCTTTAATCTTAAATAGCCATTATAGAAGGCATAGTATTTTCTTACTAATTTTTAGAACAGTTCTCTCTGTCTTTCAAAGTTTGGTAAGCAGTTGCTTAAGCATTGATTTAATTAAT
Organism: Apalone spinifera; assembly: GCA_030068395.1. Classification (NCBI taxonomy): domain Eukaryota; kingdom Metazoa; phylum Chordata; order Testudines; family Trionychidae; genus Apalone; species Apalone spinifera. The sequence goes on from CM057848.1 coordinate 115,632,724, forward strand.
TACCTAATTAATTCCCAAATTTGTATAAATATTTTTATGCTGACATGGCTTGTTGTATTTCTGAATGGGTATATCAAGGTCCTTCTCTGCTCAGATACCAATGATACCAAGAGGGGCTTGAATTGAGATACAAAGCATTTGCAAATAAATCATTTCAAAGGAAGCTTAAACTATCTTAATCGTTTGAGGGACAGTGAATATTTCACCCTTAAGGGGAAACATGAGTTAGAAGTAACCAATATCTTTTTTTAAGTGCTTCTCACTCTTAAATGGGCTCATTTAAGTTTAACAATAAAGACTTTAAAATGTTCATTAATAAAATTAGTTTCTGTAAAGATACTTCTGGAATTCTTCATGTGGGTTTAAAACCAAAAATTATTCTCATTCTAAAGAGGAAGAATAAAGAAGCCCATGTTTATGACTGGGTTTATAGCTCTGGCAACACGTCCTAAGCATCATTCCTCTTTAAAGTATCCTGAATAGACAATACTTGTACATCTTCTTATGCAAACAGATCTTTCAAAACTATAAATATTCTAAGTCTGTTACCCTGACATAAATACATCTATACAAAAATAGTATTTTGTACAAGGCAAAGATATTCTTGTCTTTGAGAGGAAAGGACATTGTTCCTGGTTGTTTGCCTTTGGAGCAAATGATTCCTAGATTTACAACCTACCATTTGTAGTATATCCACAATTTGCAATTAAAGATTCATCAGATACTCTGTTCAAGGCACAGATTGCAAAAGCTAACACTTACACATCTTTCAAAACATAGCATAAAATATAGAACTGAAAAGCAAGATAGAATTTATAAAACTGCATCCCAAAATGAGCATAAACACACTTGAAGGTAATAAATATGATTTTATGCCTAAGGAGTCTTTAGCTCTTTTGGCACCTGTCATGGGTTGACAGAAAGCAGGGATTTCTTAGGAATACCTTTAATTAGTTTCAACATTTTTGTAATTAAATAAACAATCACCAACATAAATATTTGAACTATAAAATTCTCTAGGTATCGCATGTATGAGAACAATAGTAAATCTCTCTTAATATTCAATGAAGGCAAATTCAGATTTGTAATGATTGAAAATTAGAATAAAAAAGTTTAATGATTTATTTAATTAGCTATGTTGATTCAATAGTGAGCTCTATTCTGTATAGCTGCATCACTGGCAGACTAACTGGAATTTGCCTCTCTCTGATTCTGACTGTTCCAACCTGTAAGAGCAACTATGGACAAGGGAGGCAGGTTTGTATAATTTTTGGTAGTGCCCAGAATGGTTCCAAGTCAAATAATGAAAACATGGACTAGAAACAGTAAGGGCAGGTCTACATGATGAGATAAGGTGAAATCTAATATGTTTTGAGACGTCGAAGGCCCATGTTCTTACTGCAGGGAATGTAGCGTGAAGTAGCACATCCCCATTAGGGAGCCTGCCGTTGACTCAGAGAACGGTGCATTATGAGTAACTCTGCAGCCTGGGCTATGCTTCTGGTGCACACTGGGACCAAAACTCTGCAGCAGGTAGTTAGGGACTCAAGTTGCCAGCTTCCCATAATGCACTTGTCTAGCCCCTCCCCCACACGTAAGATCAATGGGAAGCAGTGTGCTTGCATCTTTTTGTGTCATCATTGCCCAGCACAGATGCCAGAACAGCGTGAGCATGGAACCTGGTTTGCAGCCAACCCTAGTCATGCTCATGTGTGTGGGGGTGCACCTCACTGTGCAGTATTGGATAGTGTACACAGGGAGCTCCTCCAGGAATAGGACAAGGATGAATCTCAGCATGGCAGGGAGCCACTGCTCAGGTAAGGCCTGGCTCTCAAGCTAGCACAGCCACCAGCTAATCCTTTGTACACAGTGCAACACTGGTTCTGGCGTCTGCCTGCACTTTTCTTTCACCCCCCCACTAAGTCCTCTCAGGGGCTAGGTCTACACTACAAAGATAAATCAGAAAAAAATATGCAAATTGTGAACTGCAATTTACATACTTCTTTCCGATTTACTTCCGAAAAAGGCTTTTCCAAACTTTGGCCCATCTACACGGGGCCAAATTTTGGAAAAAAATCCTCTTTCAGAACATCCCTTATTTCTCTCAGCAGGAGGAATACAGGGATGCTATCATAATCAGGAGTGCTGACCAGCACCCGGTGACTAAGGGGTTACCTAATGTTTCCTGTAGCTAGCCAGCTATCGGGTGGTCAGACAATAACAATGCAGGTAGGAATTTCAAATTGAGACAGAGGAGTTTTTATCTTTCCCTCCTTTGTCTGAGTGCAGAGTGGTTTCTTCCAAGATTGAAGGAGATGGGAGACCCATCTCACTCCAAGAACAGACTTCTTACAATATGTAAGTAGGGCAAAGTTTAGATCACCTGTCAGGATTTTATTGTTTTCCTGCTTTGGGAATTTGGAACTAATGTCTGAGCGGGTAATGGTGTTTTCTCTCTCTTATAACTAAAGTTTTGGCCCGGAGAGGGGGAAATCCTCCTTAAAAGCTAGATCACTTGGTGGCCCTTTCCATCTAGCCACTTTACTATGCTTGCAACTGGAGTTTTGTTTTGATAATAAAAGTTTGTTTTCTTTTTCTAATTAACCGGTATTGGTTGATTTTGATGTCCTGGAAGGTCTCTGTCTGTGGGTCCCCTCTGTTTTTCCCAACTCCAAGCAAAATGGAGGTTTGGGTAGGGGAGAGTTCTATCTTAGGGAGGAGGTTTCTCAAGTGATTTCTTCCCTGGTTTTCTTGGAAAACTTGAGTGGTGGCTGCGGATTTATCAAAATCCAAGTATTAGGATTTGGAGGGGAAGATTTTTTTTTTTTTTAAATAATTGAGATATATCTATCTCCTAGAGCTGGAAGGGACCTTGGAAGGTAATTGAGTCCAGTCCCCTACCTTCACAGCAGGGCTAATTACCATCCCTGAGAGATTTTGCCCCAGTTCCCTAAATAGCCCCCTCAAGGATTGAACTCAGAATGCTGCATTTAGCAGGCCAATGCTCAAACCTCTGAACTATCCCTCCCCCCAAGACAAGGTTTTTGGGGGCTCTCATGGGCACCCATTTCTGCATTTGTCATGCCAGAGTGGGGAACAGCCTTGACCAATGCCAAAAAATAGCATCCACTTTTCCAAAAAAAAATTTTGGAAGAGCAGATGCATTCCTTGGACTCAGCAGTGGTATCCCGGGAAAGCTCTGCAGTCTAGACATAGACAGAGTTGCTGTTTGTCTGGGTCCAATCCTTTTTTCTCTTGCTGACCAGGATTTTTTTTTTCCTCCTCACTGCCTGCTCCAGCTTTTGCTTTACCTACAGTATTTTCTCCTTAAAAAAATAAATACACAACAACACACACAGGTCCTGCATATGGTGCATATTTACCAGTCCATCATGGCTCAAGTCAGTCTTACAGGTCAGGCAAAACTGACTGAGCGAGGAGTCGGGGTTCCTCTGAGACTCCTCTGAGACTTGGCTTGCAGGACTGACCCCAGAGCTCCATAGCAAGAGCTTCCTTCTTATACATGTCAGTTCCCATTTCGGTCTATGAATATTGCAGTGTTGTCATCCCCGGTTGTCATCCACCCTTAGGAGGTGTTAATCTGTTTTCAAAAGTACGCTTTGATGGGGATTAGCAGGCTGCCCATCATTGTCTCTAAGGCTACATCTAGACTGCCATTTTTTATTGGAAATTTGAGTAACTTTTTCTGATAGTTTTGTTGGGAAAGACTTTTCCGAAATCTACACTGGGTCAAATTTCAGAAAAACCTCCTCTTTCAGAAGAGCGTGACTTCTCTTTCCCCCCAAAAATCAGAAGAGCAGACATGTTCCCTGGATGTGGTGGAGTTTTTCCCCTGCGTCTAGACTGCTGCAGTGTTCTTTCGAAAGTAAATCAAAAGAACGCAGCAGTTTTTTCGAC
>CM057848.1:115668908-115679064 GCA_030068395.1 Apalone spinifera
CAGCCACTGTGAGGTTCCCCCTCTGAGAGTCGAAATCACTGAGAGCTGTTTGGAACCTCGAGAGACCCACTTGCAGAGGTCACAGTGGCAGGTTGCGGCAGAAGGTGACAGTGCAGGGCCATTGGGGACAGAGCGGTAGAGTGAGCAGTAGCACAACAAACAGCAGCAGCCAGAACATGTGTTTGTTGGATTATGTTTTAGTGACTTTGCTCTGGAATGAGAGACTTGGGCCTGGCAAACTTTCACAAATACTCATTTCCTAGTGGGGCAATATTTTCGAAATGCATCATTTGCCAGGTGGTTCTCTCACATCGTCACTATCTTGAGACATAGCAAAACTTTTTAATTGTTATAATAAATTATTATGTAAGAACGGCCATGTTGGGTCACACCAAAGTTCCATCTAGCCTAGTGACCTGTTTTCTGACAGTGGCCAATGCCAGATGCCCCAGAGGGAATGAAGAGAACAGGGAATCTGATCCATCCCGTCGCTCATTCCCAGTCTCTGGCAAACAGAGGCTAGGAACAGTCAGAGCATGGTGTTCCATCCATCCCCATCCTGGCTCATAGCCATTAAATGACCTCTACTCTATGAACTTGACTAGTTCTTTTTTGAACCCTGTTATAATTTTTGCTTCTCTATATCCCTGGCAAAAAGTTCCATGAGTAACTGTGCATTGTGTGAAGAAGCACTTCCTTCTGTTTTAAACTTGCTGCCTATTAATTTCATTGGGTAACACATAGTTCTTCTTCGAATGGTGTTGCTGTGGGTGCTGCACTCAGGTCTCGGTGCGTCCTTGTGCCACTGATTGGAAATTTTTGCCTACCAGTGCCTCCTGCGCCGTGCATGCGCACCAGCCATCTCGCGCTGTTGTTTGTTAGGTGTGCACACAGTGCAAGCCTCCTTCAGCTCCCTTTCTACCGTCCTCAGCTGAAGACAGAGTCACAGCAGTGCTCTCCTTTCTGACCGAAAACAAACAAGTAGTCCAGCTAGTTTAGTAGGAGTTAATAAGTTTAGTCAGTTCATAAGAAGTTCCACCTAGTTCTTCAGTTTAAACAAAAACAAAAAAACACCACGGTGGTTTCTTTTTTGTTTTTCAATGTGCCAGGTTCCCCTGGCTTTAAGAAATGTGACTCATGTCAGGATTGAATGCCAGCTTTGGACAGGCATGTGGCCTGTATCAAATGCCTGGGTGAAAGTCATGTAGTGCAGAAGTGTCTGCACTGTCTAAACGTGACAGCCAGAGCAAAGAAAGTCCACAAAATGCAGCTGAAGAATCTTCTCTGGGAGAAATCCCTCCAACCCTCGGGTGTAAGTCCCAGGAGACACAGGTACAACCGGCACCCTGTGACAGGGCTAGCTCATTGTCCCTTAGAGGCTCACGAGTGCCGTGGGTCCCCCCAACTCAATCACTTCCTGCTACATCTCGAGCTGCCCATTCCCCAGTGCCATCAACTTCCAGCACCTTGGAGAAATGTCAATTGACATCAGCCAGGATAGCTGAATACGAACCGAAACGCTCGGCACCCACCAGTGCGATTAATCCACCAGTCCCAACAAAGCTGCATGTGGCACCTCTGTAGATAAATCTCTGTGACATTTCCAATGAACCATGTATCATTGTCATAGAACTTTGTATTAAGAGAAACTTTGTAAGTCCTTTATTTATATTTACACACACACACACAGGGCTGCCAACCGGCCGCAAGCCCTGCTCGCCAGCTGCATGGTTCTGCGAGCTGCGCATGCGCAGATTGCGCAGTGCCGGCTTGTAATCTACTTGCCACGGGCGAGTAGATTACATGATTTGTCGAGCCCGTGGTGAGTAGATTACATCCCGGAAGAGCCGGGTTCAGGTGATCTGTGCATGCGCAGAACGCCTGACAGCGCAGCTGGTGAGCGGGGCTTGCCGCAGCTCGGCGAGCCCTGTATAAATATATATACACGGGGCTTGACAAATCACTGTATCTACTCGCCTGTGGCAAGTAGATTTCAGCCGGTTGTCCCGTTCACTGGTGCTGCGCATATTCGCGGTGTGGGGCTGGCGAGTAGATCTCGTCACAGTTTGTAGAGCCCTGTGTGTGTGTATATATATATATATATATATATATAGTCCTTTTAAGAGAAATCTTGTATCTTGTCTTTTCCATAGAAACTTTGTATTATGCTATAGGTCTTAGGAACAGTTAAGGTAAAGAAAAATGTCTTTTTCTAGGAATAGAATAGATGTCTCCCCTTTCATTGATTGCCCTTTTGAAATGAATGAGGTGTGAATGGAGGATGAAAGGGGAGCACCTCCAGCAGCAGTTGGAGAGATGGTGGAGAGGGGTGGAGAGGGGCTGGTGGAGAGGGGCTGGGAGCCAGATCCAAGGACAATACTTGTGAAGTGAGCTCATGGAAAAGACGATTGGACATACAGACGCCTTGGGAGTCAAGCAGCAAGTGCATGAAGAACCCTCTTTGAAGTATCATTAAAAAAAGGCATCACAAGTATCTCACTGCATATATAAATGATGACTAACTGTCTGCATGAGAGGGATAAATTTGAGGCATTTTGCAGAAGGACCCCAGGTTTTCATCTTGTCAACATCTGAGCATCGTTCCGGATCGGCAGAAGCCCGGCTCCACCCCTCCCCCATCTAACTCACCTGGCCAGTGTAGTTAGAGGGAGCAACTATTGGTATCAAGAAGATGGAGTGTGCTTGTGCGTGTGTGAGAGCAGGAGTGTAATTTATCACATGCAGATGATAAAGTATAGATGGATCTATGTATGCTCAGTAAATGTGGCATGTTGCCTTATTCCCCTGAAAAAGATTCTGGGTGCTTCTTTTAAGCACAACACTGCTCCCTACAGGTGTCCCAGCACCGGCTGAAGAAGCCTGTCCCAGGCATTCTGAATTCACACGCACTGCGGCACCGGAGCATAAGACAGCAGCTAGCAAGATGCGCTATTTACAACAATCCCCACAGTTGGGGACACTGCCTCCACCAGTGCAGGGAGTCAGTTCACCGTGCTCCCCAGCCTCACCTCAGGCTACCCTGTACGACAAATGACACATCAAACTTCTCTCTCCCACACCCCTGTCATCGCAAACTGAACATGGGGGACTAGGTTCTTATCTTGCCACTCATCCCCAGCGGGATCAGTGGCTTCCTGGCACTCCACCCAAATCTCTCCTTTTCAACAACTGCCGCACTTTCAGTGGCTTAACCGGCCACAGCCGTATCCACCACAACACCTGCAACCTCAGTGGCCCTTCTGGGAGCCATGGCACAGGTATCACCCCCACTCCTCCCATCACTATTGCTCATGAAATACACCACCCTCTATGCCACAACATACAGCTACACATTCCCTGGCTACCACAGTTCTTTTGTCGTCCCCCCCCCCCCCCCCCCCCCCCCCCCCGCGTGCGTGCGCGTGCGCACGCGCACACACACACACACACACACACACACACACACACACCCTGGTCATAACCCAGGCAGATTCAGCACATGACGATAACAACTTACCTCACTCTGACTCAGAGAGCTCTTCACATGCTCCGCAGTGTCCTGCTGGTCTGGACGCAGCAGTTTTCCAGGTATCACCCTCTCCACCAGCAGATGACCTGAAACAATTCCAAGACCTATTTAAATGAGAGGCTCAGTCTCAGGACATTACACTCCAAGAAGCGCAAAATAAGCAATACAAATTACTTACAATATTACCACTGACTGCATCTTCAAACCCATCAGTGAGGCTACCTTGGAACCATCTGATGGACTCTGGTAGGCGCCTGCCTCTATCCCCTACCAGCCATAGAAGGGGTAGAAAATACTTTGTCCTAGCAAAAGGTCTGGACTTTCCCTTTTCATGTTCCCATCCAAATTCACGGGTTGTGTACTCCATTCTTCTTCCCCTGTGTGCTCCACCATAGGTGTTAGGCTGATTGTGGTGCCACAGATCAGAGATTTGTTAGCAGTGGTCTGCCAGACTGTGCATGTACGCCTGCCGCCTCATGCTGTTTGCGCCATTTCTGAGAGTGCGGTCCGGCTCCCGCCAGTTCCTCCTAACCATCCTTAATCACAGACAGACTCCCTCTCCTTAGGAAGCCTGATAAAAATTGAAGACATTTTTATAGTTAGTTAGTTATAATACTTGTTATAGTTCGTTTTAGTAGTGGCAGTTGTTCTTCATTTCTCATTTAAAAAAATATTATTTGAAAGAAAAATAAAGAAGAAAGCAAGTGATGTGAAGAAACCGCGTCACTTCAAGTATGCTGGGATCCCCCGGGCTTAAAAAGTGTGGCTCATGCCAGGAGCCTATGCCTGCCTCAGACGGGCACTCCCATTGCATTTGGTGCCTTGGTGAGGGGCATATTCTGCAGAAATGTCCTCGCTGCTCTAAGCTCATGGTACGAGCTAGACGGGACAGGGAGATGAGACTTAAAATGCTCCTGTTTAATAAAGCATCACAGCCTACGCCATCTGACTCCTCCCAGTCCGATAAATCTCTGGAGTCCGTCAGGCACTGGGCCACCTCGCCGAAGCCACCTCACACAAGAAAAGGGCCCTCGCCATCCCGCACACTAGAGGAGAGAAGCCTGGCTCCTCAGGTGTGGCCCCCATCCGCCGTCCCGACAAGCAGAAAACAGGCTGAAGCACATCAGCACTGAGTCCGGCCCTGCCTAGGGAACCGGCATCAGTAGCTTCCAAGACACCTAGAGCGGCACCAATTCCTGGCTCGGCACCGACCGCGGCACTGATGACTCAAGTGCTGCTGCTGGCACCACTGACAACTGAAGCGCCTGCACCGAGCACCCCGGCATCGACCGGGGTTTGAAACAGAAGGAAGTTTAACCGGAGCACTGTGCCAGAAGCTGGCACTGGCACTACAAGCTACTGAAGTCTCCCATCTGCTTACTATCGGCACGGTAGACAGAGTCCTGGAGGAGTTCAGGGGCAAGGGATTCTATTCCCACTATTTCCTAACGCACAAAAAATCAGGGGGGTGGAGACCAATCTTAGACCTACGACAGCTCAACCGATACCTTTGCAAACAAAGATTCAAGATGGTGACTCTAGCTACTATCATTCCAGCACTCGACATCGGGGATTGGTTTGCATCCCTCGACTTCCACGTGACGATTCACCCAGCAAACAGACATTTTCTACAATTTCAAGTGGGTCTTGATCATTTCCAGTACAAAGTTTTACCATTCGGCCTTTTGTCGGCACCCAGGGTCTTTTTGAAAACACTAGCGGTGATTGCAGCCTACTTCCGATGATTGGGCATCATATTTCCTTACCTCGACAACTGCCTAATCAAGGCGTCCTCGTTCGATGATGTGCTGCAAGCTACCAATACAACCAGGGCTACATTCGAAGCCGTCTGACTCATAATCAACTTTGCAAAATCTTTGATGATACCACAGCAATCCCTGGAAATCAGAGGTGCGTGTTTAGACTCAACTACCATCCAGGCTTACTTGCCCCAAAGCAGATTTCAATCCTTTCAGGACCTCGTACAAGCACTTTCCATGAGCCCCAAAACCTCCATCCTTACCTGCTTGCAACTCCTCAGGCACATGGCAGCTACCACGTACATTATGCCCCACCTGAGATTACACCTCAGATGTAAATATTTTACCCTCTAAAATACTGGGTAGCCACAGTCTGCACACCTGATAAGCGAAACATACACAGAATGGTCTCCACACTACGGAATGTAATACAATCATTAACACGTCCCCACAAACACGTTAGTTGGAATACTGTTCCACCAACCTCAGCCCACTATGGAAATTACCACAGATGCATCCCTAGTGGGATGGGGTGCCCACCTCCAAGACTGTCGTGTCCAGGGGAGATGGTCCACACAGGAGATCCTACTGCATATCAACGTCCTCGAGTTGAGAACTGTATTCAATGCTTGCAAGCCCTCCATTACTCTTATTTGTGGGTGTGTCATCCAAATACTCACTGACAATATGACAACAGTGTTCTATATAAACAGACAGGGAGGGGCCCAATCCCATTCCCTCTGTGCAGAAGCATTTCGACTGTGGAACTGGTGCATCCACCACGACTTTCTGATCATGGTGACATACCTCCCTGGCAACGACAACGCCACGGCCGATGGCCTCAGCAGGCGTTTCATAACACGGCACAAATGGGAACTGCATCACTATGTGTTGTGAGCGCTCTTCACACGATGGGGACTCCCCATTATAGACCTCTTCGCCACACATCGCAACGCAAAGTGCCATTACTGCTGTTCCAGAGCGGGCATAGGACCGGGGTTTCTGGGGGACAACTTTCTATTCAATTGGAATCATCGTCTCCTGTTCGCCTTTCCTCCGACTCCTCTACTTCCGAGAGTCTTGGAGAAAATAGTCAGGGACAGGGCCACAGTGGTATTCATAGCCATGTCAAACATGGCTCCCTTACCTGTTCTGCATGTCACCGTACCCTCCATATCGCTTCCCCAAGCACCGCGATCTGTTGACACAGGCCCAAGGAACCTTGGTGCATCTTCAGCCTGACCACCTCAGTATCATGGCATGGCTCGTAGCTGGCTCCACCAAACAGAGATAACCTGCTCCTAGGAAGTTAAGTGCATTCTGATACATAGCAGATGACCCACGACTTGATCCACCTACATACACAAATGGTGCCGATTCCACTCCTCCTGTATGGACGATGAGTTTGATCCATTATCCATCTCCATCCATCACATCCTGGACTTTATCCTTCATCTCAAACACACTGGCCTCACACTTTCTTTGATTAAAGTACATCTAGCTGCAATCACAGCCTTCAGACTTCCCATAGATGGCTATTTGATTTTCATCCACCCAATCATTAGGAGGCTTATGAAAGGCCTAACGAACCTTCTTCTACAGTACAGAAAACCTCCCAAACCGTGGAACCTTGAGCTAGTTTTGGAAGCTTTAACAAAGCCTTCCTTCGAGTCTCTTGCCACCTGTGATTACTCACAATAACTTTTAGCATAGACCACTGCTAACAAATCTCCACTCTGCAGCACCAGGACCAGCCTGACACCTACAGTGGAGCACCCAAAGGGGGACACATCTTGAAGAACCGTCATTATTGCACCAAGGTGAGTAACATCCTCTTCCTCCCCCAAAGAGCTTGCAACCTCACCGTAGAAATGATGCAATGAGTGGCAGTGCCAAATAAAAGGAGTTATCAGACGAGGAAGATGAAGAGTGGGCCAGTGTACAGCTTACCGGTTCAAAAGGCTCCACACAGATGCATAAGCTTTTTTAAGACCATATCAGACAATCTTACCTCACATATGTGTTCAGGACACAGAATTTTCACCCAGTGATTCCAGCCGCAATTTCAGTAACTTGAAGTGGAGCTAAGACTTGTTTCTTAGGGTGACATCAGGCCATGATTAAAAAAAAAATCTGGGATGTATTAGTAGCAGTGAAGACACAAGAAGTCGTTCTTCTGCTCTATTCTGCACTGATTAAGCCTCAATTGGAGTATTGTGTCCAGTTCTGGGCACCGCATTTCAAGAAAGATTTGGAGAAGGTCTAGAGAAGAGCAACAAAAATTATTAAAGGTGTGGAGAACATGAGCTCTGAGGGAAGACTGAAAGAATTGGGCTTGTTTAGTTTGCAAAGGAGAAGACTTGAGAGGGGACATGATAGCAGCTTTCAAGTATCTAAGACGGTGTTACAAGGAAAAGGGAGAAAAATTGTTCTCGTTGGCCTCTGAGGATAGGACAAGCATCAATGAGCTTAAATTGCAGCAAGGGAGGATTAGATTGGACATTAGCAAAACTTCCTGTCAGGGTGGTTAAACACTGGAATAAATTGCCTAGGAATGTTGTGGAATCTCCATCATTGGAGACATTTAAGAGCAAGTTAGACAAACACTCAACCGAGACTGTCTAGGTCAGGATTGGGCAGTAATTTCTGATGGGGGGGCACTCCAAGATTTTGGTAAGTGGTCAGGAACTGCACTTTTCTATGGATGAAGCACAGGGTCTGGGATGGAGGTCCGGTGCTGAAAAGGATGTGGGGTTGAGAAGGAGTTTAGGTGAAGGAGGGGTTATGACCTGGGGCAGAGGATTGGAGCTGCAAGATCCAGGAGGGAGTAGGGGTGCAGGAGAGGATTCTGGTCTGGGAAGGAGTATAGGAGGGGCCACAGGATCTGGGAGGGAGCTGTGATCTAGGGCAAAGGGGGAGATGCAGGAGGTTTGGGTGGTGACCTGGGGCAGGCAGTTGGAGTGTGGGAAGGGGTGGGGTGCCAGATACGGGCTCTGTCCCAGAGGCACTGCTTCCAGCCAGCAGCCCAGCAGGGTCCTCAGGCAGGTTCCCTTGCCAGCCACAACCCCAGACCACTCAAAAGCAGCTGGCTGCTCCAGGTGAGCACATAGGCCCAAAGGGGGCAGTCTCTCCTGCAGCCACTAGGTGGCGATGCAGGCTCACACATTCCCATTCTCAGAAGCGCTGGGTATCAATCAGTCTGGCCCTGGTCCCACTTAGAAGGGATCCTAACCCGGTTCGGAGCCATCGCTGGGCACAGCTGCTCCCTGTGGAAAGTGCAATGCACAAAACCCCTGGGAGGGGCCTGCTGCACCTCTGAGCTGGCACTGAAACCCTTTGGAATCGTGTCACACGGGTGAAACCTTGCACGGATGAGTCGCCGTGCGAAGGACTGTCCCAGCCCCCGGTGCTGCTTGGAGGCCTGACCGCCATGGTGTGTCCCACTGCAGAGCACGGAGGGGTGTGAACAGCTCCCCTGCCTGAACAGACGGAGGCTGTGGCTGTGCTGCTCAGTCATGTGCAGGTGACTTCACACGGGGATCCCAGCCTGCACCCAGCAGAGCACACCAAGCACTGGTGTCCCCGTAAGCTGAGTGCTTGGACAGGTGCCCAGAAGAGATTCAAATACTGCCCAGCTGATTGGCAGAGCGCCTGCAGCGCCCAGGGCCAACAGCTTGTGTTTCTATTGGTGGGGCACAGCTGCACAGGCCTTGGTGCACAGAACAAAATGTATCCTGCTCACAGATGGCTCTGAGTGCCGTGAAAGTCCCTGTTATAGTGGCAGCCGGCAGGCAGAGGAGCCTCTGACTCCATTTCAGCCCCAGCTGGGCTGCTTGGGGGGTAAGAGACACTGAAAGTCCCAGCTCCAGCAGTGCTGTGAGGACAGGCAGAGGGGAAAGAGGTTCCCTGGGAGCCCCAGGGGAGGTGTGGGGGGCTGGGAGGAGAGAGACCCGTCCTGGCTGAGGAATAACTTTTGTTTTTTAAAAGGAATCCAACCTCTGGTATTTCAACCTGTCCTGTCTGAGCCCAGCGCAGGGGCTGCAGTGGACCTGGCCAGGGGCGATGCCTCTTCCCAACCAATGTCTAAAACTTAGTGGAAATCACTTGGAATCCAGACAGACAAGTGGTTTCCATGAGGGGTTAGAATTTGTTTGGGGACAGGTATGAAACCCATCAAGGCCAGACGCCGGCTCTTTGTGCTCTAGTGTAGTTCTGGCTCCGCAGGACACTTCAGTCACTGCTAAGTAAAGAGCACTAGGTTTAGTGTCATGCTTTGTAGGAGGAAAACTTTATATGCAAGCTCTTTGAAGCAGGAATGTAACCCCCAAAGTGTGTGTGTGTGTAAAAATGTAATGAGCTTACTCTGATTCTTTAAGTTGGTGAAGCACTGGGTTAAACCAGGAAAACTTTGCCTTTTCCTACAGGGCTCTGATGCATTTGCACAGACTGTGGGTCCTAAACACTCATGTAAAATACACATAACCCACCACTTGTTTTATTTCCCCTTTGTATTCTGTAGGGGTAAACTGAGGCAGTCCATGGTATCTTGCTGAGAACTGTCATTCAAATCCTAAAATTGAGGCCTGAGAATATACAGCATAAATAGCTACCGTGACCCTGGTCACCGTGACAACCACATTCCAAGAGGGTCTCACTCCAATAAGGCCCTGGCTGGTACCAAAACAAACCGCACGGGAGTTGTTTTCGCTGTCTGCTTTATTCTTAGATAATAAGTCTGGATCCTAAGGACCACGCCACCCAAGGCATTATCACCCCAGTAGTAGATGCAGCATATTTCCAGCAGACAAAGTTGCTATTAACATGTCTTTGTTTATGTTGGCTCATTCAGGTTGTTAGCAATGATTAC
>CM057848.1:115689875-115701349 GCA_030068395.1 Apalone spinifera
TGCCCCTTGGGAGGGTGGGGGATGGCTGGAGAGCCAGCACGATCCCAGAGGGTGCGGTGGGGAGGGGAGTCCTGAGCCTTGGGGTTTGGATCCAGGCAGGCTGGGGGGCCACATGGTGCCCTTCTGACCATGCTTCTTACCTGAGTAATACCTCTAGGGGCTCCTCTTCCCATGATCCAGGGAGAGGATTATCCTGCCACAATCGCTTCTCCTTCAAGACTTTGCACCCTTCACTAGAAATCCTGCCCCCCGCCCCCCCGAGATTTCAGGGAGTCCTGCCTGAGTGTGTGATAGTCAAGGGCCCTCACGAAATGTATGAATTATTTTAGAATTTTAAACGTTTGCTTGTGCCTGTGAAAGGTGTTGTTAGTATGGATTTGTTTCTTTCAGATTCTTCAGAATTACAGAAGTCTTCCCGGCCGCAAACTGTCCCAGGTGCACACACAGAATCACCGTAACAAACATCAGTATGGCGGGTAAAAGGAGGGTTTCTATACAGCTTATATTGTTTTAAAATTTATCTCACATTCTCTTCAAATGCCCCCTCTTGTGCTTTTTTCAAATTCAGTTTTTTGGTCTGTTACATTTCTTGTGCTGAGTTACTAGGACTTTACATGGTTAAAATCTTATAGATGGGCCATGTGTCTTTCAAATGAAATTTGAGTTCATTACAGATTTTGTAAGCCACAGAATCTTCAACCCTGTCCAAGTAGCTCCAGTGCACTTCTGTCACGTATGACTCACTTACAAAGCCTGCATTGTTGAGTTTAGCTTTCCATGATTGTATGTCTGCACTTCGCAAGTCACAAATCAGTATGGAGTCTGATGGCTACAGGGGTAGATACTTATCTTGGCAATTATGTAAATGTTAACAGTGTGAAATGTTTTCTTCTGTGAACTATACTCAGAAAAATCTTTCGAGGAAAAAATTGCCCACATTTTGGCCTATAAGAAGAACAACAGCTATCCTGAGGGAAAGAATAAAATGCAGAGACGAAACCTGCACCAGTTTTCTGCCAACTTCTTTTTGGAAGGCAAGCAGTACTTCTTATTCTCTTGTAATAACACAGGGACTACAGTGAAATCTTCATCGTATAAGAGAGTGCCCTCATCTCCCCCTAAAGCTGGGATTTTTTTTGAGTGTAAACCAAACCTTCAATGGGCCCAAGTTTGGCAAAATCTTGCCATAACATCTCCTTGCTGCATATAGAGGTACCATGTTACCAAATCTCCTATGATTTAACTTAAGAAGTCAAGTGTGTTAGCCAGTTTATCCTACAGACAGCCACAACCATCCATGTCTGTTCATTGCTCAGTGATTTCTTGTTTTTGAAAAAAAAAAAATCTCTGACTAAAACCCTATAGTGAAATTCACCCTTCCTCCCCTCAAGCGGAGATGACCCAGCCAAATATCTTTATATGCAAATGCTTTCTAAGGACTCTGACTGAAAATATCTGATAACTGCGTAAGTGTAATATTTGATGTCCTTGTCTCCTCTCCATATTTGCTCAGCAGAGGGGACACTTTTCTATTGTGCCAAAGGAAGGAAGGTGACAGTTGTGCAAACCATGACTCGAGCCCGACAGCTCTTTGAGCAGCACCATATCAGTCTAGAGGGTGGACACCAAAGAGCAGCAAACACGACGATTGCACTGACCTCCGGATACTATTGGCCAGGCATGACTAAGGACATCTCCACGTGGGTATGTGACGTCATGAACTTGAAATAGTAATAGAGATGTAGCCGTGTTAGTCTGGTCTAGCTGAAACAAAATTCAGGACTATGCAGCACTTCGTGCTTTAAAGATCAGATCTGAGGGAGTGGGTCTGGCTCACGAAGGCTCATCACCTAATAAACCATCTTGTTAGTCTTTAAAGCGCTGCATAGTCCTGAATTTTGTTTCAGCATGAACTTGAAAGGCACACATGAAAATAACAGTGACAGGAACGATATTGATACATCTAGTGTGGAAATGTGAACTCCCTTCCTCTGCAATAATATTTTTTATAGACAAATGTTCATGTTGTTCCATCTAAACCAGGTGAAGCAGTGTCCACAGTGCCAGGAAGTGGGAGAGGAATCAAATCTGCTAGCCTTCTTGAAAAGCATACAGGTAAAATTTGGATGCTAGACATCTGCTCTGTGTCTTCTAAAATTTCTTTCACTAACTTTCTTTCCACTTTAAAAACAAAACATGCAGATGTATTCATGAACTTCCCTCATTTATTCCTGGATCGGGACTGTTAATACTCCAGGCTTCTGAAGAAGAGGGTTGTTCCCAAGAAAATTCATGTGTTAGTCTGAATCTGCAAAAGCGGCGAGGGGTCCTGTGGCACCTTTTTTTTGTTAGTCTTTAAGGTGCTGCTAGACTATGCATTGTTTTTTAAGATGTTTGCAGTTACAGACTAATCCAGCTACCTGAAGCTTTCTTTCCACTGTCAATGCCTTGGCAATGTTTTTAGGGCAGACTGCAAATATGTGTGATCAATATTGCTCACTTCCTTACAAAGCAAATGTTGAAAAGAGAGAGTCAGAGATAATTGTTTATCTCTCTTGTTTAAAAAAAAAATTACCCGGCAAGGCCTTGAATTTGCTCCAAGTGAATGCAGTAATGTGAGTGACATGCGGAAGTGCAACTGCTGTTCCATGCCCTGGCATGGCATATTTCTGCAGGTTTATTCTCGTGTCACTTTTCCTACCTCCTTTCCCGGGTTTCATTGTCTCTTGTTTGCTTCTTTGTATCTTTTCATTCTCTTTTTAAAAATTAGAAACGAGACTCCGATGGATTGTGGAAAGCACCTTTGTGGGTTCTCTGCTCACTACACATGGAAATACTGAGACCTTTAATAAGTGAGAGCCAAGATACTGTTTTACCTGTAGAACTAGCAGAATCTTGTTAGGGGGATATGGCAACGTGCCATATTTATTGTGAAGGCAGAACTCAGTTACTATCCCTAGCTACTAACAGTATCTGCTACACACACACTCACATATATACTTCTACAGATGGGGTGTCTTTACCAGCCTCAGTCTTTGTGTTGGCAGCTTTGTAGTTCAACCAGCTCTGCACAAGAGTGCCCCCCGCCCATCCAACCCTCCTGCCACAGCTGCCCTGCTGGGATCCTCCTCCCCCGACCTCCCTAGCACAGTGCGCTCCGGCGTGCATGGCAATGCGCCCTCTTCATACGTTCCGTCCATGTGGGGAATGATGTTTATGTGCACTGAGGCTGTGCACCACCAGTCGACACAACCTGGCACTGGGCACTGGGGACCAGCGGCATTGGAATCTCTCCTGGGTGGCCGCACAAGTGCCCAGCTGACGGGAGCACTGGAGGTGGGGAGCAGCAGCTCAGCCTGACTCTCCCTGCAGCAGCACAGTCCTGTCCTGTGCCGAAGCCAGCCCACTCCCCTCACCTGGCACCTCCGATCAGACGTGAGGCAGCTGCCACTGAGCTTGCCTCAGTCCTGACTGGCTCGGGTGGCTCCCCCAGGAACTCATGGTGAGGTGGAGCTGGAGGACTAGCACATGTCTCTCAGCCCTGGGATCAGCTCAGGCCAGATCGGGGATGTCTCTGGGTAACCTCACTGGGAGAGGGACCCTCTTCTATCCTCAGCCTCCCTAGCTCCGGCCCCCACATGTCCATTCCCCCCCCCCCGCTGTGTGATCTGGGGGTGGGGGCAGAGCAGTCTCAGCCCAGGCCCATGGCAGCAGGGCAGGGTCTGCTGGCTGGGGGCAGGGAGGGGTCTGTGAGGAGGAGGGGGGGTCAGTGAGGGGTGGGGGTAGAGCAAAGAACAATGCTAATACATTTGGTGTAAAAACGTGACTTCGGTTCTCTTGCAATAACATGTTCTGTCCACACTAGGTTAAGTGGTGCCCACCTTCCAGAAGGGGGGAGAGGAATTAAAGCTGGATCCTTCCCCCTCCCCCCACTTAAAATACTTAAAGGCAAACCTTGTACTTTGAGCCATCTACCCCGTATCAGCCAAGAAATTTCTTTTACATCCTTTCCAGTCTCTGTGCCTTAGGACCGTGCTTAGGGCAGGCTGCATTTCACAGGGTGGAAGAGGCCTCCGGAGTCATCAAGGCCAGCCCCCTGCCCAAAGCAGGACCAATCCCAACTAACCATCCTATCCAGGGCTTTGTCAAGCCAGGACTTAAAACCTCTAAAGATGGAGATTCCCCCTCCGGGAACCCATCCCAGTGCTTCCCCACCCTCTTAGGGAAATAGTTTTTCCTAATATCTAACCTAGACCTCCCCCACTGCAACTTGAGGCCATTGCTCCTCGTTCTGCCATCTGCCACCACTGAGAACAGCCTCTCTCCATCCTCTTTGGAACTTCCCTTCAGGTATTTGATGGCGGCTCTCAAATCTCCCCTCACGCTTCTCTAAACAAGCCCAAATCCCTCAGCCTCTCTTCATCAGTCATGGGATGTGGTCCCTCATTTCTGTTGCCCTCCACTGGACTTTCTCCAATGTGTCCTCGTGCTACCTCTAATGGGGGGCCCAGAACTGGACACAATACTCCAGATGTGGCCTCACTAGTGCCGAATAAAGGGGAATAATCACTTCTCTGGCTCTGCTGGCAATGCTCCTCCTAAGGCATCCTAATATCCCATTAGCCTTCTTGGCTACGAGGGCACACTGTTGACTCATGTCCAGCTTCTCATCCACTGTCACCCCCAGCTCCTTTTCTGTAGAACTGCTGCTTAGTCAGTCGGTCCCCAGCCTGTAACAATGCTTGGGATTCTTCCATCCCAAGTGCAGGACTCTACACTTGTCCTTGTCAAGCCCTGTTTGCTGCCTTGAGCAGTAACAAGAAATCTCTGAAGGAGAGAGTCACAGATCCTTGTTTACCACGACTTGTTGTTATTGCTACAGAGAGAGGCCTGGAATTTCCTGCAGCAAGTGCGGTAGGTGTGAGTGGCAGGCTGGAGGGGCAGCGGTTGCTCCTTGCACCGGAATGGCGTATTTCTGCAAGTTTAGTCTATCATTCCACCGCCTTTGACATTGCCCAGGCTCTTAGTAATACAGACTGAACCTCGGGACCTGACCGGTGCTGAAGAAGAAAATATGCCGAACCACAGGAGGTCAGTATTGTCTACCAGCATTACCAACACTTCCATCGCTTGCTGGGCTGTTAGGAGACATTTGGGGTAAATTAGAGCTAAGTAACAGCACAGAACACTGAGACCCAGCACTGGGGGCTGTAAACAAACTATGGGACCACGAGCCATTTGGTCACACCCATGATAAGTGGCCATGTGGCTAACTAAAATCCTGCTGGGCCACAGATGCTGCTGAACCAGAGTGGGCCAGGCCAGACAGTACTGAACCAGAGAGGTTCAACCTGTATTGCTAAGCACAACCAATACAGAATGCTAGAGGAAAGAGTTTTCATTGTGGGGAAATTACATTCGAGGCCAGGGACTGTGGTGCTGCTGAAAGAAGGGAAACAATAAAGGGAGGTAAGTAGCAGAGGAGTAGCCATGTGAATCTGCAAAATGAGTAGTCCTGTGGCATATAGACTATAGGTTTCCAAACTGGGGGGCATGCCCCCCAGGGAGGCGTGAAGAAATTCTGGGGGGCATAAGGCAACCCAGCCCCGCTGTCAATTCCCTCCCTCCCTCCCTCCAGGAAAGAGCCTAGTCCATCTGGTAAAAAAGTTCAGAAAATACCATGTGAATTGTTCCGTATTTTCTGTTTTACCTGGCGACCTGGTTTGGGTGGCTACTGGAACACGCTACTGGAGTGCATGACTGATTGGCTGGCTGTTGGTGGTTCTTTTTTTTGTTTGTTTTTTCTCAACAAGTTTTTTGGGGGGTGAGGGCGAGGGTTTCTCAAAAATCAAAAAGGGGGGCGTGATGCTGAAAAGTTTGGGAACCACTGTATAGACTAACAGATTTATTGGAGCATAAGCTTTTGTGGGCAAAGACCTCCTTTGTCGGATGCATGCATCTGATGAAGTGGGTCTTTGCCCATGAAAGCTTATACTCCAATAAATGCTAGTCTATACGGTGCCACGGGACTTCTCGTTTTTTAATAAAGGGAGGCCTACTGCCCCCTAGCTGTCATGGATCATACAAAGTTATGGATGTTAAGGGTAAAAGTATTAAATTGGAAAACAGCTCAGGGAAACTGTTAGGATCTCTGTACAGTAGCTCCATTTAATCTATTCAAAGAGCTTGAATAGAGGGGTTTGGAAACAGATCAGAGGAAAACATGGCAATTGCTGTGAACGAGACTGAAAAACCAGCTCCCTCAGAAGTGATTGGGAAAACAGGTGGCAGTGCCTCTCGCTGGTGTAGGGGTCAGAGGCACAGCGGAAGAGGAATGTGAGGCAGAAGAAGTTGCAAGTACGGATCCAAATGATGTTGATGATTTGCTTCTGGAGGATGAGGGAGCCACCAAATGCTTACACCAAGGTAATTGCTTAGTACACTTTTTTGTTTTAAACAAATGGTTAAAATTTTGTGTGTACAGATGGCAGCATTCCCATGTTGGGACACAACATAGAAATATCTATTTCGATAATTATCAGATAAATACGTGCAAAAACATGTTTCACGCCATATAGCCAGGAAGTGTGAATACAAAGCTCTAATTGTAGCATTTCACTGTGCCAAACGTGTACCTGAGATACAATCCTGCACATGTTGACGGCCACTTTAGTTTTACTAGACAGTTCTGTGGGACCGTGACTTCAACACCAGCATGTGCATGGTTTAGTCATTTTAAAGTAACTCAGAGCAGATGGTGCCTTTAAAAGAAAAGCCTTATCATACATCTTACATAACTTATTTGTAGCAGTAAGAATCCTTTCCAAGTACGTACGAAAGAGCTACATTATGGTCCGTGTGTGCCACAAGGATTAATCCATTCAAAACTCGCATTTCAACAGCTACATTAGTAGTTTCCACTAGCACGTTGTAAGGTAGCGAGAGGCAAATGAAACCAGAGAAGGTAAATCAATGTTCACACACTTTCATGCCCCATCTGGGCAAAGCACATGTTCGTTAACATGGTTAAACGCAGTTGTAAGACACAGCAAACACAATCGTGTGCCCTAAAATAGGGATCTCTATCATTAAAATAGGGAAATACAGTATACTCTACATTGCATGGTTTGCTTTGACAAGTAAAACTGACAAGTAAAACTGCATTTTTCATTCTTGTGTCAATGAACGCAAAATGGAATCATGCAAAGTGATATCTTATTGCTTCCTTTCAATGCACCGACACACTGGGTTACTGTGGTGTGAGATGTTTTCCACTGTTGCGCTTGATGGCCTGCTCTCAGTATTGTAACACACAAGATGTTTCAAACAGGGCTGTGTAGCTGTGATATAATTTCCTGTGCTGCGGGTTTTCAAAACGTTTAACACCTACAAATAAAAACGGAACTTTAATGTACATCTTGAAATGCAGCAAACCGCAGTTTAAAAAAACACAGTGCTAGTGTGAAGAATGCATTGTTGTGTTGGTAACGGGTATGTAAAGAATATCATCTGTACTGTGGGAATCAAGGAAGTCACACTGCTTTTTCTCTTGTGTGTCAATGAGGATTTGTCTGCTGTGCTTAAAAGAAGCACCCGGGATCTTTTTCAGGGGGGATAAGGCAACCTGCCACATTTACTGAGCATACATAGATCTATTTATACTTTATCATATGCATGTGATACATTACACTCCTGCACTCACACATGCACAAGCACACTCCGTCTTGTTGTTACCAATAGTTGCTCTCCCTAACCGTACTGGCCAGGTGAGTTAGATGGGGGAGGGGTGGATCCAGGCTTCTGTGGATCCAGAGCAATGCTCAGATGTTGACAAGATGAAAACCCAGGGTCCCTCTGCAAGATGCCTCGTATTTATCCTTCTCATGCAGCCAGCTAGTCGTCATTTACATGTGCAGTGAGATACTTGTGATGCCTTTTTTAATGCTGCTTCAGAGAAGATCCTTCCAAGGGCAGGCACTTGCTCCTTGATTCCCAAGGCCCTCTATATGTCCAATATTCTTTTCAATGAGCTCACTTCACAAGTCTTATTAACTTTGGATCTGGCTCCCAGCCCCTCTCCACCCTTGCAACTGCTGCTGGAGGTGCTCCCCTTTCACGTCTTCTCCCTTCACACCTCCTTCATTTCAACAGGGTAAACAATGACAGGAGAGAGATCTAGTCAATTAGAAAAAGACATTTTTATTTACCTTACCTATTCCTAAAGCCTATAACCGAAAGGGTTTGATACAAAGTTTATATGGAGAAGACTGTTACAAATGAGAATATCCGCATCCCGTGTTTTGAAAAATCATCTCATAATTTCAACAATGTTATAAATAATACAGGTGTGTATTTATACTTGCAGACCATACGAGTGAAAAACCAAAGAAGTATTAATAGTTGACCTCTTATGTGATGAGATCAACAATGACAGAGTCTTCCTGAGGAACTGGGGCTGATTTTTTTTAGATATTTATTTTCATAGTTCACTTGGGGAGCGTGAAACTATTTTCAGTCACTGTAACAGTGAGGAGAATAGTATCAGAGGGGTGGCCGTGTTAGTCTGAATCTGCAAAAGCGACAAGGAGACCTGTGGCACCTTATAGACTAACAGATGGATTGGAGCATGAGCTTTCGTGGGCAAAGGCCCACTTCATCAGATGCATGGGAGGAGAATATCTCCCTGAGAGCTATAAAGAACATGGAACTAGCGTGTATCTGGGTGCACTGGTGCCGTCTGAGCACGACCCACTGCTTCATTGCATGTGGGCACAAAACACTAGTCTTTAGTCTGAGTGAGGAGTTATGAGCAACACGGGCCACAGAAAATCGAGTGAGATGTCGTGTAAGACTCTGCCACAGTAATGTGAAACCAGCTGTGTACAGCTGAGCATTCGGTCCCTGCAACCAGCTTTCCCTGTAAGCTGAGTGCATGGGCAGCCATCCAGCAGAGATGCAAGTGCTGCCCAACTGATTATCAAAGTGCTCACAGCAGACAGCATGTGTTTCTGCTGGTGGTGCACATCTGTTCATGCCTTGGTGCAGGTAACAATTTTTTTTTCTGTACGAGTGGAAAAAATTAGAAGGAACATGGATTGCAACCCTTCATTAAGTAGAACAAAGGGTTATGGACATGTGCAGAAATTGTAAGAAAAAGCAAAACGCTCTGAGGTGCTGGGCTTCCTGTACTCCTCTGTCCACGTCATTCAAATGTCAGATCCTTCCTCTGCCAAGAAACTGAAAAATCCACCCTTGGTTGGCAAACAAAAATATTGGCACACACGAGACAAACTGATGGGTACAAGTGTGGGCACTACTCCAAAACGAATTCACTATCAAATTCTCAGTGTTACTTGCTGCTGGTGTGTAATTATGATGAATTTTCTAAATAGAAGTTAAAAAACAACA
The DNA here is from genome assembly GCA_030068395.1 of Apalone spinifera. Lineage (NCBI taxonomy): Eukaryota > Metazoa > Chordata > Testudines > Trionychidae > Apalone > Apalone spinifera. The sequence goes on from CM057848.1 coordinate 115,699,284, forward strand.
AATGGTCTACCAGCACCTTACAGACTAACAAAACATGTAGATGTTGGTATGAGCTTTCGGGGGCACAACCCACTTCTCCAGATATGAAAGCTCATGATCCCATCTCCATGTTTTGTTAGTCTTTAAGATGCTGCTGGACTATTCGTTGTTTTTTACATTTTTCCAGTCACACACTAACTCAGCTACCCCTCTGAAGCTAATTAGAAGTGTTACTGGTTTGCAGAAACTTATCTGCAGCATAAAGACATCAGTACTGTAGGAAGTGCACAAGAGGCCATAGCTGTGTTTAGAAGAGAAATAGCAATCCTATTAATCTCTCAGAGGGGTAGCTGGGTTGGTCTGTAACTTTAAAAAGAATGAAAAGTCCTATTACACCTTTGAGACTAACCAAATTATATAGACTCATGAGCTTTTGTGGGCAAAACCCACTTCAGCGAATGAATTGGAGCAGAAAATACAGAAACCAAGAGTTATACGCACAGCAGCAGAAGTACCTGGCAATTGTATGACCTGTTGCGTACTATACGTAGCTTTTGAAGTGGAAATGCAGATGTTAAAGGCAGGAAAAATTGGCTTTGTAATGTGCCAACCAGTTAATGTCTAAAGAGTTAGGTAATAACTTCGTTACATATATCCAGAGAGCCCATAGGTTATGGGAAGATAACAGGAAGAGTGGAACAATGTCATATCACAAACAGTCCCTGCTCACGCCCTTTCCTTGTGCTTCTGCCTCCCCCCCCCTGCAGAGACAGTGCTGGGGGGAACCGGCTTCCAGCACTGGCTCCTGCTTCCCCCCACCTTACTGCCTCCACATGCTGAAGCAGCTAAGAAAGCAGAATATGCTTGCTTAAACCACAGGAACAAAAGTTGAATCATAGCATCTAGCCAGTTGCATATAGACCCAACATAATAACCTGCCTACAGAGCAAAATTCTTTGAATCATTCCACAGTAGTAAAGAATTATCTAGTTCTTTTTTGAGTTAATTGAAATTATCCTTAGCCTTATTAATTCTGTGATTTCGTTTTGTTGTCTATTACTTTTCAAAGGTCCAGTGCACCTTGTGTAAAAGATGGGCACATAGCCTTCCAGAGAAACCCTATGAAGAAAATCGCTAAGAGGAATTTTGATTTTCTTGGAACAAACTAGCTGAAATATAAATGAACAATAGAGAAGTTTAATTTTAATGGACAGTTCTGTAAAGAACAAAGCTATTGACACATTTTTTGTATTAAATGTGTTTCGCTGCTTGCTCTTGGGAAAAACTAGAAACAAAAATCTGTTCTGGTTTGTTTATCTCGTTGAACTTTTTCAATCTTGAAAAATACCCGTCTTTAGTTCTGTGCACGTTTATAATGGGAGATTTCAGATTGGTTACAAATTCCCATTGTGGTTTGCTACCTTTCATCTTCGTCATCCTTTGCTCCAGAGGCAGCGAATTATGAGGGATGGCTGAGGCCCCATCAGAACTTGCTTTGATTCCAGCAGAAGCCCAAGGCCAGAGGGGGTTGTCCTACACTGATTTGCATCATGCTGGCTCAGACATCGGTGGTGAACTACTGGATGGGCTCTGACTCCGAAGGTGAAATAGGCCGGAAGCCCCCGTGCGGTGCCCCAGTGGGCGTGTGGCTGGCTGGGGGCGGGGCGCTGGATGCTGCCGGCCACCGCACACTGGTAAGGTTCCCGTGTGCATGCTGAGCCCATGCCTCCCTTCTGCATCTACAGGAGCCTGAATCACCCCCACCAGGGTCCCCGGACCCAGCTCCAGTGGGCCTGAGCCAGCTTGGGCAGCCAGGCAGTGTTGTCACCATCCGGTGGCCGGGCCAGCCCAGTGGTCACACTCCCAGCCCTGAGGTCGCCCAGTCCCAAGCCTCCCCCCACACTTAGTCCCCTGCCTGAGCCCTCCCACACACCCCAACCTCCTGCCTGAATCCCGCACCTGCCTTGAGCCCCACACCCCTGGCCTGGCTTCTACTCTCCCATACACAGCCCACCCTCCGGTCCTACCTCTTACACACCCCACAGCCGAACCCCCACCCTACCTCCTCCACACCCCACAACCCACCG
>CM057848.1:115713700-115724204 GCA_030068395.1 Apalone spinifera
ATCTTACTTCTCCAGCCTTCAGGACACCAGGGTTCCTCATATCTTCAGGCCATGAGCTCTGCAGTGTTGTCAACTCCCAATAATTAGCATTTTGCATAAAGCCCCAGCTGCTGGAGTCATGAGATTAGATACGAATTGTGTCATTTGTATTTTAAAAGCGGTGCAGGTCTCCAGCCCTTGTCTTGGGAGGGAACACAAGCAACAGTGACCCTTGGGGGCTCAGATGTCAAATAAGGAAAACCACAAATGTATCATTGTAACACATAAACAAACAAAAAAAACCTCGGGATATTTAAAGCCAGTCTTATAATGCTAGGGGACCTGAGTGCCATGGGACCCTAGAAATACAAAGCACACCCTAGCTTTCTGTCCAATTGTATAAGAAATTGAAACAGCTATTTCCGCTTGTGGTTACTGTGTGTGAAGCAAGTGCACGCGCAAACACTTTGCTTTCACCAGACTTCCTGCTGATAGCTCTGGAGCAAATGGGGTGGGGGGCCAGTGCTAAAAGGGCTGGGGGCCCGGACTCCTGGGTTCTGTCCCCAGCTTGGGAAGGGGGAGGTATCTAGTGGGTTGGAGCCAGGACTTCTACCCTTGCTTTGTCTCCCCTTGTCCTGCAATGGCATAAAAATGCCTCTCACGGCAGGGAAGGCCACCTCTCAACGTGCAACAGTGCGGTCATTCCCTTCCAGTCCCTGTCAGGAGTCGAATTAATCTTGTCCGCCCCAAGTTTCGCTTCCTCATCCTACCAGCTGGCTCACAAAACTCAGACTTGAAAATGCAAAAGTGTCACAGCAGCCACCTGAGTGAACAGTTGCTGGCTGGCTCCTTCAGGCCCCCTCATAATGAAATAAAGCACTTGGAATGTAATGCTTGTGCTGACAGGCCAGCGAATGGCGTGGCCTAACATGGGAGTGTGTACTGATGTTGCCCAGGCTTCTTCTGTCGCTTGGTGTAAAATGAAGCATCTCTTTAGGGCAGGGGTGGCCAACCCCATTTAACAAAGAGAGCCAAAACAGTGGCGGAAAAAAAGAAAAGAGCCTCACCAGAATTGTCGAGCAAAAAAAAAAAAAAAAGGAGGCTGCCCCTTTAAGGAGCAAGCTTGGGCTTTCTGCCCATATCAGGCTCCCAGAGGAGCCAGGGGCCATTTCGGGGGGCCACAGGAGGAAGAGCTACATGCGGCTCGGGAGCCGCAAGTTGGCCACAGCTGCTCTAGGGCCACATCTACACTAGGAAACTATTTTGAAATTACATGTGACTTACTAACTCCCGATTTTACAAAATCGAAATAACGGGTCCACACTACGGGGGAGACTCGAAATGGATGCGTAAATGTGGACGCTCTACCTCAACGTAGAGCCCCAGGAAGCCAATTAGTTTGAACGACTCTAGGGAGTCATTATTTTGAATTGGCAGCACCTCTATTTCAAAACAACTATTTCAAAATTCATGTTATTCCCCGAGGAAAGCAGAAGGACAGATTTCGAAATAAGCAGCCTGTTATTTTGATGCAATGGGCTTGGTAGTGTGGACACTCCACTTATTAATTTGACTTAAGGAGGCTTATTTTGAAATAAAGACCTAGCGAGGCGTGGAAGAGCTCTCGGTGCCCACAAGGGTATGCCTGGGAACCGCGTTCCCGTTGGCACAAAAAGCCCAGCTCATGGGCAGCTGTGGGAGAAGCCCTTCTGCAAACGGCACTGGGCACACCTGTGGATTGGATGGCGTAACATGTCTCTGGGGGGGTTATTCACACCCCTGAGAGACAGACTTGAATAGCAGCAGAGGTAGCGTAGACATTGTGCTTCTAGCAGAGACTTTGCTCATTTCACACTCGAGCTTTTGACTTAATGGGGCCTCTTCCTCTTTCGGTTCTTATCGCCTGCAGTTTGGAAATGGGCTGCGGGTGAGAGCAGGTGGCTCTTGCACTGAGAAATGCTGGGGTGAAAAGAGGGTTAGACAGATGGATTCTACCGAGGTGGCAAAAGTCTTGACAGATGATTTCCCTCAGCGCTCTAAAATCCACACACCCACTAGTATTGGCTTGGAAACTGCTGTGCCCCGAGGGATAACGGTCTGGATGTGGGGGAGGGGATTCTAATGTTGGGGGGGGGTTCACACGCTCCCCAAACTGGCCACATGTGGAGCTGTGATCACCAATATCCTGCACCCACTGCCCCCTTGGGAAGGAATCTAGGGTGAAATCCGGCTCTTGAGACATAACGCTTGCTGGCTTATGGCTTTTCACACAAAGCACTACCCACGTAAGGCAAGTTTGAGGCTCTGTGTGTAGGCCACAGTGCGTATGACTTGCCTCACTCGTGTGGGCTGGAACGGGTAAGCTGACGGGAAAGCTTAGAGCAGCTATGTTAGAGAAATTACAGGGTGGCATCCTAGCCTGAGTCTGGCCTGGGGGAGCCGTGAGTCGCATGCACGAGCTGTTCTCAGTCTGCAGGGGGCTCCGCATGGAAATCTGGCTTCTGTTTAAGAGCTGGCATTCCAAAGGCCACCTGCAGCTTCATCCTATGTTCCGATAGCGTTGTCCAGGCAGATCGCACCAAAGGAATTCCCTGACAACCACCTTTGTGAGCTCGGTTAAGGTGGCCCGGGACTGTCTTGTGCCTTTCCACAAAGCTGAGTTTAGCAAAACTCAAACCGCTGAAAACTAGGAAATCGAGAGCTGCCATAACCTTAACTCTGCCCCCTTTGAGTACTAGGAAATAGAGAGCTGCCATAACCTTAACTCTGCCCCCTTTGAGTACTAGGAAATAGAGAGCTGCCATAACCTTAACTCTGCCCCCTTTGAGTACTAGGAAATAGAGAGCTGCCGTAACCTTAACTCTGCCCCCTTTGAGTACTAGGAAATAGAGAGCTGCCATAACCTTAACTCTGCCCCCTTTGAGTACTAGGAAATAGAGAGCTGCCATAACCTTAACTCTGCCCCCTTTGAGTACTAGGAAATAGAGAGCTGCCATAACCTTAACTCTGCCCCCTTTGAGTACTAGGAAATAGAGAGCTGCCGTAACCTTAACTCTGCCCCCTTTGAGTACTAGGAAATAGAGAGCTGCCGTAACCTTAACTCTGCCCCCTTTGAGTACTAGGAAATAGAGAGCTGCCGTAACCTTAACTCTGCCTGCTTTGAGTGCTGCCCCAGTGTGCTCATAACACACATAGACACTCTGCCTTTGTGCTATATTGAACAGGAGTGACCTTTACCTGCCCTTTGCTCAGCCTAGTTCACAGAGCTAAAATGAGGCAGATTAAAGAACACATGCACCTCTTTGATCACATACATGGGGGTCAGGGAGTGGGGCTCACAACTTCTCCCCCACTGCCCAGCTCATGCTATCACTGCTCTGCCAACTGCTCCAACTAATCCCTCCATCATGCCACACAGCTGCTCCTAAGCACGGGGAATGCAGCTGCAGGGCATGTAGATAATTCCCAGTGGCTCTTGCCAGCCCTGGGGAGAGCAGAGTTAAGGCTAAGGGGTCCTAGAATTTGACTTTGTATTTCCTGGTTTGCAAGTGTTTGAGTTTTGCTGAACTCAGCATTCTGGGAGGATAGGAGAGAAATCTGGGCAACTTCCACTCGGTGTGTATGAATTGTTTTGCACAGAAAGAAGCTTTATTAATAGCGGGGAGGTCAGCTATTGTAAGGAAGGTTTGCAGTTGACATGCTGCTGTAGCCACACCACCGTTCAGGCATAGGGCTTTATCATAGCAAACTGCAACGTGCTTTCGGAATGAGGCAAATACATGTAACCCCATGTTATGAGAGGAGAATTAAGGGAAAAAGAGGCAAAGGGACTTGGTCAAGGCCTCTCAGCAGCCAAACCAGGTCTGGACCTGGGTCGTCCTCCTCACTGGTCTCGCTGCTTGGCCACACTGCTGCTATGTGAGTCTCTCCCCCCATATGTTTTGTTGTGGGGGCAGTAGCAGGATTATAATGGCGCTGGGGCACCCGGCCCACACTCAGAAGGGGCCATAGAGTGTGACACCAGCCTCTACTCTGCCCACTTTGCACCTCAAGCCCCGCCCACACTCAGCCTCTTTCCCGTGAGGCCCCGCCCAACACTTGCCTCCCCTTTGTGAGCAGTAAGCAGGGCCTCCAGGGGAAGAAGTCGAGCAGAGCTGGGTGCTTGGGCACAGTGTGGGCGGGGCCTTATGGAGGGGAGGCTGAGTGGGGGCAGGGCTTAGGGGGCACAGCATGGGCAGGGTAGTGGGGGTAAGAAGTCATGCCAGGGCAGGGCCTGGGGCAGAGCATAGATGGGGAAGAGGCAGAGCAGGACCAGGGCTCAGGGTGGGGCGTGGCAGAGTTGGGGGGTGGGGCATAGGCCCGATGCCAAGGCCCCGCCCACGAAAGATGAACCCAGCCCTGTGTGGAGGGCTGGGTGAATGGGCTTTCCTGGTGCAGGGCAAGAGAGTGAAACCTCCAACCTGGGCTGAGTCCAGTATATTCTCTGACATTAGTCACCAGCCAGGGCTACCACAGCCAGGTCCGCCGTCCCGATAATGCCAGAAGGGGACGGACAGAGGGAGGAAGGAGGGCGACTGCTGATTGGGGACACAGGGGGGTACTGGCCATGTGACTGCCTCCCCCCACATGACTCCTCCCCACACCTCCCCCACCCTGGGGGGAAAAACCAGGACAACCCTCCTCTGCCACAGCACCCCTTCCCTCCCCCATCATACTGCTGATCCGTTCCTCCCTGCCCCGCTCTGCCCCTTCCTGCCTCCTCCCCTAAGCCCCCTCCCCTGAGTGATACAGCTGGAAGTGGGGTGAGAAGAGCGGGCTGGGGCCACATCACTCCCATTTCCCCTGCCACTGCTGATTGGTTCACAGCTGGTACCCATGCGCCCAGTGAAAGAGCCAAACTTTTTTTCAGCTTCCATTTGGGTTCCCCGGAGGGGCTGTGGGTGTCCCTATGCCTGCAGGGAATTGCTTGACACCAAATCCGTTGCCCCTTAGCACTAGTTGGGCTGAGCACCATGCGATTAAGACCTTATGGCGCACAGGGGCATGGTCTGTGCCTCACGTCTGTGCAAAAATCTTCATCAGCATCAATTGTAAGGCATGCCATGTTTGGGGAACATTTCTCATTCAGATTATCCCAGGCTGGGTTGCTAACCCTACCCAGCACCACACGACAGATTTCAAAGGACTATGAATAAGTGTATGGATTTTAAAGCAGTGGTTTTCCGTCGTACCCCTAGGAATACACAGAGGTCTTGTGGGGGGTACGGCAACTCATTCAAATATGTGCCTAGTTTTACAAGAGGCTCCATAGAAGTTAGCCATGCTACAGTTTCACTCAGGTGACTTGTTTATGCTGCTCGCTATCCGCTATATATTTTAGAGAGTTTGTCTGTTTGTTCACACACCCATCCTAAACAGCAAGAGGTAGGACCACCACATTTGGTAGGCAGCTTCCTCTTATTGTAACTTAAAATAAGGGCTGGGTTTGGTTGTGCCTGGTCAATGGGATGTGCCTGGATCATGACTGTTTCTCATAAAACAGAAAGGGAGGGGTCAGTTATACTATATAATGACCATGGGGGGGAAGAAAGGGGCCAGAGATGGGGATGTGGACTGCTATAATCCCACTAGGCCACCAAGGGGCAGGAGTGGAAAAAGGAACAGCTGTCTACTGTACAGTTGAGAGCGTTTGTCTTTGTGTCTGTATGTTCCTCAGCGGGGGGACATGCACCCTTCCCCTGGCTGCACCCACTGCAGCTACTGCAAGCATGGAGAGGTGTTTCTCACCTGGCCTCAAGCTGCTGCTGTGCACCAGGGCTGAGGTTGTCCTCTCTCCTGGGATCAGCCTTTATCCTGCACCCCTCAACGCCAGCCCCACCCCCAAGCAATGAGTTAAATGAAGCATAAACAACGAGGGTTCGTGACACCTTACAGACTAACAGGTATTAGGGCATAAGCTTTCGTGGGTAAATCCCACTTCATCAGATGAGAATTGGAGTGCAAGTCACAGGAGCAGGAATATACAGAAGAAAGAAGTTGCTTGGGTTAATGAGGCCAATCAGGTCAGGGTGGAAGTGGGTTATTCAAAGCATGTGGGGTGAGAGGGGAATGTGTTAATGTGTTAACCAGCTGAGATCCTTAGTCCGTCCTAAGGTGATCATGACGAATTTAGGGCAAGCACAACATTTATACCCCAGTGGCTTTGTTTTATAATTCGGGGGGGGGGGGGGGGGGGGAGCAAGTCAGCAACTGCGTCACCGTGACAAGGTTGTCGTTTTCTGGCTCGTTGTTGTGGAGCAAGGTGCAGTGTGGGAGTAGGTGAGAGAAAGAGGGTGTGGGAGGCTGGAAAGGTTGAGTGACACTGAGTTAGAGCCCTTGGAAGAAATCGGCCTCCAAACCGAAAGGCTTTCTCGACCTTCGCTGCAGCAGAGCTGCCCTGCGTCAGCACCAGGGCGCCTCCTGCCGATTCCGCCTCCATTTGCTGAGCAGTGGTGCTGGGAGCAATCAAACGTGGGTCGATAAAGGTGCCGCTGACACCAGGAGTGGACCCGCAGCAAAGAGCTCAGTTCTTAGGTCTGCCGCAAAGTCCAGGTCACCAACCCTCTGCCAGGCCCTTGGGTCAAACCAGTAACTTTAGACACAGACTGACAGTCAGCGTTCTGCAGGGACTGAGCCACCTGTGGGCTCACACTGAGCAGTTTCACCCTGTAGTTCCAGGGGAAAGCAGATCTCAGTGTAACCTTAACTCTGCCCCCAGGGAACAATGTCCTAAGCTGACCCTGGCAGATGTGGGGCCGCTCTCCTTCCAGCTGGGACAGAAAGCTGTGGGGATGCAGGAAGAATGGTCAGAGCTGGAGTGACCAGCTGTCCCAATTTTATAGGGAGAGTCCCAATTTGGGGGTATTTTTTACATAGGCGCCTTTTCCACCCCCTCCCCCTGAAACATCCCTTGCTAGACATACTTGCTGTCTAGACCACGGGTGAGGAGCCTTTTTTAGGTAGGGGGTGCTGACCCACAGAAAAATCACTCACGGGCACACAAAAGTGAGAAGCAACCTCCCCCCCAAAAATCACAGTGACGTGGCCCCTGACTGAGAAACAGAAAAGCACTTCCACATTCCCCTTGCCTAGAGGGACTGGGCTAGTAGATTTTGTGGGCCTCCCAAGGCTCTGGGATGGGGCCAGAAATGAGGGGTTCAGAGTGTGGAAGGAAGCTGCCAAGAAGCAGGCTTGAGATGTGGGGGGGCTGGTGGATCTGGGAGGGTGCAGGAGCAGGGTGGGAGGGAGCTAAGGTGCAGGAGCAGGGAGAGGGTGCAGCAGCAGGCTGGAGGTGAGGGAGCTGCAGGACAGGGAAACCAGCATTGGCTCCCCAATGCTGGGGGTGGCTCCAAACTTTGGGGGGCCGAATCCAGGCAAGCCGGGGGCCAGATTCGGCCCCTGAGCTGTAGGTTCCCCACCCCTGCCCTAGACAGAGCACGTCCTCACTGAGCCGCATTCAGGGCAGGCATAGAGACCAGCAGCTGGCTGTGCCCAGCCTGGGCCCAATCTCTTCATCTGCAGGCCCCAGACCTTCTCTGGAGCCCCCAGGCACTCCCCCTGCCTTGCATGGTCATGTAGTCTCCCACCCCCACAGCCTCCCCTCCCTTCAGCCCAGGAGCAAGGGCACTCCCCCTGTCTGCTGCCCAGGGGCCACCCTGACTGGAGTTGAAGGGGGATGGGTTTTCCCCTGGCTGGCGTGCCAGCTCCCCTCTGGCCCCAGGCTGGAGACATGGGGCCTTCCACCTCTAGAGGGGGCCAGCCTCAAGGGGGTGACTGGCTGGCGGGGGGGGAGGGAGGCAGGGACATGGGATGCTGACTGCAGCCCCGTGGCTGAAAGCCATTCCCGCCTGACCCCTGTGCAGTGGTTCCCTCTGTGAGGTGAGTTTGTCGGGTCTCAGCACAGATTTGCCTCTGTCCTGCAAGGTGCATTAAACATCCCCCTGGCTTACAGCGTGGCTGGGGGCTGGATGGAATAAACAAACCCATCTCCCATCCCATGACCCTCCAGGGCGGGGGCTGCCTATGTGTGGTGCTCTCTCTGCCCCCCGTCTCCTCCCCCCACCTAAGCGGGCAGCGAGCCAGGAGCCCCGCTGTCAGCTAGCAGCGCACTGACAGCCACATGGGGCAAGCAGGGCGGGGAGGCGTGAACTGACATGGCGGGACTGGGCCAGGCACGGGGCTGGGGTCAGACCACATGTCACAAACCACACGGCACAGAAGACCGAACCAAGGCAGGGTTCCCAGGAGGGAGAGATGGCGTGAGGGGAAAGGCAGAGCAGACGGATACGGCACCAGGTCAAGGTGCTGGGGAGCCTGGCGTGGACTCTCTGGGGCAGAGGGCTGGGGTAGGGTTTGAGGGGGAACAGAGATGTCCCCACCCATGTGCCCTCTAACTCAGGGGTTCTCAAACTTTGTGATACCACAACTCCCTCTAAGTTGCTCGCGGCCCCCTGGGGGTCGGGACCCACAGTTTGAGAAACACGGCTTTAACTAGTTCCATTCAAGTGTGGAATAGATTTTGTTCTGCGCACCATGGCATGTGCAGATGTGCACCACCACGCAAACCACACGCTGCCGGCGGTGGGAGCTCTGCAATCAGCTGGGTGCATTTGAATCTCTTCTGGACAGCCGCCCAAGCGCTAGGCTGCCAGGGAACACTGGTCCCCACCCTGCATGAGGTGGCTGCATGGGAGGATGCTCCTGTGCCCACACTGAGAGCTGCTCTGATCCAATTTCCATCAACCCCCCTCTTCCCTGCAGAGCCAACCCCCACCCTGGGGTACAACATCGACACCACCCACCCACGCATGCTGGCCCCCGATGCAGGTGGGAATTTCGGGTACCAGGTGCTGGAGTCCAAAGATGCAAGGTAAGAGACATTCACAGGGGAGTGGGTTCTGGTGGCTCAGAGCCGGCAGGGAGCCAGGACTCCTGGGCTCTCTCCTGGGCACTAGGAGGGGAGGAGGGCCAGGGGGCAGGGAGCCGGGACTCCTGGGTGCAGGCAGGGAAGTGGCTTAGAGCAGGTGAGGCCGGCTGGCCCGCCTCCTGGGCTCTGTTCTCAGCTCGAGAGGGCCCGGGGATTCCGCTATAAAGGGGGCGGCTCTGTTCTGTACCCCGGTCCCAGACTGCAATGCCGGAATGGCCACGCCCTGGCCAGCTCTTTCCCAGCAGGATCCCCCCAGCCAGGTCACGCCGCTCCTGGGTCATGCACAAACCACAAAGCCTCTTCCCCTTTCACTACCCAAAACCAGGCTGCATCACACAGGGCACACTGGGAAGTGAAATCTGCCCAGTCTGGCATCCTGGGCCCCCGAGGAGGGGCAAAGTGGAGCCCAGAAATCACAACCTCTTTGGGGCTGGGAGTCACCTCACTTGGGTCCAGCTCCCACATTGAGTGGCAGGCGGGAATTTCTCGCCCCCTGGGTCTCATCTGCCTTGTTTTACAGCCTGCTCGTGGGCGCGCCGGGCGACCAGAACTCCACCGGCCAGCTGTACCAGTGTGTGGTGAAGAACAGCTCCTGCCAGCCCATCCCTCTGCCTGGTGGGTCTGGGGAGAAATGGGGGTGGCAGGGGAGGCGGGGCCCTGGATGGGGCATGGCACTGACCCCGGTTCCCTCTCCTTGCAGTCAGCGCTCAGATGCCGCATCTCGGCATGGTCCTGGAGAGTGACAGCGAAGACGACCGGGTGATTGTGAGTCCACGTGGGGTGGGGCCTGATGGGTTATAGATACACTCCTGCCCCATGGGGGGGGAGGGCTGGTCAGAGGAGGGCTGGTTTGCCCCGGCTGATAACTGCCCCACTTGGTGCCCCCCCCCAGACCTGCGGCCCTGGCTTGAAACGAACGTGTGATGGGAACCTGTACGTGAGTGGGGCTTGCTACCTCTTCACGGGACGCCTGGAGAGGCCCCAGGAGATAACAGCGGGATATGCAGGTAAGGGACAGACAAAGCCCCAAGCACTGCTCCCCCACTGCTTCCCCACAGCACCCAGGAGTCCTGCTCTAGCCTCCCACAGCCCACTCCCCCTCCCTTGCCGGGGGGCAAGAGGACCCAGGAGTCCGGGCTCCCAGCTCCCCTTGACTGACTGTGCTCCAGCCCTGTCATTGGTCCCCCGCAGAGTGCCTGAAGGGGGACGTGGATCTGGTGTTTCTGTTTGATGGGTCAGGAAGCATGACCAACGAGCAGTTCAAAGCCATCCTGGACTTCATGATCGACGTGATGGAGAAACTGGGAAACAGCACGATACACGTATGGGACTAACACCTGCCCCGCCTAATCCTAAGGGGCGCTGTGTCGCAGGGGGTCCTGGCTCTGCCCTATCTCCCAGCTTGGCACCAGGCGATGCTGCATTGCAGGGGGTCCTGCCAGTGCCCCATTTCCCAGCTTGGCACTAGGGGGCGCTATGTTGCAGCGTTCCTGGCTCTGCCCCATTTCCCAGCTTGGCACTAGGGGGCGCTGTGTTGCTGGGAATCCTGGCTCTGCCCCA
>CM057848.1:115779202-115800596 GCA_030068395.1 Apalone spinifera
ATTTGGCAGCCAGGAAGTGAGCCAATCAAAATTCCAACCTTTCCAGGTTTGCACCGGGACATGGGCTACACTTCAAATGTCTGAAGCCAAATTCTTAATCAGCCTTCCATTATCGTCTATTTGTAGGCAGCAGTCCGTCCAATTAAACTTTTGGCACAATCCTCCTTCTGCTGCCAGCAAATAGTCAAGACCCATTTGGTTCTGGAGGACTGCAGTCCACAATTGGGTAAGTTGGTTGGCTATCAAATCCAAAGCATCAGCAGTGCGGTTAGCAAATATTTCTACTACTGCCTGGAGTCGGATTATTCGGTTAGTTAAGTAGGTAGGCTCTCTGCTGACCACATTGGGCTCCCAGGTGGCAGGACCATAATATCGTACAATTCTCTCTGCGGGCCACTCATCCTTTCCCCACTTTTGGGTAGCTGACAAGTCTGCAGCTGTGAGGGCACGCTTGGCCGGTGTATACATGCGGTGCAAAAGTGGAGCCTTCTCCTTGACTGCTAATCCACTGGCTGGATTCTTGTTCCGAGGGGTGATCAGCCTCTGGAGTGACCACACTCTGGGAGTTGTTGTCCTGTGCTTCCTTTAAATATTTCTTTACTCTGGAACAATGGGTCCACTTGTTGCTGCCTGCTAGCTTAATCGCCGTATGAGTTGTTAATAGCACCTGGTAAGGTCCTTCCCATTTTTCTGTCAGCGGATCCTTCTTTCACTTCTGGAGCAGCACCTGATCTCACTGCTGGAAGTCATGGATCGGGGCTTCTAACGGCAAGCTCTGGAACGGCGCAGCAAACCTGTGGAGGGATGACAAAACAGACTGCAAGGCGATAACGTTCTCTGAGTTCAGTTTTTCCCAAATCAACAGTAACTTTTTCCCTCCATCCCGCCGACAAGACCCTGGGAGGCATTCCAAACATTAACTCGAAAGGGGACAATTTTACCCCCCTACGTGGTATGCTACGAATGCGAGTTAAAGCCAGTGGAAGCGCCTGGGGCCATTTTAAATGGGTTTCAATACAGATTTTTGTTAGCATTGTTTTCAAGGTTTTATTCATGCGCTCCACCTGACCTAAACTCTGAGGTCTCCATGGAGTATGGAGCTTCCACTTAATGTCTAAGGCTTTGGCCACTTCCTGCACTACCTTCCCCACAAAATGACTACCTTGATCTGACTCAATTGACTTCGGCAGTAAAAATTGTGGTATCAGGTCCTGCAGTAGGACACGTGCTACTGTCGATGCTGTAGCCATCCTGGTGGGATATACTTCCACCCATCCTGTTAGCTGGTCCACTAACACCAGCAAGTATCGGTATCGTCCAGACTTCGGAAGTTCAGCAAAATCAATCTGCTATGCTTGGCCAGGGTAGTAGGCCCACTGTCTTCCTTCCATGGGAGCGGGTGGTCAGGCTGGCTTGGGGTTTACTCTTTGACAGTGACACCACTCGTTGTGCTTTCAAGTACAATCTTGGTTCCACCATCTGTCGCACCAGCAAATCTCCCATTGCTGTGGCTCCCATGTGGGTGGAGGCATGAAGACATAGGAGCACTTCTAGCAGCAAGGGTCGAGGCACCATAACTTTTCCTCTCAGCGCTATCCACCAGCCATTCTCATTCTTTACTGCATTGTTTTCCTTTGCTGCGGCATCGTCCATGGGGGAGAAAAGTACTATACAATCTTCTAGGAAGAATGGAACTTCGTGTGCAGAGCCCTGGAATCCCATATTGCCTCCCATTAGCGCCGCTTCTTTGGCAGCTGCATCCGCTCTTGCATTTCCCTTCTTCTGGCGTTTGTTGGCAGCCCTTCCATGCGCTCTTACATGAACCACAGCTACTTCTTTAGGCAACTTAAGCGCTTCTAGCAACATCACAATCTGTGGTCCATTGGCTATTCTTTGCCCTGAGGCTGTAATGAATCCACACTCCTTCCACAATAGTCCATGAGCGTGCATAGTGGCAAAGGCATAGTGGGAATCAGTGAAGATGTTTACTCTCTTGTCTGTTCCTATCTCTAGGGCTCGAGTCAGGGCAGTCAGCTCTGCTGCTTGTGCCGACCAGCTTGCAGGAAGCTTTTCCTTCCACAGTTTCTGTCAAAGTCACTACGGCACAGCCTGTGTGCCTAGTGCCTTTTACTATACTACTTGAGCCGTCCACAAAAAGCTCCTCCTCTGGGTTTTCAAGAGGATCATCCTTCAGATCTGGCCGAATCAACACTGTTTGAGTTAACACTTCCAAGCAATCATGGCATGGTGGCCTCGGTTCTGGCAGCAAGGTGGCTGGGTTTAAGGCAGTGTGTGTTTAAAAGTGAGTCCGGGGTTGGACAACAAGAAAATCTCATATCTGGACTGCCTGGAGGGGTTCAAGAACTTTCCCCTTTCCCCTCCAAGGACTTGAGGTACTCCATGTCGAGTGTGTATTTCCATGTCGGTTCCCATTACAATCTTTTGAGCTTCCTCCACAATGGTAGCTGTTGCTGCAAAGGCTCTCAAACACGCAGGCCACTCTTTTGCTACAGGGTCCAGCACCTTTGAATAATAGCCCACAGGTTTCCAAGTTGGGCCCACTGGTTGGGTCAGGACCCCTGAGGCGACACCCTTATTCTCGTGTACATAGAGTCTATAGAGCTCGCGCTCATCGGGGATCATTAGGGCTGGGGGCTGCATTAAAGCACTCTTTAACAATTCAAAGGCATGCTGATTCTCTTTGGTCCATTTCCAGTTTGCGAGACCCTCTTTACTGCAGGACTCATAGGGGTTTGGCCTTGCCCCCCTAGTCTGGAATCCACATCCTACAGAATCCAGTTAAGCCAAGGAAAGCCCGTAGTTCTTTCGGAGTGGTTGGGGTAGGCATGTCCTGTATTGCTTGGATTCGATCCTTGCTCAAAGCCCGTACTCCCTTTTCAATCTCATAGCCCAAAAACGTGACCTTTGGCTGACATATTTGGGCCTTCTCTTGTGAAACTTTATATCCCTTTTTCCCTAGGGCATTCAACAGGGACTCCGTTGCCCTTTTTCACTTTTGCATATCAGGACTCGCAATCAACAAATCATCAACATACTGGAGCAGAGCTACCTCAGGGTGTTGCCTTTTCCAGTTTTCCAAGTCTTTCTGCAATGCGGTCCCAAAATATGGGGAGCTGATACAAAACCCTAGGGCAACACAGTCCACAACAACTGAGTTTTGTGATGGGTATCTGGGTCCTCCCACTCAAAGGCAAATAATTTCCAACTGTCTTTATGCAAAGGGATAGAGACGAAAGCATCTTTTAAATCCAACACTGAGAACACCTTTGCATCTGCCAGAACTTGTGTTAAAATGGTGTGTGGATTTGGGACCATAGGGTGATCTGCAAGAACCTTCTTATTTACAGCCCTCAGGTCCTGCACTAATCTATATGAGGTGCCATCTGCTTTGAGCACCCCCAAAACCAGGGTGTTAAAGGGAGAAGAGCCCTCTACCAACCAGCCATATCCTTTGAACTTTTCAATTAATGGCTTCAACCCTATTCGGGTGGCTTTCTTCAGGGGATATTGCTTCATACACACAGAGCCCTCTCCTCCCTTGAGAGGAATTTTTACTGGAGTCACGGACTTCGCTCGGGCAGGGGTCCCATCTGCCCATACACATGGATTGACACCTTCTAGGATCTCAGTCCCTTTTGCCTCTAACACCGTCTCAATTGCCCGGAGGACCATCTGATAATTTGAGCCCTGTTTCACCGGCAGCTGCACTACAATCTGATTACCACGGAAGAAAATTTCAGCCTGCAGCTTAGTTAGCATATCTCGCCCCAGCAAGACAACTGGGCATGCAGATGAAACAACAAAGGCATGTTCCAGTATATTATTTCCAATCTTCGTGAGGAAGGGTTTACATACAGGTAGCTTGCTTCGTCTTCCTTCAATCCCTTCCACTACCACATGCTTTCCACTTTCCTTAGCTGAGAGGGGTTGCATGGGAATCATAGAAAATGTGGCCCCAGTATCCACCAGAGCCTCATAGTCTCTGCCACCAACCCTTATTTTCACCATGGGATCCTCTCAAGCCTTAGCTCGTAGGGTGGTAGCCTTAGATCCTGGTCCCCTTCAGCTAGAGTCCTCTCCAGGGGATTCCGCCCACATATGCCGGCCCTCTGGCTGACTCTCCTTTTTCTTATCTTTCAACTGAGGGCAATTCCTCTTCCAGTGCCCTTTTTCTCAGCAATATGCACATTCATCCGTGCCTACACATCCTTTTCCTTTCTTGGGGTACTTTCCCCTGCCTCCTTGCCCGCCAGCCTTCGGGCCTGGATTGCCAGTTATGGCAGCAGCCAGCATTACCATCTGCTTCTGTCCCCTTTTCTCTTCCTTTTTCTCTGCAACCTGCTCTCTGTTTCCATATACCTTGTAAGCTATTTCCACCAATTCAGAAATGGGCTTTCCCAGGCCACCTTCAGTCTTTTGCAACTTTTTGCGAATATCAGGGGCAGCCTGTCCTATAAACATCAAATTCACCATCTGTTGGTTCTCAGAGGCCTCCGGACCCAAGTCACTAAACCTTCGAAAAGCTTCAAACAAGCGCCCCAAAAAGGCAGAGGGGTTTTCATCTTTCCCTTGCTGAACTTCACACAACTTAGACAAGTTTGTGATGCGGGGCACCGCCTTGCCCAGTGCCTTCACTATGATTCCTAAATATTCTGCATTTCGCTCCCGGCCCGCTGCCTGGTGGCCGTTCCATCCTGGATCCTCTGTTGGGCACAGTTCTCTTAACTCTTTTCCCCCTCCTCCAGCCGCGGTTCTACGCTCTTCAGCTATTCGATCCGCAGTGCCAAGAACCAAACGCCGCTCCTCTGTGGTTAACAGCGCCTGCAACATCATTTGGACATCTGCCCATGTGGGTCGATGGGTCTGGCCCACAGACACAAAAAGGCTTTGCATCTTTAGGGGATCTTCTCTGAAAGAGGGGTTCTGGTTCTTCCAATTGAACAAGTCAGAAGTACTGAAGGGGACATAGACAAAAGCTGCATCCCCGTCCCCCGTTGCCATCTCCCTCATGGGAAATGCATATTGACGCTTGGTCTTGGGTGGGGGGGGGGGGCGCAGATCATAGGAGTCTTCCGTGTTGTATGGCCTGAGCTGGGGCCATTCTGGACCCCCATCCTTCAGAACTTTCAGAAGGGGGGATTCAAGAGAAGCAGAGGGTGTCTTCCCCTTAGCAGGCGAGTTATAAGGGGGAGGGGTGTGCTTTGGAGACGGCGGCGGAGTCTGAATTCGTGCCTGAGCTTCTGCTGAGCCTTCTTCCTTCCTTTCCTCATGTTGCTCAACCACGGGAGTTTCTCTACACCTGCCTTGAGTCAGATGAACTTCACTACCAGAATCATTTAAAACCTTGGGGCATGCACCCTTGCCTCCCGTGGCCCTAGCTTTTGCTACCATAACCTTACAAGCCCCCATGCTACAATTCAGCAGCCACGCAGGTCGCCTCTGCGTGTGATTCAACCAACAATCAATATATGGGAACTGATCCCAGTGCCCATCTCGAGTAACAACACCATGCACAGAGGCAACTAGATTTACATCAAAAGACCCTGTATCTGGCCAGCCTATCCCAAAGGTTGGCCACTCTAGCTGACAGAACTTAATTAAATCATCCTATGTCATCTTAATCCTAAAATTACCCTTAAATTTACTGAAATTGCGCAGCATGCATCCCAATGGGGTTGCGGAGTTTTCTATCCGGGAGTGACCTGAACCCATTGTGTCAACTTCTCAGCCCCAAGTGCCGAGTGCAATGTTCAGACCTATATGCTGAATGCAAGAGTCCCCGAAGGACTAACAACCACAAAAGACACAAGGAATATATATACTTACTTCGTCAACACCCTGGCGCCATCCCTTCGGACCTCACAGCCTGGTTGACCCGTTCAGTGGAGATTCCTTTAACTTTCCGGATGTCCCGACTCATGCTTTCGGTGTCGTGACGGACTCAAACATGGTCCGGTGCGCACTTCACAGTCACCTACGATGGTCTTGTCGTCCGACTCCGGAGTAGTCCAACAGGTATCTCCTGGCTGGCTCGCCAGAAATTGTTGCATAAATTGCTAGTTTCGTCCCCTGGAGGCTAGTCCAGTTTGCCTCAAGAAGAGAGTCACACTTTCAGGCTGGGTCCAACTCCATTTTATTGTTTGCAAACAAGGTCGACAGAGGAGCTCTGTTGCTCAAAGCAAAGTCGACCCTGGGAAACGCCTGAGCTGAAACTTTTGTGGATTCAACATTCCATCTGGCCAGCGTGTCGCAACATGATTGGTTACTGCAAGTTTACTTAGCTCCCTTATAGGGAAAGAGCCAGCAGAAAGTTTAGCAGCTTCTGAGACATGCGCAATCAGCTAAATGATACATGCTGTTTTGAGCTTAAGCAATGGGAAAGAAGCACACTTAGTTTTTACTACAGGACTGAAGCAATTATTCTGCCCAACTCCTCAGCAGGAAGCTTTAACCATACAGCAAACTCTGCCACTCTGGGTTTCTTTGTTACAACAGGAACAAATCAGAGTAAGGAACGTATCTTGTTTTCTCCCTCATTCAATGGAAAGCTCCAAGTTAGTTCTCCGTTTCAGAAATAATCAGTGATACGGTGGGGGTGGGGATATGCAGTTGACTAGTGTGGAAAAGGGATAATCCTTTTTTTGTGCATGTCGATTAAAGATTTGCCTGATCATAGAATACTAGGACTGGAAGGGACCTCGAGAGAACATCGAGTCCAGTCCCCTGCCCTCATGGCAGGGCCCAGTACTGTCTAGACCATCCCTGATAGACATTTATCTAACCTAATCTTAAATATCTCCAGTGATGGAGATTCCACAACCTCCCTAGGCAATTTATTCCAGTGTTTGACCACCCTGACAGTTATGTTGACAGAACTCAGCGGCAGTGTAGACGCAGGTATAGTTTTGTGGACAAAAGTCCACTTTTGTCGACAAAACCTGGTAGTCTAGACACACCCTAATATTTGCTTAGTAAAATCTTTAAGCCTTCACCCAATTTGTGTGCTTATTTCCTCTGAATCCGTTAAGGGAAGAACCATTGCTACTTGGCAATACAGGGCGAAGGACAGGAAATCAGAGAACTGACACCTCTCTTGGGGCACAAACATGAGAGCTGAGCAGTCCCACTGTAGTTTGAGAACCTCTGCACTCCAGTGTTCCTGCACGCAGCCCAGCTCTGATTTCTTCCTCTCCCTACTTCTCTCCTACAAGTCTGTCCACTGCATTGCACCACCCCAACCATTCCTTCCCTGGTGTTCAGGCAGTCTTCTCTGACCCCCGCTCTGCTTAGAAATTTCCTCCTCCTTATGCTGCAGACAGCTACGCTCTTTTCCTTAAAATCCTGTGTCTCAAAACATACCCCATTCACAAGCCTTTACATGAAAAAAAAATAATCAAAGGAGCCATTTCAACTGTGAGGTCTGTCTAAACTTAGACAGCTAACTGTGTGTCTGAGACACTGCATTACTCTACATCGGGGCTACTTAACACACAGCCTGCAGGCCCTATGTGGCCTGTAGCCCATTTGTTTGCTGCCCACTGTGCAGTTTGGGTTTACTCGGGGCTCAACACACCTTTGAACATGGCAAGGCATCTACCGGGCAGGGTGAGCACTGAAAGACGCAAGCGGACGGGCTGGCTGGAACAGGGTGTCAGCATTTCTAGCCCCCAGGGAGCAGGTACCTGGAGTGCCGGGGCATTGTGGGAAGTGCTTTGTATTTATGCCCATCAGTGTGAAAGAAGCTATTTGCATATATATTTGCATGTCTATGCAAGGACACTTAGGTTGCGGCCCTCGGCATGTGCTGTGAGTATCATTGTGGCCCCCAAGGCTTCCAAAGTTGAGTAGCCCTGCTCTACACGTTGCGCCGAACTAAGCAGCTTCTCTCCTCTCTATCCCCCTGCAAAAAAAGAAAAAAAGAAAAAGAAAAAATCCCAAGCTTTACATGGAGCACACAATTCCAAGATACTTTATTTTGAAGAAAAATAAATGGGATGATCTAGGAAAAAGGGATAATCTAGGGTCAGCAACCTTCCCAATGTGCCAAGATTTAACCTCCCTGCACAGGCCCAAGCTGCTCTCCTGAGGAAGGAGCTCTCTCCACTGCGCACCCTGTGGACCACCTGGCTCAGTGCAAACCTTTCCACAGACCACCAGTTGCTAATGGAAACTCACCATTAATTACATAATTACACCTGAGCCAATTTGCTAGTGCTGCAGCTAAGGAGAATGGTTTAATTTAAATTATTAAACAGACTAAGCATTTTAACTTTCTCATGTTAGTTTATCAAACTTCATTTTAAATAAAGTAAAATATTATACAATAGGTTTCAATGTTTTCTTTATTTATGGCAGGGGTGGGGAACCTTTTTGGGGTTGGAGGCCACAGACCCACAGAAAAATCAGCTGAGGACCACACAAGTGAGAAGCAAAAAAAAAAAAAAAAAAAATCCTCCAAAACCCCTCAGCCCTCACTGATGCAGCCCTGAACTGAGACACCTCACTTCTCTGGCACTCCAGCTAGGAAAGGAAAGGGAGGATTGAGGTTCAGGGCTTCCCATAGGCCAAATTTACTTTTCTGGGCTTCCAGGGTTAGTGGATTTTGGGGACCCCCTTAGGCTTTGGGGTGGGAACAAAAATGAAGAGTTCAGTGTGCAGGATAGGGCTGCTAGTGACTAGGATAAAGATGGGGGTGCAGGATCTGGATGGGAGGTGGGGTGCAAAAGCAGGCTGGAAGTAGTGTGTCTGGCCAGGAGGGAAAGTGCAGGAGCAAGGGAGGACGTAGGAGCAAGCTAGAGGTGCGGGGTCTTGGCAGGGGGATGAGGTGAAGGTGGATTGGAGTGCGGGGTCCTGGGCATGAAGAGGGGCGCTTACCTGGCTTCGCACCCCTGTTGCTGCCAAGCACCGCCCCCACAGTGCCCATTGGTGAGCTAATGGGAGCAGCATGGAAAGCCTCCTGACAGCACATCACTGCACTGCCATTCCCCCAGCGGGGTGGGGAGGAGGGGAGTTCAGCACCCCCAACACAGCTGCTTGAGCCTTGTGATCACTGCAGTCCGGCTCTCCTCCTTTGACCACTTCTCCAGCAGGTTGCCCAGCTCCATGTTGATCCAGGGCTGGCAGGGGTGGGCACGTCAGTGGCAGCGCGTCAGGGCCAATGGCAGTGGCCACGGTCGCTGGGCTCGGTGCAGCACTAGCAGCGAGTGTGGCCGCAGTGCAGGATCACTGGCTCACTAAGCAGCCACCGGCACAGGGGGCAGCAAAGCATGGGTCGCCCAGTGCCTCACCTGCTTCCTCAGGGCTGCCGGCAGCCAGAGGGGCAGGCACAGCACCTTCTCATGCAGGCTGAGCACCAGACTCTCGGCCAGCTCCTGCAGCTCCTCGGTCTGCAGGCAGACCAGCCAAGTGATGGAGCTGTAGGCCTTCAGGGCCTCAGCCATGTGGCTGATGCAGGCCAGCACCTCCTCCTGGCAGAGGCAGAGGACTTGCTCGTGCTGTAGCAACTCAGCCAGCTGCGAGCCATTCGGCTCCATGTTGCCAGTTGACAACTCCAAGGCGTGGAGGTTCCCCTGGCAGTGGCAGCCACAGCCTGGAGGAGGAGGCAGCACGGCCGGACTGGGGGCCCCCTGCAACAGAGGCAGTCCTGCTATGGCCTGCTAAGATATATCTTTCCTATCCTATCCTGTCCTATCCTAGCCCTTTCTTTATATATTTTAATAATAATGCAAGTAATGCAAGCCTGCAGGACTTGATTTATCCGCCATGAATTAGCTTGAGCAATAATGTAATGGTAAGTACAGGGTTAAATTGTTTTTATAATTTCTGTAAGAATAATGAAAGACCCCTGTGGCTAAATGTTCAGTTGGGCCTTCGATACACAGCTGGACTATGACTCAGTATTTTGTGATACTTAATAAGTCCAAAAACTGCAAAGCTTAGCTAACTGAAGAGAATAGGTTTCCTGGAACCTAACCACAAGATTTCCCACTCTTTCTCGGCTGGGAACAAGTTCAAGGAGACATCAAGTGGTTTCACTAATGCATATTCATAGACGCCCTGATATCGTCCTCCAATTAGGGATGTGTGCCCACAAAATCTCAGGGTGCAAAGTCCAACTTTGGTTAGGGGTTGGACATTATGACATAACCGATGTGTGTCCTTGTTCTTCACAGCTGGCACCAAGGTGACCTCCCCCCCGGCAGTGGGAGCTTGTCCTTCCACACACGGCTTTTGGGAAGAGGATTATATGAGTATGGTATCATATTAGGTAATTAGAACTGTATGCTTAAATAAGTACAATTTATACCACAATTTAGTTAATGTTATCATCGGAGGAAATTCAGTTAATCTGTATACTCAGTGTTGTATGCTTTGTTCTGCTTGTTATTTTAACACCTGTTATAATAAAACTTATTAGAATTTGGTATCCTCACTGTGAGTGTGACTGTAGTTCTGGACCTCCAGAAGTAGAGCTATATAGTTCTACCAATTTGTAACCCAGGAACTGGAGGACAAACCTAGAACTTTATAAGCAGATTGGCGAGCCTTACCCACATACATTTCATTATAAATCCTTCGCAGGCTACACCACAGGTGGAAGAAGGGGACCATGTGGCATGTGGTGGTGGGGCAGTGGGTGGCGGAGTGGCTGGAAACCGTGCACTACCGGAAGCCGGCCGGTGGAGGAGGCTGCTGCACCGCACAAAGAGCAAAGGCACGGAGCCATTTCTCATTCATTTCTTCCCATCAAGTAGTGAAATGTCCAGCAGGGTGTTCCAGAATGTATGGTCGGCGTAGATCCAGTGGGGAGGCTCATATGCCAGTGAAAATCGGCACGCCTGCCATATCCCTGATAGACGGTGCTTGGTGCTGCCATGAGAGCAGGGGACTGGACTTGATGACCTCTCGAGGTCCCTTCCAGTTCTAGTGTTCTATGATTCTATGATCTGCAGGAACTCATTAAGCTTCTCTAAATGCTACTTCTTGGCACGGGTTATTAACATATTGGAACAGAACAGTTGGTATAGAGAACTGTGACAATACCCACCTTATATACACATGAAATAACACTGAAGACTTTTTATAACCCTGGGGTAAACAAGTTCAGGAATATTGGACCCCCTGGAAACTAAACGCAAAATGATATTGGGAAATGCAGGCCAATGGTAATGTTCAAAAGCTGTTCCTGGTCTTGTAGACACTGAACCATGTAATATCTAAATCAAAGGACTTGAAAAGATTAGGCAGCTTTGCCACTGTGGGGGCACAAGGGGGTGTAACCTGATTTAGGCATCTGTAAAATTACTTGTGGCCAGAGATGCCATTTTGTTTCTTCATGGGTCAAACAGGGGAACTGGCAATGGAAGTACATCTGCACAGTACTCCCTGTGCCAGTTAAAACTTGATAAGTCTTTTCTATCTGCGGTTTGGCTAGGTTTGGGTAAGGATACTGTCTTTCAGATGGTACATCTTCTCCTTCCACAACAAAAGTGACTGCCATATAATCACAATTATGTTTGTGTTTAGCAAAGGCTTCCCACATCCTTGCACAGTAAAGCTTGCAGCTCACGTTGCTCTGCATGATTAGCCACAAATTTTATTCAAGTTATACCCCTTAGGTTCAAATTCCTTCATTGTAGACACCGTGCCATGCTTGGGTATGATTACTGATCAATAATCCCTTGCTCTATAGTAAAACACAAAAACTGATTAACCAAATCAGGAACACATTTCTGCTTGTATAGGATAATAGATCCCAGAAGGCTGTTTTTTGAGATTTGCTAATATTATCAACATGAAAGTATAAACCTTCCTCAGGTGAACTATCTGTACTTTAATGGGGCTAGACAGTGTGGTAATGACCTGATTGCTTGTAAAAATCCAAGGCAGGCTCTATTAATGTGGATGCGTGACCTTGGACTTACAGTCCCAGGAAGCCTTGGGGAGCAAATAGTTTGAAGTACTCTGGAGAGTAATACTTTCAAAATAGTGGCACCAGAGCATCCACATTAATGTTATTTCGAAATAACTATTTTGGAATTAGTGTTACGTCTAATGAAAAGCAGGAGTACAGATTTCAAATTCCACAGCCCATTATTTATAAATTTGACCTTGGGAGGATTATTTCGAAATAAAGTCCTAGTGTAGACTAGGGCTAACAGAAGAGAGGTTATCTCCTCTGCCTTTCCTTCATTCATCTCATTCTCCTTTAACTTATCTCCTCTGTACCAGTTTTTTCTCTCAAGGAGCTCTCAACACTGGGCACTGTGGTATTATTACAAGTTTTATCTCTATTTAACACAAAATCTTTCCAACATCTTGATTCTCTTAAACAGTCAACCACAGTCGGTTTTATAACCGTCTAGGAACTTAAGCTGGCAGCTTCTGGCTCCTGTCAACATGTTTCCTCTTCAGTTTCCTTTCTCTGATGTCTACACTTCCTTTTTATCTTTGTCTCTAACTCCTGTTGGGTTTTTTTGGTGGGGGGGGATCAGTAGGAGGACAAAGTACTGATTACTTCTCCAACACCACATGTAGTTGATTTGTTAACTCCTTAGTAACCTCATCTTTCTCCTCCAAAATTTGCTGGGATTTTCTGAGTAATGTTTTATTCTATTTTCTCCCAGTGAAATACAAGCAAAGAGCAGACATTTAACAGCTTCTCCTTTCACCAGCTTAGTCTTTTTCCCCATTCTGCTCTGTTTTCACATAAAACACCTCACTCACAAAACCCATGGGTTACAATTTTCAGATATCATCTTGCTATATTTTAGTTGTACTAAACCTCCTCCATATTCCAAATGTATTTTCTAGCAGAGTTTTCCAAAGCCATGCTGCAAGCAACTCCCACAGACTCTACTCTTGCCCTTGCTCCACTTATCTGTACATGTATAATAGAACTCATTTTATTCTAAAAAAAATCAAACTTCACTATTAGCTTGCCTATATAACAAACTGTACAGGTTGTACCTCCCTTAACCTGCACTCTCTGATCCAGTAACATCCATGGTCTGGCAGGATCACAGATGTTCCTGGATCACAGAGTCCAGGTATAGGGAGGTCTGGTCATGGGGCAGTAATGCAACGGGGGACCCAGGAACTCACCTGGGAGCCCGGGGGACGGGGGGGTGCTTCAACGGAGAGATATGGCCCCAGCAACTGGGCAGTAGTAGGGGGCTGGCAGTGGCCACACAGCTCCAGCCCCAGCCTTGCAGCTCCGGCCCCAGCAGCAGCAGGGCCAGTGGGAGCTCTGGCCCAGGGAGAAACAGCTGGCCAGGCAGCAGATGGGGGTGGGGAGGGACAGCAGTTTAGCAGGGCCAGGAAGGGAGGAACCTCCCCAGGTCCAGCAAATCTCCTTGTCCAGGACCAGTCAGGTCCCGAGGTTGCCAGACCAGAGAGGTCCAACCTGTAGTATGAAAATTCTGCTGTTCTTAACTCTGAAACTGACGGTATCCCTTCACAGAAACAAACAGAAAATAACACCCCAAACTGTTTTTCACACTTATTTCAACAAGTCCCAAGAAAACAATAGAGGAAGTTCCCCTTCCTTCTCCCAATGACCAATGCGCTTATGGCTAATCTAGAAGTCTCCTTCCCGTTGGCACCTGCCAAACAGCTGGGAGAAACTGAAGCAAATATCTCAGAAGTGCAGCCTGAGAGACCTGAGGGAACTAAACAACTGCAGCCTTTTAGCAGCTTATTTAAAACATACATCAGTTTTTCCCACTACCATGGACATATGAATCATCAGGTATGATCCGACTTCTATCATCTTATTGGTACCATATATTATAACTTTAACTCTTCAACAATGCCCCTTAAATGCACATATGATTTTAAATAATACTATTACTCCTTCTTCATCTTGCAAGATTAAGCTGAAAACCTCTGGCCTGGAAAGAAAAAAAACTCTTTAAGTTAAAACTCTCAAATGCCAACCACAGTCTAGAACAAGAAATACTGGGACCACTGCCAAAAAGCAGTCACAGCAAATCAGGTTTCCTGTGCTCTAAGACTGTCAGTTAGATGACTAAATCAGACCCAGCCTCTGCTCTCTAACTCCAATTCTTTAACTTTTGCCTCAGATGAGAGTCCCAGCATTATTGCCTGATTTCAGATGTTAATTTTATTAATTTGGGTGTATGAGTTATAGACTCACCAATTAATTTGATCAGAAAATAATAAGGTTCTTGTTCTAGAATCAGGCTACGCAAAAAGGACCCTTGGGGGTATGACAGAACACTTACAGTGTGACAAATATCATCTTAAAAATTGTAACTGAAATAAATGAAATAATAATTAAATAGTAATCAAACGGTAAAATAAATCAGGGTTACAAATCCCATACTATTATTTTACAGATACAAGTGGTATTGCGTTCTATAAAGCTTTGATTAATATACTTACATTCTTCCTTTATAACCAAGTGATACAAGACAGAAGTTGAATCTTAACTCTGACGTACCAGGAGAGTTCAGGTTCCTCAATTCTGGAGTGGGAAGTGCAAGAACTGAAAAGAAGCTAAAGCAAAGAGATACTGAAGCTTAGTTTACTTAAATGACTGTTAACCAAAGTTATGGATGTGCCTTGGGTTTTAGGCTCCCCAATTATCTGAGCAGAAAATTTCTAGGTTTACCTTCCACCCCCCATCACAGAAATTAAGAGCCTATGTCTGGAGGCAGGTCTTGAGAACTGCAGCAATCACACTTACACTGTGGGTGGTACCAAATCAAAGCAATTTTTATTAAAATAGTTATTAAAATTACACATAATAAAATACCTAAGGCAACGGCTGTATAAATTGATTTGATCGCCCCAGGTGGTAGCTTAAAAGTAGCTTGAGTATATAATTTAAATTGCCTAGTATAACACCATACTCATGCACCCTCCTTAAGACCCTGAGGAATCGGAGGACCAGTCTCACTCTGCTGGTGGAGCGGGGGTCCTAGTCAGAGGTGAGAGATTATTATAGAAGAGGAAAATGAGAGATTTAAAAGAGTACTAGTACTGTAGAGGAAGGTGAGAGAAAGAGTTTGAAGAAGAAACTCCTGCTCATCACTACCTGCCCTGGAGTTTTATAGGCCTTCTTGCATTACCTATAGCCCAACCCTTCAAAGCCAAAAACAGATCCACACTCTAAGATTTTGAGGGTACACACCTTCAATTGGAGAATTAAACTAGAATACCCCTTTGAGTCTGAATGAAATATCACCTCATGCCCTCATGGACAAATTCCTAAAATAGGCACTTGTGGCTAAAATATAAAAAAATACCATGTCGCCAGTGTTGCCTCTAAGCTGCATGGCAACACACCTTCACAGGTAATTAATCAGCCCCACCCAGTCAGTCAGCTCCATGCACAGAGCCCTGAGCCTCTGACTGGGCAGGGCTGATTAATCACCTGTGAAGCTGTGCTTCCCCGCAGCTTAGAGGGACCACTGCATGTCGCCCACTGCCCCCGCTTTATTGGTAAAGTAGAATGTTCAGTGAATTTTTGGGACCTTCAGATACCACACAAGATAATGAAGCAAACTATGTCAGCACACCAGTCCTTTTGTGGTTTGACCTAACCTAGTTAGAAGATCTGTAAATTTCCACACACTAATGCCTAGCTATGATTCTTTACAGGATAAGATACCTGTAGATCCTTGCATTAGAGCTAGAATAGAATAAAACAGTGAAAAGTTTAGGAGAGTATATAGGCTTACAGACTACATGACTTAAAACCTAACATTAAAACCAATAGACTAACAGACTAAAAAAGTGGTCCCCAACCTTTTGGGGCTGCTGGGCGCCCGGGGATGGGGCCACTCATGCGCCGCGCGCCTGGGGGCCAGGGCGCAAGAATGACTTGGGCCAGCCCTGGTCACTCAGTGGATGCACATAAATGCCCTGGCAGGCGCCATGGCACCCGCGGGCACCGCGCTGGGGACCACTGGACTAAAAAGAAAGCTTAAAAACTAGCTTAGAAAACAACCCTAAGCTCTGAAAACAAACTCTGAAATAAAAAGCCCTCTGGCAAGTTGGAGACCGGGGATCCCGCCTGTCAGCTCCATAACAGCCAGGGTCCTGCCTGACCACCTGGGCTGCTCCAGTGCCACTAAGGCTGGGTTCTTCCATCGTTGCTGGGTCCCTGCCTGCCAGCCCAGCATGGCCAGAGCTGGGATCCTGACTGCCCACCCAGGCTGCTCTGGCACAGCCAGTGACCCAGCACAGGCGCAGCCCTACCTGCTGCCCCCACACGCCCAAAGTCCTGCCAACCCAACACAGTCATGGCTCTGCCTGCAATCCCCATGCAGCCGGGATCCCTCTGGCCCAATAAAGGCACAGCCTTGCATGCCACTCCCATGCGACTGTGGTCCTGTCAGCCGCCCCCAAACAGCTGGCCCAACTTGGCCAGGGCTGCTCCAGCTACCCACTAAGCATTCTTGTAAGCCTAATGCTTACCAGATAACTAGTTATCTGGTCAACACTCCAGTCATCTGAAGAAGTGGGCTGTGCCCATGAAAGCTCATGATGCCATCTATATATTTTGTTAGTCTTTAAAGTGCTACCAGAGTATTTGTTGGTTTTTAAGTTTTTTCTGGTTAATCTATTATATTCTTAGTATAAAGTTGAAAGCCTCCTATGTAAACCTGCTTTGATGAATCTGTTATTTATTTATATTATAGGTCGCAGCCATATATGTACCTTATGTTTTAGCTCATCACTATCTATAGGTGAACTGACCACAGATTTCTCTCCCATTAACCCTGTTACTCTATTCCAGAGAAGTCCATGGGAGAACGTCTCCCATAGACCCTCCATGGTAAGGTGATCTAAAGTATGTTGACTCCAACTACATTATTCACATAGATGGAGTTGCATAACTTAAGTAGTGAAGATGTAGCCTTAAGTGATATAATAACTGTGTCCTCTACCCAACCAATACAATGAAGAATAAGCATATCCATTTTTAAAAAAATCCTGTTCATTGGCAATAAAAAATAAACTTGTCAAAATGAAAGCCATTATTGACATGTTTCATAACAAAATATACATTAAAGGCAATGAGATTAAAATATGTAATCAGATGTATAAACAATTCAGAACAAAAGCCAACATCTATGTATACACCAAATGAAGAATAATAGAAGAGGAAAATGTGAACCTTTATATTTGCAAGATGGGGGATTACTTTCAAAAATAAGGATTTTTAATAAGTTTTCAGTTACAAAGATGTAGGAACACATGTTACTGGTGTTGAATGTTATAGGAATGTACAACCCTTTTAAATATATGGATTCTTTGGTACAGATGCAGCAAAAGGATGACATCAGAATGCCCTAAAGCCTCAGAGCAAAAATTCAAATTAAAAGAACCCAAAATGAATGTATTTAACTTCAGGACTTCTAAGAACAGAAGAACGGTCATACTGGGTCATACTGGTTCATCCAGCCCAGTATCTTTGTCTTCTGACAGCGGCCAATGCAAGGTGCCCCAGGGGGAATGAACAGAACAGGGAATCATCAAGTGATCCCTCCCCATCACTCATTCCCAGCCTCTGACAAGCAGAAGTTAGGTACACCATTTCAACCCATCCTGGCTAATAGCCATTGATGGACTTAACCTCCATGAATCTGTCTAGCTCTTTTTTTAACCCTGTTAAAGTCCTGGTCTTCACAACATCCTCTGGCAAGGAGTTCCAGAGGTTAACTGTATGCTGCATGAAGAAAAACTTCCTTTTATTTTAAATCTGCTACCTGTTAATTTCATTTGGTGACTCCTCATTCTTATGCTATAAGAACAAGTAAATAACTTTTCCTTATTCACCGTCCCCATACCAGTCATGATTTTATAGACCTCTATCATATCCCCCCTTAGTCTCTTTTTTAAGCTGAAAAGTCCCAGTCTTTTTAATCTCTCCTCATATGGCAGCTATTCCAAATCCCTAATCTTTTTGTTGCCATTTTCTGAACCTTTTCCAATGCCAAGGTATCTTTTTTGAGATGAAGCAACCACATCTGTATACAGTATTCAAGATGTGGTTGCTTCATCTCATGAATTTATACAGAGAAATTCTACCATGAATTTATACAGAGAACATAAGAATGGCCATAGTGGGTCAGACCAGAGGTCTATTTACCCAGTATCCTGTCTGCTGACAGTGGCCAATACCAGATGCCAGAGAGGGAGGGAGCACTATAGGTAATCCTCACAAGATCCCTCTCCTGTCACCCATTTCCAAGCAAACAGAGGCTAAGGACACCATTCCTACCCATGTTGGCTAATAGATTCATAAAGGTTAGGTCCATCAATGGCTATCTAGCTCTTTCTTGAGCCCTATTAAAGTCCTAGTCTTCACCACATCCTCTGGCAAGGCGTTCCACAGGTTGACTGTGCACTGAGTGAAGAAAACCTTTCGTTTGTGTGTTTGTTTTAAAGGCAATAAGATATTCTCTGTCTTATTAATGGCTCCTAACATTTTGATTGCTTTTTTGACTGCTGCTGCACACTGAGTGGATGTTTTCAAATAACTAGCCATCATTTTGTACATATAGTTGGGATTATGTTTCCCAATATGCATCACTTTGCATTTATCAATACTGAAATTCATTTGCCATTTTGTTGCCAAATCACCTAGTCTGGTAAAATTCTTTTGAAGTTCTTCACAGTCTGCTTTGGTCTCCACTATGCTGAGCAGTTTAACATCCTCTACAAAATGTTGCCACCTCACTGTTTACCCGTCTCCAGATCATTTATGAATATGTGGATTGGTGCCTTGGGGGACACCACGAGTTACCGTTATTCCTACCTTTTGTTTCCTGTCTTTTAACCAGTTATCATACTGGTTATCTTCCCTCTTATCCTATGACAACTTACTTTACCAAAGAGCCTTTGTTGAGGGACCTTGTCAGAGGCTTTGTGGAAATCTAAGTACGTTCTACATACTGGATCTAAGTGGAAATCTAAGTGCGCTCTACATACATAGAGGCTTGTGGTTGCTGGGCAAGTAAGTCATGATTTTTGAGGCGTGGGGTTGCCAATCTCTAGGTCAGTGGTCTCCAACCTTTTTAACCACAAGTTCACTTTTTCAATTTAAGTACAATGTAAGATCTACCTCAAACCCAAATACTCTTGCTCCACTTCCTTCCCACCCCTTCTTTGAGGCTCTGCCCCTGCTCCACCCTTTCTCTGAGGCCTCACCCTGCTCACTCCATCCCCCTTTCTCACTCGCTTTCATCAGGCTGGTAGAGAGTTGGGGTGCAGGCTCTGGTCTTGGGCTAAGGGGTTTGGAGTGTGGGAGGTGCTCTGGGCTTAGCCCAGGGTGGGGGATTGGGGTCCAGGAAGGGTTTCAGGGTGCAAGCTCTGGGAAAGAGTATGGGTGCAGGCGGACTCAGGTCTGGGGCAGGAAGAGGTTCAGGGCTGGGACAGGGGGATTCAGGAAGCAGGCTCTGGTAGGGTACCGTTTAACTGAGATGGCTTCCGGGTGATGGAGCAGTGGGGTTAAGGCAGGTTTACCCCAGCCCTGGCCCTGCACCACTCCTGAAAGCAGTTGACATGTACAGTGATGGCTCCATGGCACCATGTGCTGCCCCCTCATCTACAGGCCCTGAGCCCACAGCTTCTACTGGCCAAGGTTCCCCATTACTGATCAATGGGAGCTGCTGGAGCGGTGTCTGCAGGCAAGGACCACATGTGCCTTTCTCAGGGGCTGCAGGGACATGCCAGCTACTTCCAGGAGCAGCGGTTACCACAGGGATAATTGCTCCAGCCGTGACAGGTTAGGCATGTTAGAACTCACTGCTCAAAGAATTAAATGTATGCGTAAGAGAGAAATGAAGGGTACGAAATGCACAAACCAGTCCAAAACCAAACAAGGCACTTGGCAAGCAGCAACAGCAGTAACAACCACCCCCATGCGTGTTGGGTCGGGAGAGGAGCGTGAAGGACAATGTGCGTGTGTGAGACTGACAGAGGCGCACGCTGTGTGAGAGCAAGAGATCTGCATTGCCAAGCTCCCTCCACCCTTTTCTGTGTGGAGACGGGGTACAGAAGTGGGGGGAGGAGGGACACCCTGAGATCAGTGCCCCCCCATCTCCCTCCCACACCCTGCACAGAAGCTGGAGGCTCCCAGGGGGGCAGCTCCAAGGCAGAGGCCAGGAGCAGCATGACAGCGGGTGGAGGGGCAACTGATGTGGCTGCGCTTGAGAGCTTCTCTGCCAAACCAGCCAGGCCCCCGTCAGAGGCTCCAAGAGCTAGGGGGTCGATCCCGCACTGGGGCCGCAGCCCAGTCTGTAATAAACGTGCCGTGGAGCAGGAGCCACTCGCCCAGGGCCAGAGGTCTCGCTGCAGGGCCCGGCATTCAGGGGAGAAGCCGTTAAACCGGCTGAGGGGAGCAACCCCCGCGCGCGCCTCCCCTCCCCCGCTGTGTAACGGCCACAAACGGCCACGCCCCCTCCACCTTCTAACGGCCACGGCGCGAACTTTCCCCGCGCGCAACCGCCGCAGCGCCCCCTGCCCCTCGGGAACGGCAGCGGCGCCACCCTGACAGGGCGGGGGGGGGAAACCCAGTTGGGCCCCTGCTGGCTGCGCGTGGCCCGGCCCCCAGCTCCTACCTGCAGCGCCACAGCCAGGTCCCGGCTCCCCGCCCCTCCCTTCACGCTCCTGCCCGCCTCTCTTCCCACCAATCAGCATCTGAGGGGATCCTGGAGCGACTGCCCGCCTAACCAATAGCCGCGCTGCGCTGCCCCAGCTGGGCTGCCACGTGTCTCTGGCAGGTGGGGGCCGAAGTGCAGCCGCTGCCCTGGCCGTGGGGATGAGGCGGGGGGGGGGTGGAGGCGTCGGTCCTGGGGCGGGGGCGGGGAGAGGCAGTGCAGACAGGGGAAACTGCAATTAAACAGCAGCTCTAGGAAATACAGCCCCGTGCTGCCAAGTCCCCATCGGGTAGAAGAAGGGATTTGACAAGGGGGGGTGCTCCCCTGCCCCCCTGGGGGGCAATATGGGGGGAGCGATGCTCCTCCATACTGGAGCGAGGCCTGGCTAGAAGAGCGGTGGTGTCCAGTGGATGGGATACACCTTGACTTTAGCAAGGCTTGTGATACTGTCGCCCACAATATTCTTGCCAGCAAGTTAAGGGAATGCGGATTGGATAAATGGACGGTAAGATGGACAGAAAGCTGGCTGGAGAGTCGGGCCCCGTGGGTAGTGATCAACGGCTCGATGTCAGGTTGGCGGTCGGTTACTAGCGGAGCGCCCCAAGCTTCGGTGCTGGGAGCTGTTTTGTTCAATATCTTTGTTAATGACCTGGATGAGGGGATGGATTGCACCCTCAGTAAGTATGCGGATGACACTAAGCTAGGGGGAGAGGTAGATACGCTCGAGGGCAGAGATG
>CM057848.1:115804712-115817495 GCA_030068395.1 Apalone spinifera
CAGCCTAAGTAATTTCCCCTTCCATTCTGATGTAATTAGCACTGATGCCACACTCCCATCTGTATCCCTTCCTTTTTTTTCCTTTCTTTTCTCTTTAAGCATTCAAAGAAGTGAAGTAGTATCTCATGAAAGCTTATGCCCTAACAAATTTGTTAGTGTTCAATGTGCCACCCGACTCCTTGTTGTTTTTGCTAAAACAGACTAACACGGCTCCCCCTCTGAAACCTGTACTCTAGCTATGAAGCTCACAAAGTCAGAATCAATAAAAAAAAAATTTGACTCTGACTGATCAGCAGTGGTTACTAGAAACAGCAAAACCGTCCCCGCAGGTCTCCAAAGTCTGTGAGGAGTTACAGGTGGGAAACAGTTCATTAGAAACACCTGCATACACAGGTCTCCTGGCCTACTGTCCCACAGCCTTGGGATGGTCTGACTTGCGAGGTTCCGATCCACAAGCCTCCACCCTCCCAGTCAGAGCAGTTCAGATCTAGGCTACTGCTTTAAGCCCATCTCAGCTTCTATCTGGCACAGTTCACTGTAAGTGGGTTCCACTTTCTGCATTAACAGAACCTTTGGTTTCTTAATTTTCTTACATAAAGAACTAAAGGCAAAGAGTCACTTACGTCTGGTCGTAACCATCAGGCTGGAAGCAAGGATCCCAGCCAAAGTCTCTGGGGCCTCTGGGTTCAACAATGCGACCCTGCCAATCCAAGGAGGAAGAAATAAGAGGTTTCTCTCTCAGCACTGTTCAGTCACATTTACATTCCCGGTCATTACACACTGAAAAATTAACCTGTTACCTATAAGACTGTTAGTATTCCCCCCAAATAAGGGCAAGTTAAACAACTAGGATTTCTT
This sequence comes from Apalone spinifera, assembly GCA_030068395.1. NCBI lineage: Eukaryota > Metazoa > Chordata > Testudines > Trionychidae > Apalone > Apalone spinifera. The sequence continues at coordinate 115,805,571 of CM057848.1, forward strand.
GATTTTGTGCTCCATTGCCTTACATCCATGCTGTAAGCAGACAGACCTTCTGCACTGCTCTCCACCTTCCTCTTGTGGGCCTGCTCAACACACATCCCACAGCATTGAGGCTTCAGGCCTCAGTCCCCCAATAAGAATTCCTTACTGACTGAAGGAGAAATGAACAAACAGGCATAGGCTCAGGAGAGAACAACTACAAGGCTGACAGGAGAAAACACTGGGGATGGATAGTGGGAGAAGACAGGTCAGCTATGTTCACTTCTGTGCTTCTCAGTACCAGCAAGACGTAGCCAGATTGGAGGTGCTTTTCCCTGAACTACCTCTAAATTCAAACCAAAATGATAAGGTGTGGAACAACTGATGTCTGAGGAAAGCATTAAATACGTGAAACTGGGCAACAGGGCTTGGAGCACCACTACCAGGCACAGGAGTGGAGACAACATGGAGGATAATTCAAAACCTTCAGTGTTTTCCAACTCAGGTATCTCGGCACCACGATGAGTAGCCTGATCTTTCGCATCCCCATCTCTCCCTGACGTCTTTGGGAGTCACAAGTGCTCAGCAACACTGGGAAATCAGGCCATTTATGGAAGTGACTAAGTACAGAGGTACACGGCCAAGCTTAGCCACATGTGTCTTAAAATTCTGCCTTAGTAGAACGAGCGTTGTGAATGGACTCATGTTACAAGCCCCCCAAGCTCCCAGTCCACTCTATCTGCAGGGGCTCCTTTCTCACGGAGATCCGAATACTTACGCAAGTTTGGCCTCTGAATAGCTTTACTGGGTCCTCTGGGTTTCCTGTGCTGAATGCAAAGGTACAGAGAGCATACGCAGACTTGTCTTCAAACCCCGCCAACAGTTTGTACAGACCTGAGCAAAAGAAAGATTCTAACATCTCCGTGTTCTGCCCAGCACACAGCACAATTGACAAGAGGCAATCTGCAAAGAGGGAAGTGGGAACCCCACACAAATAACATTTTGTGCCCCCGTGACAGGCCTCCCACAGACTGCATCCACACTAACGAGGGGAGGGAGTATTTCTGGGCTTAAGCAGTGAATGGAGTATCCCAAGGGTATTCCAGAGACTGGTGGTGCGGATTCCTGGGCTCTACTCATGACTCTTCCAGGGAATCCTTAAAAACACTCATTAACTCCCTTGTAAAGGGTTTTGTGATGAGATGCTACATAACTGCCTAGGATAACAGTTTTCTTCAGCTGATACTAAGGTTACATCTCCTGTAACTTGTGGCCAGTCTGTTTTCCACCATCCATGCTTGCAACAGCATTATGCAGCAGAGAGGGAGGTTTTGAAGTGGAGAGCAGGGCCGAGTTGAATATCCATGTAATGATGCTCTTGGCTAAGTCTCCTGTAGGGACAGAACCCAGGACCTCTGCATCTAAAAGTAGGAGGAGCTACAACTAAAGAACCAGATCACTGTGCTTGGAGACAGTAGCAAACTTGTACATGGTCCAGCCACTAGAGAATCCAAGCCCTGCATGATGTTAGCATGGGCTACATGCACATTGGCTGCGTCTAGCCTGGCAAGTTTTTCCGCAAAAGCAGCCGCTTTTGCAGAAAAACTTGCCAGCTGTCTACACTGGCCGCTTGAATTTGCGCAAGAGCACTGACTCTGTAATGTACAAAATCAGTGCTTCTTTCGCAAATACAATGATGCTCCCGCTCAGGCAAAAGCCCTCTGGCGCAAATGGTTTTGCGCAAGAGGGCCAGAGTAGACAACCAAGAACCGTTTTGCGCAAAAAAGCCCCGATGGCTAAAATGGCGATCGGGGCTTTCTTGCACAAAACTGCGTCTAGATTGGCACAGACGCTTTTCCGCAAAAAGTGCTTTTGCGCAGAAGAGTCCGTGCCAATCTAGACGCTCTTTTCCGCAAATGCTTTTAACGGAAAACTTTTCCGTTAAAAGTATTTGCGGAAAATCATGCCAGTCTAGATGCAGCCATTTTGTATAGTTAGTAATTCACTGACACGTTCCCTCTTTCTGTAACTGAGTTCCCAGGACAATGGGAGTAAACGCAGCTCACCACACTCTGGGATTAACATCTTAGTTTGTGTGGAGTTCTTACAGATGCCGAAGGCTGAAAACTGCCCTGCAGCTCTCAAGGGTGAAGAGATCACACCATAATGAGAGATGCGGTACTTACAAACCCTGCTGCCTACCTGGGAACACTCCTCTAAGGTCACCTTTAAAGCCAGCAATTCGCTTTGGTGTTCCCACCCAACTGTCTTCCCACTCACTTGGCTGTCCCCCAAACCACCTGCAATAGGAATGCCCCTCAATTGGCTTTGAGAGATGCCTGGTGCAAGGGACCAATGGCCAAAGCTCACTGGTCAACATCAACTGGTCATAGGTATGATGGTGCCTGCTCTGAAGAGCTGCCACTTGAAACTGATCACAGGATCAGAAAGTGGAGGAAAGATACCAAGGTCGGGGGTGGGAGACAAAAATAATAATGCCTGGGTGATTCAATATGCATCAGATTTGTTCCCATTTTTGTTTGTGTGGTTTTTCAAACCTGCATAAAAGGCAGGCAAGAGCTGGTGAGGGCAGAGAAAAGGGAGGTTGATTTGGAGAGGCCGATTTATGGTGTGCAGGCTCCCCAGGACTGGGCATAGGGTGAGTCAGGCAGAAGACAATGAAGAAGGCACAGGGACCATCAGGAGTTGTAGGTGACCAGTGATGAGGTGCAGGTAGGGTTAGAACTACAAGGAGCCTTGAAAGCAAAGATGAAAAGCTGATGCAAGAAGAGAAACCAAAGAAAAAGGTTAGAAGGGAGTTTGGAGGTACTGGAGAGAGGTGAGCTGGGCGACAGGAAGATCAATAAAAAGCAGCTCAGGAAGGAACATACAGGGGATGGATGACTTCGGGGTAGGTTGGAAATGTGACAGGATTCAGTAATAGTCTGGATGTGAGGGGGGAAGAAAGGAGGCCAGGGTAACACTAAGGCTGTGGTCCTGCGTTGCCATATTGTACTGATAACTGCAGGGTAATTAGGAAGAGAGGATCTCGGTACGAAGGCAGACTGGAGTCTGAAGAGAGGGGAAGAGGTAGATGTGACAGTCACTGCACAGAGACAGTTGCTGAAGCCATGATTTTACCCACTGACAAGGTGCAGATGGAGCAGAGGAAGAGGCTAAGGGCAGAACATGAAGGGAGACAGGCAGACTGTGAGGAATGGCGAGACGTGAATGATCCCAGAATTGGGAAGGAACCAGTCAAGTGCAGAATAGGGATGTTAGGAAGCAAGTAAATAGCGAATCCTGTAGTCAATAGAATATCTATCAACAACATGATTAGTCAATAAGGGAGGAAGTCTCCGGGAGCTACCCCCACTGCAACTCTGCAGTTTAAATGTAGTTAGACCAGGCGAGCAGACAGCCCAGCTCCTACTACATATAAACTGCAAACCTGCAGTGGAGGTAGCTCCTATACCCAGCGCATGCCAGGACTAAGCCATGCTTGCTCAGTCCCAGCTCATGCTGGGTACAGCAGCCCCTATTCACAGATGATCCCGGCTTTTAAGCTGGCTCCCCCCAGCACCGGCTCCTATTCCCCACCTGCCCTGCTGTCTATGATACAGAGGCAGGAAGGGGGGCGGGGGGCGGAAGAAATGTGAGTAGTCAACTAGGGATGTAAACGACTAGTCGACTACCCGATAAGCAAACGCTTAACAGGTAGTTGAGCAGGAACTCGACTAGTCGTTCCCCCAGCTTAAAAGCTGGCTTCCCCCAGCACCATCTCTGCAGGGGGCAGGGAAGGCAGGGGACAGTGGGGAAATGGCGCAAGCGGGGATTGAAACAGTCCCCACTTGTGCCGGTCCCACTGCTGCTCCTCTCCCTTTAAAATGTACAAGAGCCACCTGCAGCTCTTGTACTTTTCAGAGGAAGAGGCACAGAGGAGACCTGCACCAGCAGGGCATGCTTTGTTCCCCGCAGCATCTTTCCCTTTGAAATGTACTACACAACAGGCAGGCAGCTCTTGTACATTTCAAAGGGAGAGGTGTTATCGACTAATCGGGTAGTCGATGGAAATTCCATCATACTCGATTAGCTGATTAATCAAAATTTAATATCCCTATAGTCAACTCAACTACCGGATAAGCCCAGGCCCAGAGAAAAGGGATTCATTTCCCACTGTTGCTTGGCTGCACAGGAGTTTGTGATTCTGAACAGCAAATCGCATTCAGAGTAGACATCCAAAGGGAAATACCTTCTGGTTTTAACTTCTCTAGAAACCATTTTCTGAAATATAAGAAGAGAATGAGAGTCAGTGGCAGGGTTATTTTCTACCATTGCCATCAACAGTGGAAATATGTCTACAAGCTATGTTGGATTTCTCTCTGCAGTTTTCCTGCCACTATGAATTCCCATTGAATTTTCATTTTTTAATAAACACATTCTGTATTATATATTAACAAACATTAAAATATGCAGATTTAGGCTTCAAACCAGGAAGATACAGACCCCTGTAGGTCACCTGAAAACAATGGGGCTCCTCGCTTGGCTAGAGGTCACTGGCATGGAATTCATTGCAGGATTGAGCCTATTTCTTAAGTAAAGAAGTCTGGCTCTTTAGCCCAAGATACTACTCCAGTTCTTCTGCTATTCTGGAGACATGCCAGCCTGTTGTGTAGCATCACCTAGGAGGGATGTAAAATCCCATTTAATTAGTTAATTGGTTAAACATAATGTTTAACCAATTAACTGATTAAACAGGGAGATGGGAGGACCACTCTAGCCCAGCTGGACTGGAATGCCCCTGACTTGCCACAGGCCCCACGGGGCTGGAGCAGCCATCTGCCCATAGCGGGCAGGGAGGCTGTTCCAGCCTCCACTTGTTAATTGTAATCAGTAAGCCTCACCCATTAAGCTGAGGTGAGGCTTACTGTTTAATCAATTAACTGTTCACATCCTTACAACCTAGCATGTATGTTCAGTACTTTAGAAAGGACCCATAGAGAGGAAATAATAGCTACCTCGCAGAGGTGAGTTTGTAAAATACCTGGGAGATCTTTAAATAAAGAAAACTAACAAAATACTAAATATTCCTGAGGCCAAATGTTCATAAGAGTAATTCCCTCAAATGAGCAGTTAGATGGTTTAAAAAAAAATCTTTCATTTTAAGAGTTTTTTTCCTCCTTCCAGAATCATTAAGCCAATTATCTCACATTTGGGGTGTGACCATGTGCCCAGTTTCATTGTACGTGAGTTGCAGAAGTAAATAATCACATTCCACCTTCTATTCTCTACACTGGGAACCTGAATAAGCAGAGCAAATTGTAGAGAAATTGCAAAACTTAAAAAACAGTGCCCAGGGCTATGGCAGGACTTTGCTAGAGGAGTCCTGAAAAAAAGCAGCAGAACGGCTCTTGCACAACAGGGGGTGTTTGCGCAAAAATGGCAGCTCATTAAGTGTGCAAATGAGGCACAGCGATATTCACTGCTTTGCCTCATTTGCATATTATCTTGCACAAGAGGGGGCAGTCTAGATGTAGCCTACGTGTTTGGAGAGCCCCACAGGAAGAACATCTCAATAGCCTACAGCCACAGTCATAGAGTAATACAGTAAAGAGCTACAAGCATATTCACTCCTACTTACATGTACGGTCCTGGGAGGCCCCCCAAGGCATTGAAACACAAACTGGTGTCTTCCACTATAACAGGACCCTGAATCTGCAGAGTGGAAGTCAAAGAAACAGAAATATTAAATTCAGCTGCCTTTTTGGGTACAACCCGTTATGTTCCCAGATGATGTTAGAGCTGTGGTGTCCACCCAGTTCTGAAGCAGTAGCTACTATAGTAAACTATAGCAAACTAGCCACATTCAACTGGCCAAATAGCCACATTGTTCAAGCCAAAACTAGCAGGTGAACAAAGGGCCTTTTCTGTGGAAGACCCCATCTTTGAAATAATTGGATTTGTTTAGTTTGGAAAAGAGAAGACTGAGAGGGCACATGATAGCAGCTTTTAAGTACCTAACAGGGTGTTACAAGGAGGAAGAAGAAAAATTATTCTCCTCAACCTCTGATAATAGGACAAGAAGTAATGGGCTTAAATTGCAGCAAGAGGGGTTTAGGTTGAATATGAGAAAAAATGTCCTCTGGGGGTGGTTAACTGCTGGAATAAATTGCCCAGGGAGGTTGTAGAATCTCCATCATTAGAAATTTTTAAGAGCAGGTTAGATAAACATCCATCAGGGATGATTTAGATGGTACTTAGTCCCGTGGTTAGTGCAGGGGACTGGATTTGATGACCTCTCAAGGTTCCTTCCAGTTCCAGTGTTCTACAGTTCTATTATTTGAATCTTTCTTGTAAATGCCTCTATTGTAATTTCTCTATAGCTATTTATACAAATCTTCTAAGTCCTTTTTGTTGGCACCAATCAGTCCAAGCCCATTTAATTCCTCAGATCCAACTCTGTACCGAACACGTGGGTTGTCATGCACTGGGTAAGAGCTGAACCATTTAGCCTAAACTCTTGGCTAATTTGTATTCATTTTTGATCAACACCTGTAGAAGTGTGAAAAAGGAAATGACCTGGTTTGCTGCTTCCCGGCATTTCTGAATGGAGATATCGTCTGGTTCCCCTTGGTATTCCGGCACTGCAACAAGAGGATTTATTGTGAAGGAACAGTTGGCCAACAGCAGCTGAAACATTACTGGCAACGAGCAAGAAACAAAGCCAGGGACTTACAGTCAATTTTTTTTGCGACTAGTTTGTACGGAAAGGCGTCCCCGAGGATCTGAAGGACCTGTTGGACACAAGACAACGGCCATTCAGCCATGGGGCCAGCGCCTAGCTCAGCACAGGCGGTACTGGGGGGCGGTTTGGTCCCGTCACCCAGGCACAGGGGCTCTCACCACCCACCCGCCTAGGAGCCGGGCAGTACAGGGACAGGAGGGCAGCCACTGGGCGGGAGAACATTTGGCGGGAGCCAGGGGCAAGGCGCCCCCACGAGGCCCGTCCGGTGCCAGGTTCAGTCGGGCTGTTAACTCTGGAACCTAATGACGGCACCATATGGCCCGGCCGAGGGGGCGTGACAACGTGTGCCGCTGGGGGCGGGGCTTGGCGGACACCGAACTTCACTCCGTAAGGTGGCCCCCCGCGTCCAATCCGCGCAGCTGCCCCCACCTCCTCCAGCTTCTTGGCGTTGCCGGTCACAAACACCACGTTCCTCCCGGCCATCGCAGATCCACAGCGTCTGCGCGCTGCCCAGCCAATCACAGCCCCGCCGCCCGGCAACCAGGGCAACGCGCGGAACCGGCCAATGAGAGAGGAGCCCCGAGGAGCCGGAAGCGAATCGAACGTCTCTCGCCGCGGGGACCAAAGGGAGCCGGGGTTTGCACTTCCGGTGACGACCAGCGAGGCATGTTCGGGGACAAAGCACTTCCGGTCAGCCACGCACCCAAATACCTCGAGCAGACCGGAAGTGCGTGCCTGTTCCTCCCGGGGACCGGAAGTGTGGGCCAGGGTTGCTTGGTTACCGACGGCCCGCCCAAAATGAGAGGAGCCGGGCAAGCCAGCAGGGCGGCGCGGCTGCCAGGGTGTAACGTGGCCCCCGCGACACGCCCCCCCCGCAGGGACAGACCCTCTGCCGCCATGGGGGTCACCAGTTTTCCCGCCCCGCCTGGGGGGGCAAGCGCCGAACCCGGAGAAACGCTGCGGGGGGCTCAGACCCCAACGCACCCGTAGCCGGACACAGCTGCGCACACGACGCGCCTGCCTGGATTGAGTTCCCTGGCACCAGGGCCGGCCCCGCTTTGTGCGGAAAGGGGGGCACGTCCCCCCCCCCCACGTGCCGCCTGTTACACGCGGGCTCGGATCCCTGCAGCGCTTAACCACAGACACTCCCCGGCCGCCGGGCGAAAGCGCCGACCCGAGTTTGCTCCGCTCTCGTTCCCTCCCGAGCGAGGCTGTCACATGTGACTAGGGGGCCCCGCAGAGCTTGGGGAGACCCGCATCTGAGTCAGCCCACTGGAAATCAACGTGCAAACTCCTCCGATGCTGAGTACACCGAGCACCCGGCTCAGGGCCTTGTTCTCCCGTTGGATGCAAAGGAAAACCTCCCCCTCAAAGGGAGCCGTTAGAGCTATTTTGAGCTGCGCTGAAAATAAGGCTCAGGAGCGGGCGTTCTTTCCTATGGACGCATGTTAGGTTGCTTGGCAAATGATTTGAGTAGCTTTATTAAGTATAAATATTCTTATTTTACAGAGAAACATGCCAGGGAATCCCCTTCCCTATTCCTTGTCAGGCCAACAATTCTTCATACCTGGGAGTCTGCAAAAACCCCGCCTCCCCCTGAGGTTGGGTTCCAACTCCAATAGCATTTGGACGCACAATTACCTTAGGGTCCTTTGAAATCCCCTGCAGGCATCATCCCCTCAAAGGAACAGATAGGGCAGGAGGTTTTCAAGTAATAGGGGGAAATTAGCCCCTTTTCAGACACCCCTTCTACAAAGCAGCGTCTGCTTTTAGTGTAACAGGCTTATGGCAGCGGGCGACATGAAACACACAACCACACCATTTTCCCTTTTGGAGTTTGCAACCAGCACAGCGGTTCCACAAAGCAGCCGACAAATGTTCTCCACCGGCGCTACTTGCACAGCGACTCGAATACCTCCAGGGTCCTTTTGATCTCCCGGATCTGTTTGGCCAACGCGTGGACCGGCTGCATGGAGCGGTCCAGCTCCTCGCAGCGGGCCATCAGGGTGTACATCCCCTTGATGCTCATGTCCACGGACTCGCCCAGGCTGTCCACGGCGTCCCGGTAGGTCTGGATGTAGCCCACGCTCAGGGCCGTCATGTTCTGGATGTTGCAGTTCAAGCTCCGCATCATCTGGTCCACTTTGTGGGCCACCTCTTGGGTCAGCCGCTCCAGCTGCTGCAGCACCTCGGGGTCGATGGGGGGGATGTCGGCGGCTTTGCTCCGCCCCAAGCCGGGGAAGGGCTGGCCCGGGGGCTCCGGCTCCTCCAGGCTGCCTCTGGAGCTCAGCTTGATTTTCAGCTGCAGGTTGTTGGCCACGAAGTGGGTGAGGTCCCCGTCGTGGCTGACCGTCCCTTCCAGCTCCAGGGCGCTGGAGATGGTGGCCCGGCGCCCTTCCTGCGCCCGGCTGGCCCCGTACGCCTGGCTGATCCCATCCAAGCTGCGGCTGTCCAGCAGCCGACCCCCGGCCGTCCGGTCGCCGCCTGCGGCCGCTTGCATCCTCCGCGAGCCTTCCCTGGATGGATCCGCCACGGCCGCGGGGGGCTGGACGCGCACCTGGGCCATGATGTGGTGCGGCAGGCCGGAGCCCCTCTCCATGCTCCGGGCTGCGGCTTCCCAGGGCACAGGCCGGGCGGGATAGCAAGGGAGGGAGCGAGGGACCCGGGAGGCGGAGCCTGGGAAGAAAAGCCACCGAGCGGGTTTGCCTCCTCCCCGAGCCCTTTGTCGGGAAGGAGGAGCTGGGAGGAGGGGATCCCTGATTGGGCTCTCCCTGCGGCGAAGAGCAAATCACCGGCAGGATCAGGCCAGAGGGAGGAGAAGAGGAGACGGGGGGAGTGTGAGGGAGACAGAAGGCGGAGAAAGGGCCCGGAAGCCAATAGGCTCTGGGAAGAGGAGGGAAAAAAGAGACAGGAGAGAAAACAGGGTCATGGATAGAGAGAGATTAAAGCCAAGGGCAGATTCATTGATCTTAGGGCTGAAGGGGTCTGATCAGCCACTCTCCTGCTTAGCACAGGGCTGAGAAGTTACCTCTGTTGGGCCCAGTCACTTGTGTTCTCCAAAAGCATCAACCAGCTCTATACTGTGCAGCACTTGGGTATGCAGGGGTATTCCAGAGGGCAATCAACTCATCCAGAGATTTGCCCAGTGCTACATAAAAAGCACTAGTGAAAACAGGACAAATTAAAATCTCGCACAATGACTCATCTATACTGTTTTACCTACTGTCCACTGAAATGTAAAAACCCAAGTAGTCCTGTAGCATCAAAGGCTACAGCTACACTGCAGCTTTATTTCGGGATCCTGAGAGATCCCAAAATACCTATCCTGCATCTTAACAGCGAGCCCATTATTTCAGGCCCACAAATCAGACATCTTCACAAGGAAAACCCAGTCGGTTTTCATTTCAATCTACCTGGACACAGTCTTAACAACCTTACTACATGCATCTTACTTCAAAGAGACTTTAACACCAGATTACAGAGGGAAACTTCAGAACTTTCATTCATGCTTAAATCTGACACTTTACGAATGGGCCTTAATAAAAATGCTAATTACCTTGCCCATTACAAAGATAGCTTTCCCCACTTATCACCCCTGATTAGCTATTCACTGACTCATCAATAGCTATTCCCTCCCTCCTTCTCCCTCACCCCACCTTCTGTACTAAATCTGATTTGTCAGTTTAATAATGTGTCCACTTTTTTCGTTGTATTCCTTTGGTCTATATGGTCATGCCAATTCTCTTCCAGAATATGATCTGAGGAAGTAGGTCTGGCTCATGAAAGCTCATCACCTATTAAACCATTTTGTTAGTCTTTAAAGTACTACATAGTTTTTCCTTTTGTTTTAGCAAGATCAGACTAACACGACTACCTCTCTATTACTATTCTGACGTCGGGGATGTTTTGGAATAGTTCTGTATTTCAAAATTTGGTGTTGTGTAAACAGAGCCAAATCACAAAATAAGCTATTTTGAAATAATATCAAAATAATATAAGCAATTTGCGTAGCTCAAATTGCATATCCTGTTTCGAGCTACTGTGCAGTGTAGATGCACCCTTAGAGTCTAACAAAAATGCATATCTAGTATCATGAGCTTAAGATTAAGCTCATGATACTAGATATGCATTTTTGTTAGTCTCTAAGATCATAGAATCTTACTAGAATTGGAAGGACCCTCGAGAGGTCATCACGTTCAGTACCCTGCTCTCAAGGCAGGACCAAGCCCCATCTAGACCAGTGTTTCTCAACTACTGGTACAAATACTCTTAGGGGTACTCGAGAGAAGTCTGAGGGGTACGTCAACACAACTGAAATTTGGAGAAAACTTTTTGTTTTAAGTTTTACAGTGTTTTATTATTTTTGTACTTTTTACACACAAAAATTTCATCGCCTGCCCGGCTACGATTAAGTTGTTTAAACAATTGTGTTGCAATGGTAGAAAAAATTTGTTACTGAAAACTGTAGGTACTGGGGGTACTTGTAAATTTTTTGTTTTTAAAAGGGGTACTTTATAAAAAAAGATTGAGAAACAGTGGTCTAGACCATCCCTGATAGATGTCTATCTAACCTGCGCTTAAATATCTCCAGTGATGGAGATTCCACAACCTCCCTATGCAATTTATTCCAGTGTTTAACCACCCTGAAAGTTAGGAAGTTTTTCCTAATGTCCAACCGAAACCTCCAAGATGTTACAGGACTACTCATTGTTTTTAACATTACAGACTAACAGGGCTACCCCTCTGAGACATTGACATGAAAGTACAAGATTTATATGCCAATAGAGGGATGTTATAATTATATAGTAAAAAATAAGAAAGGAAGCCATTTTTCAGTACTAGTGTGCTGTGAATACCTTAGCCACTGTGCCACTGGAGGAGCCCCCCAACCTCCCCACATTCTGCACCCCCCTTATCCTTCCTTTGTCCCCAGGGTGCCAGGTCTGTGCATCACCAAGCTGAGGGTGGTAGAAGATTTACCTGGTGTTGCTTGGGTCCTTAACTCAATTTCTTTCATTTTTTTGGAAAATAAAATGACAATGTCCATGCTTCATTTGAATCATTGCTCTGGGGAGGGGCTGGAGATGGGGGGTTCAGGACGCAGGCTGCCCTCGGTAGAGAGGACAACTCTAACCCTCTCTCCCCGAAGCAGCTTGGGGCCAGGTGAGATGCACCTCTCCATGGCCACTGCAACTCCAGTGGGC
>CM057848.1:115962378-115972750 GCA_030068395.1 Apalone spinifera
CCCCCGCCACCCCGATCCACGCCACAGCCGCTCACGCGCACGGCACCTCCTCGATTCCGACCCGCCCCGCGCTGCCAGGCCCAGCGTTGATTGGGCCGCGCCGGGCCCACTTCCGGAGAAGAGACCTCACGCGCGCCAAGCAGGCAGGCCAGTCAATGGGCAGGGAGCAAATAGAGGGCGGGCCCGGGCTATTGAGCGGCAGCGAGCTGGACCAATCGCGCTCCGGGGCTGGGCGAGTCTCGGGCAGAGCGGCCAAACAGAAGCAACAGGAGGGGTTGAAAGTTGAGTGACGGCTCAGCGACCCAATCAAGGCTGGAGAGGCCCGCGGCACTATGATTGACGTGTCACTCAGCCGTGGGGAAGGCGCGGCAGTGCCCAATAGCCAGCCACTCAGGAGCCAAGAGGCGGGAGCCGGCGTCCTTTCATAGACAGCTTCCTGGGCTAACATGGGGTCAACCAGGTGACCTCTGACCCCCAGGGCAGGGTTAGGGCCCCCTCAGCCAAGAGGTCATTGCTGCAGCTTGGCCACGTGATCTGAGGGCTGTCACATGATGAGCACTGACCCTGTGGTGCCCTCAGGTCATATGATGCCGGGGGGGCCATGGGCCCTTGGAGGGCAGGGTGGGGGTCTGGAGGCTGCTTTAGATCCCTTCTGCCCCTGGCAGGGCCCAGACATGATTCCTGGGCCTGGGGCTGCTCCTGGGTGCTTCGGGCAGGGGGACGGCGGGTAATGAAGGCAGGGCAAGGCATTGCCCACCCACAGAGTGGCAGGGGGAGGCTTCTGCCTATGTCCAGCAGGTGGCTCCTAGCCCCATGCTGTGGATGGCAGCTGGAGGGGAGGGGGTGAGGCTGGCAGTGCGGCCCACACTCACGTGGCTGAGAAGACTGGGGGTCCAGGGCAGGAGCCAGTGGCTGCAAGAGGAGCTGGGTAGGCTCTGGTGGGCATGGAAGTGGTGGGACCATGGGTAGAAGGGGTGGGGTGACCTGTCTCCCCAAGCTAGCTGTTCCCCCACCACCCACATGACAGACACTCATCTCTTGTGCTGCTGTTGCCCATATGTCAAGGTGGGGGAGCCCTGTCTGGCCAGGTAAAGAGCAAAACTCCCAAGCTAATCACAGGAGGCAGCTATAGCTGATCAAACAGCTCCTCTTGCCCCAGAAACTAGATTTTTGGCTCATTGATAAGAACCTCCCTTCTTTCATATGCCCCAGAGGCATGGGGATTTCCATAGAAACATACCATCAACAAAGAGTACAATGAGGCACAAAGAAGGGAAGATAAATGTTTTATGAGACAGTGGAAAGGCTAGGACAGGTGTCCTGACCCTCAGGCCATCCTCTCCTCTAATACGCAATCCCCTCTCACTGCCCAAAACCCTGGGGCTAGAATCCAGTAGGTCTATTTCCCAGGCTCTATTGTTTGAACCAACTTGTGTGTACACTATGTCCTGGCTGAGACTTGGCCAGGTGGGTGGATGTGTTTGACAAGCCAGCTTCGAGTCAGTGAGCTTATGCTGAGAGACTGGACCCAGCCCTAAAGAGGCACTGTCAAAGCAGGGCTGGGAACTCAGAAAGATACAAATAGGCAGAGGAAAATGGGCACAGCTGAGATATTAACCCAGGACCCTGCTGCCAGTTAATTCTCCCATGGGGGGCATCTCCTTCCACCCACTTTCCCAAAAATCTGTTTCCCCAGTAGGGATGGAAACTCTATCCATCTGGCCCTATCCAGGCTAGCCTGCCCTCTCAGTGCCCCCTGGTCTACTCCTTGCCCTTCCCTATGGCAGAAGACACTCATTGCTGCTTTGGTGGTCTGGGATAGTTATTCCCCTTAGCACTCTTGCTCTTGGCTAGGAACTCAGCCCTTCCTGGGTGGTGGCTAATGATTTTCCAGCTAGGGCTTTTAGGTTTGGCCTGAGAGTCACTGTAAGGATCCAGCAGGGTTTTGAGAGGCCCAAAGGAAATGGGTCTGAGAAGCCCAGGGGCTGGTATTTACTCTGTGCACAGATGAGGTAAACTTGTACTAGCCCTGCTTATGGTGGGGAGGGAAAGGTGCTTTCAAGCTACACAGAGCTCCTTTCCCCTTCCTGGAAAGGTTCTCCCAGCCTCACGGGAACAGATGGTTTAGCATATATAGTTAGCACCTATGCTAAGGGCCCATCCAAGGTGAAGTAGGAGAGTGTTTGCAATATGGTCAGGGAAAGAAATCAGACCTGGGAACAGGAGGGGAAGAGGAGCTCCATGGGGGAGGCAATGGCATTCAGCATGGAGAACAGTTACACTGGGAAATCCAAGGGGGATGAGGCAGAGACTGCAGTGATGATCCAGGTGGGGCCCACCCAACCCTTGTACCATCTGGGTGCTGGAGGTTCCTGGGTTTTGGACTATATAGCAGGGGGAATAGGGCTGTGCCTTGGTTTGGGTATATAGGGGAGGGAGAGGCTGTCTGTGAGAGAGGTTCCTGGGGGTGTAGATCAGTTCTTGATCCTGCACTGTTTAATATTTTTATTAGTGACCTGGCACAAAACAAATTAATCACTGATTGAGTCTGCTGGTGACACAAAGACTGGGGGAGTGGTAAATACAGAAGACACAAGGTAATTGATACATAGCAATCTGGATTACCTAGGGGTTGTTACAAACACTGTTTTCTAATATGCTAAGTCTCATGAATGCAGACCATGCTGAGAACATAGGCCAGGCAGAAGGCAGGAGCCAGGCATAGTGCAGGGGCTGGATATAGGGTAGGAAAGGTAGGGATAGCGTGGGAGGGATGCAAGACATGAGATGGGCTGGGAGTGGAATGTAGGGGAGGTGGGGTGCAGGATGGACTGCCAGCAGCGTGGGCAGGGCAAGCAGAGTAGGTGGGGTGCAGGATTTGGGCAGGTAGAATGTAGCGTGGGTATGTATGGTGTCCCTAGCTCAGTCAGAAGCTGGAAATGGGTGACAGGGGATGGAGCACTTAGTTTCCTGTTCTGTTTACTCCCTCTGGGGCACCTGGCATTGGCCACTGTCAGAAGACAGGATACTGGGCTAGATGGACCTTTGACCTGACCCAGTCTGGCTGCTCTTGTGGAATCCTCATAGGAACAAAGTACAATATCATAGAACACTAGAGCTGGAAGGGACCTTGAGAGGGACCAAGCACCATCTAGATCATCTATGATAGATCTCTATCCAACCTGCTCTCAAATATCTCCAGTACACACAAAGTGGTCTCATGGCCCAGAAGTGGTCTCATGGCCCAGGCTGTTACTCCACCAATTGCATTTAAGGGCAGAGGGAGAGTGATATGGAGTCATAGGGTCTGTGCTCTGTCCTGGCCATTCATGTGCCCAATGTCCAGGACTCCTGATGACCCACCAAGGCATTCCCTGTGCCCATGCTGACTGGATCTTTGAGCTTGAGGCACCGTGTCTCTCAGTAGTGATGTCAACAGAGATCAACTTCTCGCAGGATCAAGGCACCCTGCTAGTAGTGATGCTTGTGCAACCTTTCAAAACAAGGCATCAGCTATTAACAGGGCTCCACCAATTTCACAATCATAGGATTTAAAACATTGTAATTGTCTTGATTTCAGCTCTTTACATCTGAAATGTCATGATGTTGTAATTGTAGGTGTCCTGACCTAAAAAGGAATGTGTTTGTGGTATTGCTATCCTTCTGCATTGCTGCTGAAGGCAGTGCAGCTGTTAAGAGCCAGGCAGCTGGACAGCAGCAGCTGCTGGCTGGGAGACCAGCTCTGAAGAGTCACTACCAGTAGCCAAAAGGACAGGATGGTATTGCTTCCCTTACTTCTGCCTATAGAGCTGGGTCCTCAGTCAGCAGCTGCCACTCTCTGGCTACCTAGTTCTGAAGGCAGCAGTGTAGAATTAAGGGTGGCATGGTACGGTACTTCTGCACTGCTGCTGGCAGAGTGCTACCTTTATAGCTGGGCACTGAGCCAACAACTACTGTTCTCTGGCTGCCCAGCTCTGAAGGCAGCATAGGAGGAGGACAATACCATGACTCCCTGCAACTTTTGAATCAGGACCCAACATTTGAAAAATGCTGGTCTCCCCCCCCCCCCCAAGAAATTTAAGTATTCTGTAAATTTTACCCTAGATACCAGACTTCATTGTCCATGATGTGTCATGGCTGTGAATTTGGTAGGTCCCTTAGTTACCTAGGAGCCAGCATGAGAACAGACATCATGCACAAGCCATGCTTCAAAGAGAGTCCCCACTGGGAGGAGCCAAGTCCCACACTGCCCTGCTCTTCTGAGGTCCATCCTGGCTCCTTGGCACTTCATTCTTTTGTTTCCAGCTGTGGGTCATTTTTCCCCATGGCCTCATCTTGGTTCTTCCATTGGCAGTATAGAGGGGAGTATAGGGGAGATGCAGACTCCAGACTGTTCTCACAGAACTTACTGGGCTTAACTGGAACATGCAACTCAAAACCTATCTCTAATCTCCCAACCCACAGAGCAAACTTTCCCTCACGAGGAGAGCAATGCAAAGTGGAAAGAGGCTTTGAGTCAGCCGTGGGAGTCATAGAACTAGCACAAAGAATTCCCACCCTCCTCACGCACCCAGACTAGCTGTCCTGCACCCACCAGTACCATCAAAGGAAGGGGGAGGTGGCAGCCAACTGTGTAGGGCATATTATAGGCACAGTGATGTGCCATGCCCACAGCTGTACCATGAAGGGCATAAGAAGGTGCCAGCCATGTGGCTGAGCCATCCAGGAAGATGCAAATCACATGGCTGAGTCATAAAAGGCAATAGAGTGGCATGACAGATACTGCAACCACGTATGATATCCAAGGCAGGCTACTCCTGGCATGACATTTTCAATACTTTTGTTTTTAAGAATGTTTTCTTTGTGATGCTTTTGTCCTAAGAATAAATATAGTGGAGGCTCTTGTTTTGGAAGTGCCATCATGTGGCTCATGGTAGATTCCCCATTCTCAGGAGTCATTGGATGCATTGCCTGGACCTCACACCAAGAGACTGACAGAAATTGGGTTGGTTAAGAGGCAGAAGGAACACAATGGAAGTTTTAAAATACTGATGGGCTGAGAGTGGGGAGAAAGCCTGTTTTCCTCAACTTACAACATATGAACAAGGGAACAGTAAAATTATAGCAAAGGAAATCCTTTTTTCATACACACATGTGGAACTCACTGCCACATGATAATGGCAATACCAAGATTTTCTGAGGCCTGCTAAACACCACCCAGAGTTAGCATAGCTTATGCGAACGCCAGCACATAAAGTACACCTCTCCTTCTTGGGCCTGAACTCATCTTTAATTCTTAGAAATTGCAGTGTTAATCTGACGTAGGGTCAGATGACTCCTACATCTGCTACAGGGATAGTCTCATACCTTCCTCTTAACTGGCTAGTGGTTGGGGCTGCCAGACAGGATACTGGGCTAGATGACCACTGACTCCGAGCCAGTCTGTTCCCTCCATTCCTGTCCCCTCTCCAAGGCATGTTCTAGCTTGACCATCACATACAGGGCTCAACACAGGAAAGGTGATGCTCCAGGAGGGGCTGTTTTACAGCTTTTAAGTCCAGAAAGAGCTCAATGGAGCATCTAGTCTGACCTGCTGTAGAGCACAAGTCATTAATCCCACCCAGTTCCCTTTGTTGGGTCTAATGACTTCAATTAGCTCAACACATTTTGATCCTGCTGTGAGCTACAGAGAACAGGGGTGGGAGGAGACAACCAAAGTGCCACTACTGCCCAAGCCCCTGAAAATGGCAGGAAATGGTTTAGGTGAGACCATTGACCCCAGCATGGGAGTGCGCTATGCGGTGAAAGAGCACAGTGGCAGGTTACAATGAAAATCACGGCCACAAGAGGAGGAGGCTGGGAAGGAGTGGATAGGAACCAGGCATGTGGAAGAGGCACAAACCACACTGCAGAGGCGGGGGCTGTGCTGTCGGTTTTTCTTTCTTTTTTTTTTTTTAAACACTTTATTCATAGCATTATTCTGAAGAAAGATTACATCGGACCTCTGTACACGTTCTGAACATGCTTCAGTAGGAAAGACAGCTCCATGGGAACACCTCCCCCCAGTCCCTACACCCCCTGTGCCCCAACCACACGCTCACTCCCCGAACCATCAGACAACGGCTGCTGCCCCCAGTCCTGCCGCGGAGGGGGGAATGGTGTGCTCCCCTATACAAAATAACCTTTGCATAGATTATGTTCAAAAGAACCTATTTTACAACAAGGGCTGTACATAGAGAGAAAGGTGGGGGGTTGTGTGTGTCAAGGGGTTAGGGTCCAACCAATCAGAGCCCCAAGAGTCCTTGGAGCTGTGAGTCTGAAATGTACATAATTAAAAAGAGGACAATGTCTTCTGTGTGTTCGGGGGGCTGCTGCACCCCATGTTCCAGTCTGTCCCCAGTGGCCACATTTGGCTGCAACAGCCTGACAACCTGGCTCCTGCATGGAAGAGCAGGAAGGAAATTGAGAATCCCAGGTAGGAGTGGGAGGCCGCCAATTTGGTCGCGTCAGTTAAAAACCAACCCAAGCTAGTTAAAAAGAAAGGGTGAGTTTTTAGAAATCAGAGGGGAGCTCCCTCCATTGGTGGGGCAGGAGTGGAAATTGGAACCAGGCCTGGATTGGGCAAGACAATAGAAATAAAAAAGGATGTGTAACGCCTGGGCCAATCCAGCCAGGCCCTCAGCTGACCTCGTGCCCAGAACCAGGGGGAGCCACACACATCACCTGGCTGCTCCATGATGCCAGGGAGCAAAGCCCCCTTCCCTCTCGAGACACGTCTTCCCTAGGGCCGGAGCAGCAGGGTCACCCAAGCTGCCGCATCTTGCAGCTGGGTTAACTTGTGCCCACAGAGCCGAGCGTGTATTGGGGCAAGGGGAAATCGGACAGCTCTGCCACCAGCCCCTCCCGAGTTCAAGTAGTGGTTTAGCAGTCCAGAGGGGGTGGCAAGGATGCAGGAAGCCCAGCATGGTTGGACTGCTGCCCGAGAAGGGTGGGATGGGGATGGGTGGGTAGGTGAGCTCCGATCTATCCCAGTGGGAAGTGACTCTAGGATCTCCCAGGCTGTGGTCACGTTTTGGGCTTTCGGCCTCTGATACTTAGCGAGGAGGTAACCATGGCGGCAGGAGCAGCAGTGGCCGAAGGTGTGGGGGCGCCGGCAGCTGAGCGAGTATTGCCGGCTGGAGTGACAGCAGCACTTCGCAGGATTCGGTCAGCCGAGCTGCCCTGGGGGCACTGCCGTCTCCTGCCGCTAGGGGCTCGGGCTGCGTGGCGGCGTTGGCGCTTGGGCTGCCGTTCGCCCTCCTCCCCGCTCAACTCTGCCGATGATTCCGATTCACCACCTCCCTCCTCCTCTGATGAGCCAGCAGCCCCGGATGACTTGCCACCCTCTGACAGGCACCCCCGCTTGCGCCTTTGATGCTCCTGCTCCAGTGGTGGCATCAAGCTGCCCGGCCGCTGTCGGGTGGAGCGAGCTGGGGTCTGTTCTGACATGCTGCTCTCCCCTGATGAGGTGCCGTCTGGCTCTGGCTTAGGGGCTGCATTCTGGGATAGGAGCAGGGCCGAACACTCACTGCCCGACTCCAGCTTCTCTTCCTGCCGGAGCCGGGCCAGCCGGGTGAGGGGCCGGGCTTCTTCACCATCTGATGAGCTCTCACTGGGGGCTGGGCCGGGCTCTTCCTTCCTCCTCCGCCTTCTCTTGTGGCCAGGTGGGGGTGGCTCCTTCTCAGTGGATGTGTCACGGTCTGAGGTTGAGCCAGGACGAGGGGCTGGTGTCTCAACACGGGGGGAAGCTGGGTTCTTGGGGGGCCGGCCCCGCTTGCGCTTTGGGGGTGACTCAGTGCTAGGAGCAGCAGGGACCCAATGTGTCTTGGGGGGCCGGCCCCGCCGGCGCTTCTCCAAGGGGGAATCATTCTCACTGCTCTCTGTCTTGTTCCTTGGAGAGGCTGGCCCGGGGGCCTTCTGGCCACGTGGTTTTGGGGTGCTAGGCAGTGGCCATGTCTCCCCCTTGCATGGCTGCTCCAGGGTTTTTGTCTTGGGTGAGGATGGCTCTGGAGTCTTGATCTCTGGCTTCCTAATGCGGGGCACGTGGGTGCCAGATGGTAGCTGTACTTCTCCCTGGCTTGGCTGCTCTGGAGACTTGTTCTTGGGGGGTCGACCCCGTTTACGCTTGAGGGGAGGCGGGGGCAGGCTGGGGGGCAGTTCCAGACCAGAGCCCTCATCTCCCCTCTCCTTGGCAGCCCGACTCTCCAGTTCAATCCTGCGGCGGGCGGGTAGGTCACGGAGCAGCGGCAGCTCCTTGCCAGAGGGGGATAGTTCCATTTCTGAGATGCTGTGAGCGGAACTGCTGCTGGGACTCACCACAGTGCTACCAGTGGCATCTGTCTTGTGGATGCGGTTGCGCCGGCGCCGGATCAGCTCCTTCTCCTCCACTACAGTGACCAGGCGGCCTGGCAGCTTGCGCAAGACCTTGGCAGCTGGGCCATCCTGGCCCTGGTGGTTCTGCCGGATCTCCACATCAGCACTGGTGCGCCGGCGTGGTGTTTTTGCTGGCGATGGGCTGTCCGAGGAGGAGGTTGTCCCTGACTGCATTTCCCCCAGCTCCAGAGAGGCTGCACTCACTCCATCTGGGTGCTGGGGCTTGCCTTCCTGGTCCCCCAGACTCCTCTTGGGCATCTCCTTCAGGGTGCTGCTGCCACAACTGATTAGTTCTGCTGGCTCTGTGGAGTCCTGGGTCAGGTCTTGGGGCTGGGCTTTGGTTAGGCTATTAGAGAAAGGGGAAGGCCTCTCTAGCCCATTCTGCTCCTTGCTGGGGGGAGGCATTTTCAGTCGAGGCAGGGAGTTGGCACCCTCCACAGGCTGGTTCAGGGAAACCATGAGAGGCCAGGCTGGCTGGGACTCTGCCTCTCCTGGGACTTTGTCCTCTGTGGTCGAGAAAAACTCAGCAGTGGACGATTCGATCCCTGTCTTAGCAGCACCATGGGTGGGCATCTCCAGGGGGAGCTCTGCTACAGACCCATCAGGCACTGGGCTCTCCAGCTCCTCTGGGACATGCCTGACTGGCTCCCCCCTCTTCACATCCACACTATGCAGCTCCCCCGGATGTTGGGCCAGCTCTTGGGCCACCTTGGCTTTGCTCAGGGATCCCTTTGCTTCTTCAGGTGGCTCCTCCCCAGATGCTGGCGTCTCCAGGTTTGGCACCAGCTTGTCAGGGGCTGGGATCTCCAGGCCACAAGGGGCTGGGAGAGGAACTTTCTCTGAGGCAGAAGACAGCTCTGTGCTCCCCATCTTCTCTCTAGTCACAAGCTCCATTGAACCCAGCACCTCTTCCCCAATGAGTGGTGGCTCCATCTGCAGCACATGTTCAGCAGGGAGCATTTTCGAGGCCAGCTCTTCTGTGGATGCTGTGCTCTCATGCCCTACCAAGGCTGGCACTCCCATGGCCATCCCCATCTCAGTAGCTGGAAGTGTTGACTGGGAGGACTCTCTGGCAGGCGCTACCTCCGGTCTCAGCTGGAGGAGTTTCGCCCCAGTGACCGGTATCTCGGGAGTCAGGTCCTGCTCTCTAGCAGGTGCCACCTCTGGCCTGAAGAAGGCTGGCCGGGGCACTCTGTCCCCTGGAGCTGGAACATCTGTTCTTGGGGGAGCGCTCCGCAGCACCCGCTCCATGGTAGCCAGAGACTCTGTTCTCTGCGGGGTGCCTCGTAGCACCCTGTCCCCAGGTACTGGGGCGTCTGCTCTCTGAGGGATGGCTCGGAGCACCCGCTCTATAGCGGCCAGGGGCTCGGCTCTCTGGTGGGTGCCTCGCAACAACTTGTCCCCGGTGGCAGAGGGTTCAGGTCTCTGTGGGGAGGCCCGAAGTACCCTCTCCCCAGAAATGGGAGCCTCTGTTCTGTGATGAATGGGCCGCAGCATCCTTTCACCAGCTCCTGGAACCTTCCCTGGGTCCTCCCTCTTGGCCACAGCCCTGCGGGTTAGAGCCGGCATCTCCTCCCGCACCAGGTCCCTGCGGATGGCGGCGCCACGTGTGTGCTGGGCCACCAGCGACAGGTGATCTTCTGGCTCCTCAGACTCCAGCCTGGCATGCTGGCCCCGCGGGTGGCGCAGGCTTGGGAGCCGGGCGTGGGGCAACTCGGTGTCCACTCCATCTGCCTCACGCAGGGAGAGGCGAGTGCCCCGCAGTCGCTCACTCATGCGCGTGCCAGCCCGTTCTGGGCATGCACGGCTGGGCACCTTAGCCTTCTTGCTCTTCTTCATGTAGCCTTCTTCACTGAGCCTACCCTCATCCTCATCGTCAGGCAGCTTGAACACCACCTCATCCTTGGCCTGGTCTATGTCCTTCCGGGCAGCCTCCACCTGCTCCTAGATGGGGTGGGGG
>CM057848.1:115972782-115997075 GCA_030068395.1 Apalone spinifera
ATGCTAGGCAACCAAAGTACCTGCTCTGAGCCACTGCAGCAAGGAGAGGGTGGGACACAAAGTCAGATGGGCCCATTGGCCTAATTCAGGGCAGAATATTGGACTAGATTGGCCCATGGATCTCAGCTAGGGCAGCAGGGAAAGGGCAAGGTACAGGGCAGAATATGAGAGGGATGCTTGTGCCTCGATGGTCCCATGGACATGATCTGGAACAGGATACAAGGAACCAGATAACCCTGTGGCTGTGACCTGGGATGGTGAAGGGGATGGGATACCCAGCTAGATGGCCCCTGGGTGTGATCTGAGGCAGCAAGGGGGACAGGACACTGATTTAGATAGGCTTACACTATGCCTTGTTGCCCCATGGCCACCATGTCCACCAGTCAGCCGGTGCTCCAGTGTCATCTCCATGAAAGGTTATAAGCCCAGGGGTGTGGGGCTCACAACAGCCTAGGAGATGGTTGCTGTGCGGCTGCACTACTGAAGCTGCGTTGCATGTGGAGGGCCACGCGCTTAAGGTTGGAAGTGCTGCCAAAGCCATTCTGGTCAGCCATGATGAGATGCTCTACCCTGCTCCAAGCAATGAAAGAGTTCCAGGAGGTCACATTTACCTCTGCCTGCTTCAGCTCTTCTCGGCTGATGTCCTCCAAGGAGGCCTCCAGGAAGTTCATGGCATAGCGTTCAATGGGGGTGAGCTGCAGGGGGAGAAGACAAGGCACAGGAGTGATCAGATAGATTTGGGAAGCCAGGATTCCTGGCATCTATCCCTAGTTCTGGCAGAAGAGTGGGGTATACTGGGTTAGAGCAACAGGGGGCGGGGAGTCAGGTCTCTTGGGTCCTTTTGCACATAAGAGCCCTGAAACGTTGGGCCGATCTAATTGGTGAAACCCAGGGGTCCGCTGGAAGAGTTTGTAAGATTCTCAACCTACCCACCAAGAGCAGGGCTCATTTCTTCCAGCAGGGGGCAGCAAGGACACAGCCACCCACTCCCTTCCATGATGCAATGCTCCCACAGATGAGATACACTAATGTATGCGGGGTAGGAACAAGATGAGTGAGATGATACAAGGTGGATCCCCTTCTAATCAAGGTGCCCCTGCCCTGCACCTGCTCCACGAGTGAGGCAATCTCCTGCTCAGCCTTAGACATCTCCTCCTCTTCCTCCTTGCTGGGCCGCTCATCGGCATCTAAGGGAATGTTCTCGTTGAACTCAGCCAGCTCCGCCACCTGCTCAGCCTTGGCCTGCGTAGCCGCCCGGATGTCTTCAGGGTCCTCGGCCTTGCACAGCGCCTGCCACCAAACACACTCACCTCAGTGGATGAGGCAGCAGAGTGGAGGGAAACCCTGCCCTCCTCATGGCTGGGTGGGGTTTACCTGCTCCAGGATCTGGGTCTGCTTGTTAGCCATGGGATCCTCCTCATCCTCTGGTGCCATGGTAAGGACCTCCCCATCCTTCTTGGCCGGCTCGTCCAAGGGCATGTCGAAGAGCTCCCGGATGGTTTGCTGAGGGGCAGATACACCCAGATTAGGCACAGACCAGTGTCCCCCTATTCAGTGAAGAGAGATGGGTCTTTTG
Organism: Apalone spinifera; assembly: GCA_030068395.1. Lineage (NCBI taxonomy): Eukaryota > Metazoa > Chordata > Testudines > Trionychidae > Apalone > Apalone spinifera. Next base: position 115,974,359 of record CM057848.1, read on the forward strand.
GGTTAGAGCAGGGAGTGCTGAGAGTCAAGATTCCTGGGTTCTGGCAGGGAGTTTCAGCTTCTAGCCCTGCCTTAGCTGCAAGTCCATGAGGGCTGCAATGAAGCAGAGAACGCAACTGCTTAAGCAGGGTGAGATACCTGTTTGAAGTAAGCTGTGGTGAAGTTCCCTCCCTCAATGGCCATGTCTCCCAGCATCCTCTTCTGATTGGCCTTTTTCAGGATGTTCTCTTCTACTGTCCGCTCGCTGATCAGCCTGCAGGGGGAGGCAGAGAGGAAACTTACCCACTGGGCCAGGGTCAGCCTCATAACTTGGGAGAGGACATGTGCTGTCAGGAGGAGACAAAGCAGGTGATGCGGGGCACACAGCAGACCTGTAGATGTGAACGTCACGGGTCTGGCCGATGCGGTGGCAGCGGTCCTGGGCCTGCGCATCCATGGTGGGGTTCCAGTCGCTGTCGTAGAACACCACCGTGTCAGCACCCGTCAGGTTCACCCCCACACCTCCACTGCGTGTTGACAGGATGAAGCAGAAGATGCGCTTGTCGGCGTTGAAACGCTCCATCAGCGCCTGCCAGGGAGGGGGAGCCAAAATCAGGGGGTAGCAAATAGGATATAGGGCTGGTGGGGTCTAGTGGCACCAGGTACAGCAGCAGGGCTGAGAGTCTGGACCCCCAGGTTCTGGGAGGGAAGTGAAGTGGATGAGACCGGGTGGCTCTGAGGAGCCTCTAGCCTGGCTACTGAGTGAAGCCTCACAAGACATGGGCACGAGGGAAAGGCAGCTGCTGGAGATACCTGTCTCTGCTCCACACGGGTACTACCATCCAGGCGCAGGTAAATGTGCCCATGGTAGTTGAGGAACTGCTCCAGCACATCCAGCATACGGGTCATCTGGGTGAAGATGAGGACACGGTGTGCACCAGCCTTCAGCTGTCGCAGCAACAGGTCGAGGGTCTGGAGCTTCCCTGCAGGAAGGAAAGGGGACACTGATCAGACCAGCAAGACAGAGGGTGAAGGGGAACCAAGAACAAATCTGGTCTCTGCTTTTCCCTTGAGCAGGCCCCTCCACTCAGCCTCCCTGCATCCCAGCCCTCCTCTGGGTCAGCCAGGGGCCCACATACCACAGTCGTACTGGATGAGGCGGAGGTCAGGGAACTGGGTGCGCATGTTGCAGACGATGCGATGCAGGCCGCTGGCACAGGGCGAGATCTCCCGCCGCAGCGTCTCCTTGAAGATGGCCTGGTGGAGCAGGAGTGACGGGGGCGGGTGAGAGGTGTGAATGGTGATGGCAGGCGCCTCCACGGGAGGCATAGCAAAGATGAACCTGCAGATACAACAGGCAGGGCTGAGGGTGCGAAGAGTCATGGCACAGCAGCAAGCATGGGGGACTGTGGACACGCCTCCACTATCATCAGCTCCGGGAGGGGAGGGGGAGCCAGTGGATTACAGTGAGGCTGAGCAGGGAACTGGGAGTCAGGGCTGCTGGGTTCTAACCCCTTTCCCAAGGCAGCTGCCCAGATCCCTGTTCCTCAGAGGGGCCCAGCCGCGCCGCCAGGAGGCATTACCTCTCAATGATGTCTGCCAACTGCTCAACCCTCTGCTGGGGTGTCAGGATGGCCTGGGCAAGGGCTGTGGCCCGCTGCCAATACGCCTCTAGGTGCTGGGGGTCCCGCTGCACCTGCGCCACGTAGCAGTGGGTGTAGCTGGCCCCCTTCCAGCCATCCAACTTGGGGGCCACTTCCTGCCCCTCCTCCTCCTCCTGCTCCCCAGCAGGGCTGGGGGGGAAGAGGGTGCAGAGGCGCAGCACCTCAGTGCCGTAGATGGGCGCCAGGTTGCAGTGCTGCTCGTTGAGGCGGAAGAGCCGGTCCAGGCGCTCCTCTTTCTGCTTCTTCCGCTTCTCTTCAAGTGATTCCTGTCGCCAGGACCACAGACACACAGGCCTCAGGGCTTACTACGGGACACCTCCCCCAGCCCCAAAACTCTCCCCCTTCCATCCGGCCCAGTCTGGGCTAGCACAGCTCCCCTCTCCTCTCCCCTGCCCAGTTGGTCCAGACCTAATCCCAGCCCCACTACATGGAGATCCTCCTCCCCACATTAAGTCCAGCTTGGGCTGTCCCAATCCCTGCCCCCCGCCCACTCTGACCTAGGTTCAGCTCCCTTCTCCTCTCCCCACACTCAGTCCCAGCATTCATTCACTCACCAGATAGAAGGGTGACCGGGGCGGGGGAGGGGGCTGCCGTCTGTGCCGTGGGGCCCGTGGCGATGGGGGTGGTGGGGTGGGGGTGGTGGAGCGTAGCGTTAGTGTCTCAGGTTCCTCCTTGGGCCCTGGGCTGGGTGCAGTTGCAGGCGCGGGCCGGAGAGCCAGCGAGGGGCAGCTGACAGTGGCGATGGTGGTGGCAGGAGGGTTGGGGAGAGGGGCCGCCGGGACAGGAGAAGGTGGCGCTGGTGCTGCAGAGGAAAGCCAGGTGGGATTAGTGCGAGTCCTAGGGTACAGCACCCCAACTAGGAAGGCAGAGAAGACAAACTTACCCAGTTGCTCCATGCTGGGCACTGGCGCCTGCACTACCCGTATCATGGGCCGCACTAGGGCCTGGAGTGGGGTAGGTGTCCGCACAGGAACCAGCGGTTGAGTGGGCAGCCGCACGGGCGGGATGGGTGCCACAGGGAGCTGGGCTCGCTGTGCCATCAGGGTAGCTGGTAGGGTAGGCAGAGTGGTGGTCGAGGTGGCTGTAGCTGGGCGGGGAGGCTGCTGGAGGGCTGGGGCAGGCACCAGGCCATCCCGTGGGGCTTGCCGTACCACAATCTTTACCACACCAGAGCTGTTCACCACAGAGGAGGGCACTGGGAGCAAGGAAAGCTGGGTTATACATGTGCTCCACATGAACCACTGGACCCCACTCTCCTCCCAGAGCTGAGGACAAAACCCAGGACCACTACTTCCCAGGCCCTTCTGCTCAAACCCACTAGCTCCATTCTGCTCCGAGAACTGGGAACAGAACCCAGGAATCTGGCCTCTGCTCACCATGCTCTGCCCTCAGGCCACTGGCACTCACCTTGTGTGGCACCTATGGGGACACTGATGGCTGCTGCTGTGGTGGCTGCCGTGGTGGCAGAGGCTGAAGCGGGCAGGATGGTGGTGGGCTGGGGGCCTGGCATGGCCTGCACTCCGCCCTGCACTTGCCCACTCTGCTGCGTCATGGCCTGGATGAGCGCCACCTGGGTAGGCTGGCTGATGATGTGGTGTTGTCCCCCAGCCGAGACCAGGTGAACTACATTCCCTGCAGGGGGAGAGCATGAACAGCTGGTACCTGCGAGCTTCCCCACCAGTGCACACACGCCCAGCTCTGTCCCTTGTGCGCCTGCCTGCTGCGACCCGGCCAGGCCGGCACTGGGGCCTTACAGCAGGGCAGGCTCGGAGGTTTGCTCTATCCCTCGGGTCAACAGACGCCTCATGGGCAGAGACGGCTGGAGCTAAGAGGGATGCCACCGTGGCCATCTGTCTCTCCCCCTCCTTCACCCATGCTTCCTTCTGGTGCCCCTCTGCTCCCTGCCCACCAACACACCTTGGTTCTCCACTCCCCACCCCATCAGTATCCCTTTGCATCCACTGCACATCCTGCACCTCTCTGCTCCCTGCCAGTCAGTGCCTCTTGGTTCCCCTTGACCTAGTGCTCCTCAGTTCCCTGCATCTTCCCTTGGCTGCCCTGCAGGTCTCTTCTTACTCCACCACTAGGGCTCTTCCATCCCCTCCCCCAAGTGCTGTCGTCTCTCACACCTCTCCCTCCACTCTGGCTTGCCTGGTCTAAGGACAGTGTTGAGCAGCCCCCAGCAGAGCTCTGGCTGCGTGGGGGGGAAGAGGCAAGAAACCAGCCAGGGCACGGCGCATGAGTGAGAGGCAGTGAGAACAGCGAAGAAGAGGAAGGAGTGAGCGGGGCAGGGAGAGGGCTCTAAGGCTCTCAATACTTAGGGACTGCTGAGATGCAGCCACCTCTGGGATGGGGCGTGGGGGCTGTTTTTAGAGATATCCCGGGGAACAGGGCAGAGGTACCTGGGCCACAAGGGAGGGGAGGGGTTTACCTACTTTGCAGCTGTCGGGGCTGGGCCATGGTGACCTGCCGCACCTGGGTGCCCGTCAGGGTCAGCTTGTTGCCTTGGATCTGGAAGGTGAGGGGCTTGCTGCCTGGGGCGCTCTGCAGCGGCCGGTTGGCCAGCGAGGCCAGCTGTGCGATACTCACTACCTCTCCCGCTGCAGAGAAGAGATGGGGTCAGTTCCCAGGAAGGGCCAGGCACCCACCACCCTTCCCCCCACTCCCTGCAGTGCCCCTTGTACTCACAGGGCAGCCGGGCCTGCATGTCTGGGGAGAGCAGCAGTCTCTGCTGCACAGCACTGGTGGCTGGGAAGCTGTAGCCAGGCAGGGTGTTGGTGGTGGAATGGACTGTCACTGGCTTCATCATGCCCCCCATAGTGCCAGGGTTCAGGGGGTTGGCGGCTAGCCGTACAGCGGGGGCTGGCACTGGGCCAGGCTTGAGGGTGGAGGCAGCAGCAGTGGCGGCAGGGGCCGGCAGCACGGGAGGCTGGGGGGCATTTGGGACCAGCTGGGCCGCAGGCATCAGTGCAGGCAGGACTGTGGGAGGAAAGAGGGGCTGGTTAGACAGGAGTCTGCCAGCCTAGCCACGCAGCCCACGGAAGGGCAAGGAGGTTACCAGCCCAGCTCTGCCAGCCTGGGAAAGAGGCCAAGGAGGTTTTACCTGGCCAGGCCCTGCATCCCAAAAAGGAGAGGGTAGGGGAAATCCTGGCCACACCCTCTCAAGTATGGTATCTCAGGCCTCAAGCAGAGGAAAGGGCCCCACCCTAGAGGATCCCAGTGGGAACTCAGCCCCAGCCCACCCCTCCCACTGGAGCAGGGCCCTTACCCTGCGGTGCAGACACTGGGGCCTGGAGCACGGCAGCAGCAGCGTTGTTCTGGCTCAGCGTAGGCACTAGTGTTGGGCCCTGTGGCCTGGCAGCGGGAGGCACCGGCACTGGGGACGGTGGGAGGGGCAAGGGCAGCGAGACGGGTACAGCCATAGGGTGAGGGAGTAAGGGCGGCTGAATGGGCCCTGGAAGAACGGGGCCCATTGGGTGCATGGGGGCCAGAGCCTCTGGCAGCACAGGAGTCATAGGTCTCTGCAAGGGGGTCATGGGGCGAGGGCTGTTCACCAGCACCACGGTCCGGTTCTCTGGCTTTGGCACCGGCTGCAGCATCCTGCAGGGAGGGGGACAGACAGTGTGAGGGGGAGGGGAATTCACCACTCCCTGCTGATCCTCCTGCAAATCCAGGCCTCCCCCTCTAGAGAAAACCAGGTCTCCTCCCAACCTCCTATCGGTGCTATGGAACCATACCCCATCCTGGGCCATCCCACATCCCCCACTGAGATCCCCAGCCAAAGACAGCCTCCTCCCTTTCAGCCTCTCCCCTCCCATAGAGATCCACAGTGGGGGGCTGCAGTACCTGTTTACTTTCATCTTGACAGGCTTGGGCCTGGGCGGGGGGTCTGGGGACTCTGCGATTTCCTCAATTAGCTTCCTTGTTACCTTCCACTTCGGCAGGAAGGTGTCGGCCTCATAGCGGGACACGCGCCCCTCCAGGTTGATGAGGTCGAAAATGCCCATGTCCACATGCTGCAAGGGGCCAAGCCCAGTTAGGAGAGGACCAACCCTCCCCACAGCTCCTCGTGCTTCCCTCTGGAGCAACACCAGGGCCGACAGGAAGGGGAAAGGACCCATATGCCATTCTCTCCCCCTCCCCCCCCCATGGCCACAAGAGCAAACCAATACCCTGCAGGGCAGGCACCCCCTAGAGGGGAATGGCCCCATATCACCTACCCCCCCCACACCCAACCTTGCCTTCCCTGAGCCAGGTAAGCCCCTGCCCTGTGGCTGCTTCGGAGCTGATGTTCCCTAGAGGAGAAAGCCCCTGTCCCATCTCCCTTGGAAGGTTGGGGGCACCTGCCTTAAAGGGGTCCCTTTCGAGAGCGCCCAGAACGAGGGAGGCGGTGCTGAAACAGATGCCCTCGGTGATGAAAGGCGAGTGGATGGGACGGGGGTCGAAGAGGTTGGGGTGGTTGCACACCTTCCGCAGCTGCATCAGGATGTTAATGACACTCATGAAATGCCCCGTGGCCAGAGTCTCCTTGGTGCTGAAGGGAAACCAAGAGCAGAGTCAGCTAGAGCTCCTGGCTGCTACCACATGTTGCATTTCTGGGCTGGCAGGCATGTAAGAACCACACAGCATCGCCACCCTGGGTTCAACCACCCAGTGCTGACCACATGGGAACACTGTACAGGGATCTGAGTCAGGGCTAGGGAGCAGTGCCTGATTAACACAGCAATTCAACACAGCCGTTTGGGACAGGAAGCTGCGTCCAACTGAAACTATGGGCAGGATTTAGAGCAGCAGAATGCAATCACTGGAATTGGGATCTGGCCCCACTCCCTTGCAGAGCTGGGTACAGAACCCAGGAGTGCTGACTCCCAGCCCCCTCTTCTCTTAACCATTAGTCACCCCACACCTTCAAAAACCAGGACAGACCCAAGTGTCCTGTCCCCTCTGCACTCACGTGGCCTGGGCCATGAAGTCATCGTAGAGATAGCGCTGGCGCTTGGACAGCCGGCACTTGATAACGTGCTCGTATTTCTTTGGCATTTGCTTCTCCACGTCCACCTTAACCCTCCGCAGGAGGAAGGGCCGCAGCACCTGCCGGGGTGGGGCAGAGGCATCAGTCTGAAAGCCAGTCCTGCCCCATACGGTCCCAGGTGTCCTGATCACTAGCTTGAAATGCCCACCCACAGCCCAACAGGGAAAGTCTGCCCTCACAACCTGGCCCCCACTGGGCAGCACCCCCCACTCTACGGGAAGTGAGGATAGCAGAACTCTGACCCTTCACAGAGGCACGACCTGAGGATCCTGCTTGTGGACAATGCCCAGCCCCCACTGATTAGCCCAACTGTTCTATTCAAAGCAGCAAGCTGCACAGAAAGTTGTGTGAGCAACTGACTGACTTCCTGACTTGTTTCCAATTCTGACCACTAGGCCTGTCACCCCTGCTCTGAGCACTGAATCAAACCACCCACATCCTGATTCTGACTCATTTCCTTTTCCAACCCCCGTCCCTTGCAGACCCCATTCCAGGCCTAATTCCTAATAGCCCCTGCTTCCCAGCCCCAATCCCCAGCAGCTCCACAGTTCCGACTCTCACCTTGTGCAGCCTCTTGACCAGGCTCTCATTGTACTCCTGGCTGCCCTCTATCATGCCTGTCAGTGGGTTGGAGAACCACTCCTTGAACTCGCGATGTGACTGGAAGACGTGGGGCATCAGGAAGTGCATGAGGGACCAAAGCTCCATCAGGCTGTTCTGCAGGGGGGTGCCCGTCAGCAGCAGCCGCCTCTGACTGGAAGAAACATGGGGAAAGGCAGACCAGAGCAGTGAGTGTGCTGGGTCATGCTGGGGTAGGACCCCCCTGCCCTCAGCTAGAGGTACCTACCTGTTGAAGTTGAGCAGCGACTGCCAGCGCTGGGATTTGAAGTTCTTGATGTTCTGGGCCTCATCCAGAATCAGGTACTTCCAGTTCTTGCGCCGGAACGCCTGGTGGTCCTGCAGCACTAGCTTGTACGAGGTGATGCAGATGTGGAAGGCATTGGGCTTGGTCCAGCCCTGCAGGAGGGGAGCTGGGTTATACTGGGAGGGGCTGTGAGCAGCCAAAGGATGGACCATCCAGATCCCCTTCCCATCCCCAAACCAGCGGGTCCACTGTCCAGGAACAGACTGGAGCTGGCATCCCAAAGGGTAAAGGCCTCATGTCTGTCTCCCCGCTCCCCCCAAGCCAGCCAGTATCCTGTGTGACCCTGCAGAAGCCTGCCTCCTCATAAAGCAGGAGTGTGCTAAATACAGAGCTGGGAGGCACTTCAATAGAGAAGACTGGAATATTACACTAGAAGTGCTGGCTGACCCTGACAACTACAGAGACAGAGATGGGATGAAATCTAGTAGAACAAAGTACAGAGTCCTGCACCTCAGGTCTAATAAGTTCTGCTACAAGCCCATCAGTTGGAAGCAAGAGAGGAAAGCTGTGGATGTGTGGGTTGATCACAGAATAACTATGAGCCACCAATGTGTTGCAGCAGTGGGAAAGGCAAATGTGATCCTAAGAAGTCTCAGGAGAGGCATTTCCAGTAGAGAGAGGGAGAAGTATTAATGCCTGTCCAGGGCACAGGTAAGACCTCCACAGAAACAGTGCACAGCTCTGGTTCCAGAAAGATGAATGCAAACCGGAACTGGTGCACAGAAAAGCTATGAAGATGACCAGGCAAATGGAGGGCTGATCCCACCAGAGAAAGCTGGAAGAGCTTGGCTTATTTAGCCTAGTCAAATGAAGGCTGAGGGGGATCTGACTAATCTGTATAAATATGCTGGGGGAGGAGTAAATATCAGGGAGGGTGAAGAGCTATAAAGGGCAAGGCGGGCATAAGAGCAAATGGTTATAAACTGGCCATGAACAAATTCCATCTGGAAATTAGAAGGTTTCCAACTGGTTCTGGAGCAGCCCCCAATAGGAGTTCTGGGAACAAAAATCTTCATTAGTTCTAAGGGAGATGATGGAGTTGCTTGTGTTGGCAGGAGGGAGATTTCTTATGCTCCTAAAGCTCATGCTTCAGCTATCCACTGGCAGGGGTCAGGAAACGATCTCACCATGTATTCCATTTCTGTGATGCTTTAATCATTGACCTCCTCTGATGTATCAGGGATGGCCATGCTGGAAATGGACATTGGGAGGGCAGCCATACACAGTCTCTCTCAATTACTTGACTGGCTGGTCTTGTTCACAAGGCCTGGTCCAACTGATCACCATATGTGGGGCTAGGAAGGAATTTTCCCCCAGGTCAGATTGGCAGGAATACTAGGTTGGGAGAGATGATTTGCCTTTCCTCTGCAGTATGTGGGTGCAGGTTTTTGGCTGGGTTCATCTGGGGATCTCACACTCAGTCTTTATGTCTATTACACTCACCCCCCTCTGCCAGGGAGAGACAACCCTCAGCCATTGTGGAGAGTCAATCCTGTATCCCATTTGCTGGGTGCACTGGGGGTGAAGAAGGGGCTCCTCACCTGCCGCTTGAGCTTGCGCTCCTTCTGCGCCCCATAGTAGGTGAGGATCTTGAAACTAGGGCACCAGCGCTTGATCTCCATCTCCCAGTTCAGCATCACACTGGTGGGCACGATGATCAGGTGGGGACCCCAGCTACCTGTGGGACCAACACATAGCAGAGCTGCTCTCAAGCTGCAGGCTCAGGGATCTTGGCGCTCCAAGGTGGGCAATGGCATGTCAATAACTGCACGCTCCTGCCAATGAACCTCCCCCAGCCCTGGGGAAGGGAGCTCCATTTCCACAGCCTTTCAGCTCTGAGGTTCTCTGTGGGGAAGGTGGCTATTGCAATCCAGGCATCTGGGCCCACGTTACCTGTCCCCACCCATGCAGGAATCTCCCTTACTCTCTTGTTCCCAGCAGAGATGGAGCCGCTCAGGAAGGCCTGTCCCACCCCCTCACCCTTCTCGCAGGCCAGATGAGCCAGCAGGGAAATGGTCTGGATGGTCTTGCCCAGCCCCATCTCGTCCGCCAGGATCCCGTTGAGCTTCTTTTCGTACATGGTGACCAGCCAGTCCAGGCCGATGTGTTGATACTCCCGTAGGGTCCCCCGCAGCAGGTAAGGGATAGGCGTCTTCACCTGCGCAATGGGGGAGGGGCTTAGTCTGCTGCCTTCTCCCCTTCCCTAGCCCTCTCCCCACTGCAGTCCTGCTTACCTGGGTGGTGGCCAGGGTATAGCCCTTGGGCTGCAGGCTCTCAGCAGTGGCTGCAATGTCTGTGATCTCCTTCTTGGGTCCCAGGGCAGGGGCTGCGTCATTGCCCCCCTCTCCCCGATCCTCGTCCCTTTTCAGCAGGTACTCCACACCAAAGTCTTCCTCCCGGCTTGCTGCCGTCACTTCCTCAGTGGTGGCATCCTCCTCCTCCTCTTCCTGGCTCTCCTCCTCCTCCTCCTCCTCGCTCTCCTCCTCTGTGGTGGAGTCTGGGAGAAGATCCAGCCAGCATAAGCACTGCCTTAAGACACCCACTCTCGCCTCAGACCACACCACCTCCTCCTTCCATACCTGACTGGCTGCTGCGGTCCTCATCCTCAGACTCTTCCTCATACTCCGAGGTGCTGGGCTCCGAGGCACCCGAGGAGCTGTCCGACTCATCCATCTCAAAGTCCGAGGCGTAGGCGCCAGCATATTTCTGCAGCAGCTCCTCCATGGGTAGTTCCCCTGCCAGACAGTGACTGGGTCAGAGGGCACTTGGGGATGTGCAGAGGCTGGGATGGGGCAGGGTCATGTCATGTCCCACTCCACCCTGGGACTAAATGTCTCTCCAGATCTGTAACGCAGCCAGCACAGGACAGACCTGGCTGCGGGTTGCAATGGAGAGGTTCCTCTGAGCACCAGCTACCAAATCCCAGCCTACGGGGCCAGGCAGGGACCTGTTTAAGTGCTCTCTGAATGCAGATCACATAATGCAGGGGATGGTGGAACAGTGAACCTGTGTCCTCGAGAGACTCAAGCCACACTGAATGTTGGGGCTGGAGTCAGTCCAGTTCCACGATGCCTGGTCCTTCAGGGCTCAGGAATGAGGCAGCACTGAGGGGAAGGGGCAAGAACTGGTTTCAACAGGAGACTCCAAGAATAAATCTGCCAGATAAGGATTTGGGGCATCCCAAGGTGTTGGATTTGGCTCCACTGCTGGAGTTATTACCCTGTCCTGAGATCTTCACACTCTGGAGGACTCCATCCCCTAGCAAGCTTGGGTGTGTAAAACCTCTACCACCCGTTCAGTTAAAGCATAGGGAAGGATCCTAGAGGTAGGAGGACAGTTAGGCCTGTCCCAGCCCACTCCTAGACATGCTCTCCACAGACCCCCTCCATACCTTCCCGGGCCAACTCATCCAGTTCGTTCCTGTGATCCATGTCCCCTTCCAGCTTCTCTTCAGCATCAATTGTCTCCTCTTCATCCTCAGCTGAGAGAAAGGGGGCTGTATTACCATGTGGATTGGGGAGAGCCCTGTCAATCCATCAGCCCCACCAGCAGCAGCCAGGTCACCTCCCATCCATCCAGAACCTAGCCACACCAGCAAATCCCTTGCTATGCTCACCTTCCTCCTCATTGGCTGTGAACTCCTCGTCCTCCTTGTCAGGCTTCCACGGCCTTTTGTTCCTCTGTATGACAGACTTTTCTTTCTCCTGCTGGAGGCATGAAGAACAGGGCTTGAAGAAGAGGATGGACCAGGCCCTTCTGCACCAGGAGAGCTTTGGCCCTTCCCTCCTACCCTTCTCCAGGACAGTGGACTGGAAGGGAGGTGCTTGCTCTGAGCAAAATGCTGCCTCCGTCAGGGGTGTCCTGGCTCCTACCTCCCAGACTGTCACTGATCACCAAACCCCTTAGCCTCCCTGGCAGGTCTGACCCACCCATCAGCCAGCTTAACCATCTTCGATTGTTTCTCTACCTCCTCCTCACTCTCCCCCGCTGCCTCCTCCTCCTCCTCCTCCTCATTTTCGGAGCTGGAGGTGGAGGGGGCAGTGATGCAGGAATTCTCCAGGATCTGGGCAGGCAGGGACTGCAGCAGCTCCTCCAGGGGCAGCTCACTCTCCTGCTTCAGCAGCTCTATCTCACGCCGATGCGTCTCCGAGTCGTTCCCTTCCTGCTGCTCCTCCACCTCAATCGTCTCCTCGTCGTCTGACTCCTCGTGGGGCTGGAAGTCCCCATCTGCAGAAGGTTGAAGGGGGGGTGAACCTGGGGCAGTGACAGCAAGTGGGAAACCCTGGGAGATCTGGGGCCTTTTCCCTTTAGGAGTCACCAGCTGATTGGGCCCTAGGCGGACAGGATTGGAAGACTCAGAGAATGGGACATGGAATCTTTTCTCTTTAAAGGGTGCCAGCTCCAATCCAACCCCAGGCCAGGAGAGACTAGCAGAGATTCAAGACCTTTAAGTCTAGGGAGGACTGGCTGGCTCAAGGTGAGCAGGAAATGGGATGCTGGGTGCTTTGATTCCCTACCTTCATCATCGGTGAGGTGTGTGGGTGGCGGGGGGCTGGATGCGGTGGAGCCGGCGTGGGAGGAGCTGATGTGGGAGGAGGAGCCAGTCTTGCTGGCAATGGGAAAAGTCTCGTTGAGGCTCTGAGTCAGCAAATCTGAGTACTTCTCTGTTTGGCCCACGATGAAGTCTAGCTGCAGGTCCAAGGCCTTCTTTCTCTTTTCCTCCAGGCGAGACTGCTGCTTGAACTGCACCACCTGTCAATGGAGGGCCAGGGTAGGGAGGGACATCAAAGTGAAAGAAAAGTGTTAGAGGGAGGTCTCAATAGGCAGCATATTGTTAGACTGTCGTACTCGCTTTTGCAAACCCTTCCTGCTGTGGCCCACCTGAGAGGCAAAAGGAAATATCTTCTCCGATGACTATTCTACTGCTTGATAGCAGATGCTATGTTAGCAAAACCCACCCTGAAGCAGTGAAGAGGCAGAGACCTAGGGCTAGAGAGTCCTGATGCTCAAGCTGAAGCAACAGAGAGCAGGAGATGCTGGTACAGGGAAACCCAACAGCCTAAGCGAGAGTAGCAAATAGGCACAGATACCAGGCTAAAGAGGTCTGTATGTGATCATTCTTATTTGAAGAAGCCCAGCCTCAAAGCTAGCCTGGGTGCTCCCTCCACTGCTGGGTACCCTACCCACCTTCTCCACATTGCTCCAGAACTGCTTGACCTCTTTGGCGATGGAGGAGGCGATGCGCCTCAGCTTGGCCTGCTCTTCCCGCTTAGCTCGCTCCTCCTTCTGCTTCTGCTCTTCATGGTGCCGGATCACCATCCGCACAACCTGGAGAAGGTGAGGGAAGAGGGTGAGTTGCATGCATGGAAGGAAGTGGAGGGAATGGGTCAGCTCCAACCCAGGGCTGACTGTATTGAGGATGGGGAGATCTCGCTAACTGGAGCCATAGCCCAGGAACATGCTGCCAACCAACAGCTGGGACACCAGCCACAATCTGAGGAGGAGGATCAGGAAAGTTTTAGTTTAGTGCATAGGACAGACAGGTCAAGCCTAGATGGAACAAAAGAACGTGGACAGACAGAGGGATGCTTGGATGGATGGCAGACAGATGGCACCTGGATGGATTTCAGAGCCTTTGGAAATACTCTCTCTTAAACCAGAAGGTCTGTTCTCAGGGCAGAACTCCTAGAAGAGCCCCTGAAGAATGTGCCAGCAGTCTCACAAAGCTGCTGCGGACAGGTTTTGAACTCTCAGCACATGGGAGCCATCCAGCTATCCTGACACCAGGCAACCTGCAAACACTCTATCTTGCAACAGACACCCTATCCTTCTGCATATCTACCCTCTTTGGCATGGCTGGATGGACAAAACACTATTCTTCTTTAATCAGATTTTCAACATTTAAATTAGCTAGAGGTTTTATATTAAAATAAACCTATTTAATACTAAATTTGAAATGATAAGAGTCACAGGCAAAGCACATGGAACCAGAGTTTCTGTAGTGGTAAACCAACTTTTGATAGAAGTAACCTATTCTGCACTTGAAGATTAATTTTCTTCAGTTCTGTTTTAACCATCTAATTCAGTTGAATGACTAGTTATTTCATAGTAATAAACCAGCTGGATGTGGAAAATGCAGAAAAGTTTTGTTTTTTCCTTCCCTTCCTAAGAATAAAAATTAGGTGTGAGAGGGAGAGATCTACTAGTTCTAAAATTCTGAAGGAGATGGTGAGCAAAAACATAATTCAGTGAACTAAATGCTTCCTTTGTTTAATAAATTAGTTAGTTTTCCATATAAAACATATTTTGATTCTTCTCTTATTTGTCTGACATGAAAATGCTGTTTTTGTGCAATTTCCAAATAGAACTTGACATAAATAATAAAAATAAATCTACTAAACAACAAAATACATCATTCACTGTTTTTTAACCAACAATAAATGTTAAAATTAAGAATCTGAATAAATGTAAGTTAAACTATCCACTTGGTTAAATAACTCCTGGGGAATTCTATACCAAAAATTTAAATTTCTGAGCACAATAATTTATAATTCTGCATATTTGTCAAAATAACACTATATAATCATACCGGTTTCAATTATTTTGCTTATTTATTTCAAAATACCTTTCAGCAACTATGAAATAATGCAGACAACAAAAAAGATTCAGAATATGTTTCTGACCGATTCCTTACCAGGTTATTAATACAGAACTCTGAGTAATAATTAATTTAAGCTACAATAAAGATTCACATTTCCTGGCCCCCCTCAGAAGCAATGCAAAGGCTTGGAGGAGTCAAAGGTAACAGAGGAGCTAAGAGAGGGGGAAGTAACTGCTGGAAAGGAGCGTGGGTGTGCACTTGGAGGCTGTTGGATATGGATGTGAAATGAATGGAATTTTTTTTTGGGGAGGGGAGCGGAAGGAGTAATTGTTAGGGAGCTACTCCCATGCAGATCCTGGATGACCTTAGCCCAGTGGTGCACAACCTGCTGCCCGAGGGCCACATGCAGCCTATCAGGATTCTGTGTGTGGCCTGTGAGACGTTTTGTTTAACCACATGCAGGATTGCCAGATTCTGCTGATTTCCATCTATATAGTGGGTTTTTTTCCCCAACTGATATTACTAAAGAGACATGACATAAATCAAAGGCACATGAAGTGAGTTGTGAGCTGATGCACACTACATTGACTGAGGGGGCCACATGCTCCCTCTGCATCCAATCAAGCACTGTTAGGGTTAGAGTTAGTGTATATTTAGTTGTAATGCAATTGTTATACTGGTTACCAACCAAAGAGAATAAATGTTTCTTTAGGAAAACAACTAAAAATGCAAAACAAGAGTAAAATAAACAATTTAAATCAAGATTACCTGCTTGCAGATTTAAATCTTGATTAAAATCACTTATATACCTTCAATTTAAATCAATCAGCCCTGCAGCGTGGTTTGACCTACACTGGAATTCCCAAATTTGACACTCAAACTCAATGACTCTCATATTGTAAATATCCCAGGGGGCCTGGTGGGTGCAGAATGCTGACTGAGATCAATCCTGCTTGGGAGCCATAGGTTTGAGCCCGAGGTGTATGTAAAAGTGAATTAGAAGACCTAGAACATTTTGATGTTATGATATTTTCACAGGTACATCTCAAATGTCCACAAGTTTGCACCATTTACTCTACCCTGCGGCTCCTAATGGTACAGCTATTTCCAAGATAATCCAAGCCCACCTTTGGGTTTTTAGGGGACTTAATAAACCAGCCAGAGCTGTTTGAGGGAGAGGTAGAGCTCACCTTCCTGGCCACACCCCTCTTCCAACGGCGCTCCTGGGCGAAGTCTGCTGAAAGCCACTGCATCTCCTCACAGAGGTAATCCCAGTGCACCTTGGGGCGAACTGGCTCTGGCACCTTGGAGAGCCTCTTCAAGGACCAGAAACCCTCCTTCTTCATCTCTGAGATGCGGTTCTCAATCTCTGCCTCCTAGAACACAGCACCAAGTCAGCGGGGATCCCAGTCCCACATCCATCACGGGAGACTGGAAGGCGTGGGGAGATCAGGGAGACCCACAAAACAATTGATGGCCATCACCAACCATCCTCTGGGCCGAGATCCATCTGACCCTAAACTGTGATGTCCCACAGTGACATAGGAATAAGAGATCTAGAGGTGATATGAGTCACATTACCTCTCTTCCCTATCCAGGGCACCCAGATGGGGTCTGAATCATTACACCTTCCCTCCCCCACCAGATTTCCTTGAGGGCATCTGGGTCATACCTCCCACTCCCTCCCATCCCCCACACTCGAGGGAATCTGGGTCATGGCCCTGGAGCATGGAGTGCTCCAGCCGAGGGGACCCTTCAGACACAGTCAGCTCCTCACATGCTTGGCCTGCTCAGCGATCTCAGCGTGCGTCTTGTCCCACATGCTGGCTGGGTCCGAGGCATAAGCCCCTGGGGACGCCAGAGCTTTGCTCTGCAGCCTGGGCACATCAAAGCCCAGGTGACTGTCCAGGGAGGAATCGTGAGTGAGATGTGGCGGCGAGATGCTGCCGCTGGAGGCAGGTGACCCCGAAGAGGCCGGTGACACAGGATTGCTCCCCGTCATTTTGTCTGGTGCAATCTGGGGGCAAAAGAGGACGATGTGACTGGGACAGTCTCTGCCACAGCTACATATGGAACCAGTGAATTCAGAAGCCCTTTCAGCCTAAAGACCACAAAGGGCTTTTCTGCATATATATGCACAAGAAAGGCTTGCCCAGTACTGAGACGCAGCTGTCTCTGTGTGGGGCTGTTTATAGAGGGATCCCTCACGCAGCACTGAAGCACAGCCAGCTCTGGGTTGAGGCATGGCTTCTATTTATCAGCTTCATATAACAATTTTGGACAGGAAGTGACAGATAATCTCATATCCACCTGAAATTACAGAAGACATTAAGGAAGCAGAATGGAATTACATTTAAAATTTGAACAAAACAGTAAGATTTACATTCCAAGTCTTGAAAAAAAGGGCCAGGACAGCTTTAATAGAAAGGGGTTTTGACTCATTTTAAATCTCTTGATGTAGCGATACTCAGATCTCAGTGGTTCAGGAGCCAAATTAGTGATCAACATTACCCAAAAGAGCTGCAGTAGTGTGAATTCCTTGTTGTATTCACTACAGTACTATACATTTTGTTTTGCTGTATGTTCTTACAGCAAAATGACTGACCAAGTACTCTTATTTTATCAACTATAGTTGGTTAATAACACAGTACAAACATTTTGATAGGGTAATAATTAAGTCACACAGTGTTTAAATAACATGTGTTGCAAAGAGTCACACATTAAAGAGCCACTTGTGGTTCCCAAGCCTCAGTCTGAGTATCACTGTCTTAATGAAAGATTTACAACTTTAAAAGCCTGGCCTACATTACAGAGTTAAGTCAATACACACTGTCTTTTATCAACCTAGCTGTGGAAGTGTCTTCACTTAAATTTGGCCTCTCTATGCTGATTTAGTAATACCACCTCCTCAAGCAGCATAGTCACCATCAATGTAATTAGGTCAACACAGTGGCAGCGTAGACACCGGGTTGCTTTTGCCAACTGTTGCTGGCTTTCAAAAGCCGTCCCACAGTGACAATACAATTGATACAAGTGCTCCTAGTGAGAATATGTACCACGAACACAAGGAGCCAAATGTGCACCTGCACAAGTGATTTAATAACAGCAGTGTCTGCATGTTGACATAATTTAGGTCAACCTAATTTTGTAGCACAGTGTCTACCAGCACAGCACTGGGGCAAGCACTGGCTACAAAGGAAAAGTGCCCCCTAGCTTCGCATTGGGGTTGGCACTCACTGACTCCCTACCATGCAGCACAGCTTCCCCAATGCTGGCCTTAGGCATTGGGTCAGCATTTACTGAGGGAAAAAAATGGCCCCCTACTGAGCCCAAACTCTGCTTCTTGCAGTACAGCTCCTTCAAGTACCACACTGGGGTCAGTGCTGACTGCAAGAGTGCCCCTCCTCCCCCAAACTCCCAGCAGCATTCAAGTTTCTCTAGCTCTCCCACCCACGCAGCAACTCAGCACTTCCCCTCTCAGACCCAAGGCCAGGCTGGGAGCCCCTACCTCACTGCGTAGTGCATGGTGCTGTCGGGGAGGGTGGCTCTGCATTTTACTGATTCCTTGCTCTTCGCCTCGCGCCCCGATAGCTTTGCTCGTGGCCGAAGTGCTGTCGTCCTGCTCCAGTGCATGCTGAGAACCGGCCTCATTCTGGTCAAGCAACTGCTGGGACGAACTGTCCAGCTCCTGGGTCCCCTGGCAGCCCAGCCTGCGCTCGGGGCTGCCTGTCTCTGAACCACCTGGCAAGAGATGTGGAAGTAGCCTCAAACATGGATTCACACTGCTGGTTGGGCCTTCTGAAGAGACTCCTCTGCTACCAAAGGCTGTCCATATTCAGAAGGCAACACACATCTCCTCTGTGGAGACTCATACAGCAGAAATAGATGAGTACGTCTGTCTAATGGCTAGAGGAGGGGGCTGAGAGTCAGGACTCTAGATTCTAGCCCTGGCTCTAGGAGAAGTGGGGTCTAGTGGAGTAGCGCAAAAGGGAACAGAGTCAGGACTCCTCAGTTGTTCTATGCTCTGGGGTAGATGCTCATCTTTAATGAAAAAAAAAAAAAACATTCTTAAGTTTATAATGACGAAAACCTTTGTCCTTAACTACACTGCCTTTTGCTACCAATTCTACCTGTCAATCAAACATCAAGAACTAGGAACTAAATTCAAAATAAGATACACTTTAATTCCAATTGCTGTTAATATTTTAACAGCCACTGAAATTGGCAGAAATGCAAAGTACTCCACTTAGGAAGGAACAATCAGTTTCACACATACAGAATGGAAAGTGACTGTTTAGGAAGAAGTACTACAGAAAGGGATCTAGGGGTCATAGTGGACAAGTTAAACATGAGCCAACAGTGTGACACTGTGGTCAAAAAAGCGAACAGATTCTGGGATGCATTAATAGTAGTGTTGTGAACAAGATACGATAAGTCATTCTTCTGCTCTACTCTGTGCTGATTAGGCCTCAATTGGAGTATTGTGTCCAGTTCCGGGCACATTTCAAGAAAGATGTGGAGAAATTGGAGAAGATCCAGAGAAGAGCAACAAAAATGATTAAATGTCTAGAAAACAAAAGCTATGAGGGAAGACTGAGAGAACTGGGCTTGTTTAGTTTAGAAAAGAGAAGACTGAGAGGGGACATGATAGCAGCTTTCAAGTACCTAAAAGGGTGTTACAAGGAGGCGGGAAAATTGTTCTCTTTGACCTCTGAGGGTAGGACAAGGAGCAATGGTCTTAAATTGCAGCAAAGGAGGTTTAGATTGGACATTAAGAAAAACTTTCTGTCAGGATGGTTAAACACTGGAATAAATTGCTTAAGGAGGTGTGGAATCTCAATCACTGGAGATATTTAAGAGCAGGTTAGACAGACACCCGTCAGGGATGATCCAGACAGTTCTTGGTCCTGCCGTGAGAGTAGGGACTGGACTTGATGACCTCTCGAGCTCCCTTCCAGTTCTAGTGTTATATGATTCTATGAAATTTGGTCTCATCTAAATTTTTTTTTTTAATCTGCACTGATTTACAATAGGTATGTTAAAATGCATGCAACTGATTAACCGTGTAACAACTGAAAAATTCAGCAGTTATACGCAGGGTGGCAGCCAGTTCCCCAGGAGCTTGTGCATACCAGGAGCTGGCTTCCACGTGCCACCCTGCTCCCAAGGAGCTGGCTGTTGCCCTGCACTGCTGCCTCTGACACAGAACAATATGGGGCAACAGGTGGCTCTCTGGATGCTGAACCAGAAGCTTCATGTAGCCATTTGGGTACTGATAAGCTATTTGGGAACCCAGCTTGTTGGTTCCCTGTTTAAATGGCTACACTCTTACACCACTCTAATCAATATGCACCGTATCAACTCCATAATACAGACATAGTCCACTGGCTTAAGTTGGAAGAGTTGATCAGGAAGTTTCCAAGTTCAGCATCCCTAGTATAGGCACTATTCTAATGCATCCAGGGCTGAGGTTTGCAGCTGAAACTAATTTATTTATCAAGAATGCTCATATACTATCCTATTTATGCTATTATTACAGCAACATAGATGCATGAGTCACAAATCAGAATCCCACCGCACTAGGTTGCATACAACAACAGAACAAGAAAGATGCACTGTGTTCAAAATACTTTTGTTTCCTGCTAGGAGAAAACTTTAGGCTGATTCTCAGTTTGACACAGGGAATCCAAGTGGTTTAATCAACCTCTGCCCAATCCCTCAGCCCTTTTCACCAGTGATCTGTGTTTTTCCATCACCTTCTAATCTGGGATTCCAAAGAGGGGGAAGGATTTACTTGCTGAAATGCTCCTTCCTGTGGGGTGGAACATGACACAGCTCTGGAGAACATCCAAAGCTTCCTTTGCAAAGGGCAATGCTATGCTGCTGGTGTCCTCCAAGAAGGGGACCAATGCCAGAGCCACCCAAACAGCATGTCCCAACCATACCTGTGTGAGCTGAGAACTCCTCGTCAGACTCCACTTCCACGGTTTCTCTTTCCCGGGGAAGACTGCTCCTGCAATAAGATGGGACAGGATGGGGGTATGGGTCCAGACTTCCCCCTCACTTCACACCTGAGAGGTAACAAATAATCCATTCCAGTCTTTCCTCTCAGAGGGTATTCCACAAACATACAGACTCCCGCCACTTCCTTCCACTTTTCCCTGCACCCTTAGTTCAACATGGTTCACACAAACCAGTCCTTGGGTCTAGCTAAACCTATCTCTCCGGGACTGAAATGCAGCTGGCAGACTACAAATCCAGCTGCAGGATACAGCAGAGAGTTTTCTCTGAGCACCAGGTACCAAATCCCTGCCTATGGGGAAAGGCAGAGACCTGTTAAGGGTGCTGGGAGAGGCAGGGATGGGGATACCCTGTCTGTCCTATTGCATAGCCTGAGAGAAAGCTGCTGTCAACAGCAATGCTTGGATGTTGTCAAGACAGGTATAACCCATCTCCACTTAGCTAGCTGGCTTGTCTTGTCTGCAAAGTCTGGTATCCCAAAGGGACAGGATGGAGTTGAGAGCCCAGACACCTGCATTTTCTCCTCCAATCCCATCCCACTTCCCCACCCACTGCTTTTTCCATGTTGTTACCGCATCCTATCCCTTACACACCCATATTATCCCTTCTCAGCCCTTCACTCCTTTCTAATCTCCCATGCTCTGATCTATTGATGCTCTGGTAACCCAATCTTGGCCTACCCTGTGACCCTTTCCTGACCCACCCACCAATACCCAATCCCATTGACATTACCTGCTAACCCCTGCTCCCCAATCACAAACTTCATTCTGCTTACCACATTACTGCACCCCCACACCATAACCTGTGTATCCCTGTAAACCACAGTCCTACTACACCTTCCTGTTTTCTGGTCCCAATGTGTCCAGCTGCTCATTGTTAACCTATAACCTATTCCCTACCAATCCCACAGTCCCACTTCCCCACCCTTTCAGGCCAGTCACTTTGTGTCCCACCACCACCAGTACACTCATTCCCTGATCCAGCTGTGCCCACCCTGGTCCCTGGTGTCCTGTCTTTGCTAACTCAGGCTCCCCGTGACCCCATTCTGCGTTGCTGTGCTCTGGAACATCCTGATTGTGTCCTGACAACCCAGTAAGCCCATGCCCAACCACCTCCAATCCTGTTATTCCCTGACCCCGTACTGCCAACCTCCTAGCTCTGTATCCCTTCACTGCCAATCCCCACCCCACAGATTCTGCCACCCCATGCTTGACCCCTGCCAGTTCGTGACCCTGCCTTGCCAGCCCTTGCACACCATGCCCTGCCACCACCAAGTCTGCCAATGCCTCACTCTGTCCCACTAACTCCCTCATTCTGTGCCCTCCCAACACCAAACCTGCCAGCCTGAGCCCTACTCCCTCTTTTGCTCCCAATGCAAAATCACGTCCCCCCCATCCCACATCCCCGTCCAACTCTGGCACCTCTGGACTTTGCCTGGATAACACAGCCACTCTGCTTCCCACCACCTTCAACCCACTAAGTCTTGGATCCTGCCCTGCAAGCCCTGTCATCCTTTTCCCACCATCCCAGATGCTTCTACCTCCTGACCCGGTTCCATTTTTGCCTCCAGTCTCGACACCTGAACCCATCCTGCCAACCCTGTCACATCAAGATTTTGTCCCACCACTCCAGATCCAGATCCTGCCACTACTACATCCTGGTCCTGTCCTTCCAGCCCTACCAACTCCATCCTCCTGTAACATGTGTCATTCAAGCCTGATACCCTGGGTACCATCACCATATCCACTGACCCGCTCACCCGCTGACCTCGTCTTGTCATTGCACAACCCTTTACCTCCAACCCCAGGACCCTCTGACCCCATCCAGCCAATCCTGGTACTTCGTCCCTCTGTATCATTAAACCTGCCATGATCTGATATTCCTATATCCCATTAATCCCATTACCTCACAAGTCTGTCTTACCAAGCCTGTCACCCCTATGTCTGCCATCTCCTGCTGCCCAACACTCCCTGGTGCCAACTTCCTTTTGCCAACCACCTCTGTCTTGTCTAGAGCCTGTCCTGCATCTGCTGTCACTACCAACCTTGGCACGCTGTGTCCCCAAGACCCTTGATTTAAACTGACAATCTCCCACTTCCCCTGCTCCTGCCCCACCACTCCCAGTGCTCCCTGCTCCTGCCCCACTACCCTGGGTGCCCCTTGCTCCACACACTCCATGACTGCCTGTTGTGCCAAACCCTGATCCTGCCCCGCTGACCCTGCAACTGCCTGTTCCACAAGCTGTGAGGCCCCCGACCCTGCTCAGACACCCTCAGATCTGCTACCCCTGAGAGAGAGGCACGAGCTGGCTCCACAGCCACTGACCCCACTGCAACCCACCCCCTCTTGCCCTGTGACCTCTAACCCGTGCCCCCTTTAGCCCCTATTCCCAACCCAGCCCCTTGCTCCCCAGTGCCTACCACCCTTTGACCCCCACCCTACGCCCCGTGCCCTTTGACCCTTTAACCTCTGACCCCTACAGCCCATGCCAACACC
>CM057848.1:116002761-116019410 GCA_030068395.1 Apalone spinifera
CCAAGCAACCCCTCTGGGGGCGGGCCCTTGGCCAGCAGCGTGGCATGGCGGGGGTAGGCCAACAGACCTGGGGGAGGTGGCGCTAGCCCATAGAGCCGGGCACGCTCGTAGTCCTCAGGCAGCTCGCGCTCCAAGTAGCGGGACAGGGCGTAGGGCTCCCGCCAGGCCTCCAGAGCGGCATAGGGGGTGCCAGGGCCTGGCCCAGCCACCAGGTACGGGGAGCCCTGAGGCCGCTCAAAGACAGCCAGCGCCCCCAGTGGGTGGGAGACATGCAGAGCCCCAGGGAAGGGCCCGCCCGCCCGCAGTGCCCCCTCCAGGACACCCAGCTCCGGCTCCTCCTTCACCTTCACCTCCTTCTTGAGGGTAGGGTCAGGGTAGGGCGAGCGTGAGGCACGGCCCGCCACCGGGCTGCCA
Organism: Apalone spinifera; assembly: GCA_030068395.1. Lineage (NCBI taxonomy): Eukaryota > Metazoa > Chordata > Testudines > Trionychidae > Apalone > Apalone spinifera. The sequence goes on from CM057848.1 coordinate 116,003,176, forward strand.
TAACGCTGCTCCCGGCTTGGCTCGCTGTGTGCTCGCAGGGGGACGTCCTCCAGCCCCAGGGATGCAGGGTGCTTAGAGGGAAGGGGCACCGGCGAGGCACGAGGGGGGGCCCTGGAGAAGAGGGTGTCCCTGGAACAGAGGTGGGGGTTAGTGCCACAAACTGGGCTGAGCCCCACACAATCCTCAGCCTGTCTCCCTTCTTTTCGTCATGCATTGGGTCTAATCCCCAACCAGCACAACCCCATCTTCCCCTACCCTCCCATTAGGCCCCAATCCTCAACTAGGCCCTGCCCCCCTTTCCTCCACCCCAACCTTGACTTCATTGCCTGGATCCCCCTAATACCTCCCCAGCAACCCTCATCCCCTGCTCTCTTGCATCGGTCTCCCTCCACCCTGCCGGCCTGGTCCACCCCCAGCTCGTACCTGTCCTTCTCATCCTTTATAGCAGGCACCTCCCGTTTGTCAGGCTCCTTGTCATGCTGGGCCGGCCCACGCTCAGCTGCATCACCCGCACCCCCTTTGGGCCAGGCGGGGGCAGTGGGGAAGGAGGGGGGCGTGCGGTGCAGCCGGTTCCAAGGGTCATGGGGGCTGCCATAGGCCTGGGCCCCAGGGCTCTCCTTCTGCCCAAACATGGAGCTGGAGTCTGGGACGGGAACACAGAGACCAGAGTGTGAGACCAGGAAGGACCCAGAGCACCGTACCTGTGCCCTGCCACTCTCAAGGGAGGCTGCGCTCCCAGGGCTCACCATACATAGGCCCCGCCCCTGCTAAGAGAGGCCCCGCCCCCACATCGAGGTGCAGCCTTGTTCCATCAGGATTAAGCTTACAGACGTTGCTAGGAACCATGGGGCTTGCGTGCCCCTCCCACACAGGCCCTGCTCCAGGGTTGAACCCTGTGCAACTGTTGTCCCTTATGGACTGCACTCCCCCCTTGCCTGCCCTACCTCATCGGGGCCCCACCCCCTCTCTCATGGGGGGGGTTCACTCCCCAGAGCTCACCCCACCTCCACCACTTTCCTTCATTGGCTCCATCCCCAACCTCTCACCGCACCTGCCTTGCTCCCTCCCGGGGGGCTGTGGCCCCTAGGATTTGTCCCATGCAAGGCCTAGACCAGCCACTCCCCTTCCCAGCAATGGAGCCCACCCTAATGCCCGTGGCCCTGCCTGATCTACTCACTGAAGGCGGGGTTCCCCAGGCCCCCGAAGGCCCCATTGGAAAGCGCCCCCAGGGCAGCGAAGCTGGCGGGGCGGCTGAAGGGATCTGAAAAGCAAGGAGGAGGAGAGGGAGGGATGAACGGGCACAGAGATGCCCCCCGGGGTCCTGGTGCCCCTCCCCCAGTGCGCCCGGCACAGTCCACGTATCGCCCCTGACTCCATGCCTCGTTGTGGTGCCTGGTAAGCCACTCCCAGCTCTTACCAATGTGTGCGCTGGGGCCCAGGAAAGAGCTGTGTGGCGTGCTCGGGGGCCCAAAGGAGGCACCAGAGCCTGCATGGACAGCACCTGTGAAGAACAGAAAGAGCATTAGATAGGTTGGGGGGCAGAGGGATCCTGCCCCCACAGCTCTTAGCTGACCCAGCTCCCTCCAGCCTCTCAGCCAGCCTATTACCCGCCCTCCCAGAAAGCTTCCAACCCCCACGGCCCTCTTATGCCCACTTCTCTCAAGCCCCAGAGCTGGGATGGGGCAGGATCTTGGGGCCAGGAAGGCGCTGACCTGCGGGGGTGAAGAGCGTGGCAGGACGCGTGAGCTCTTGGCCATGAGCAAGGCTCCCAAAGGTCCCTGTGCCAGGAAGGCAGGTGATCAGGTCGTTCCGGAAATCCAGTTTGTGGGGATCCCCCTGCATCAGCTGGGGGGAGGAAAGAAAGGAGGTCAGCAACGGGGGATCCTCACTGCATGCCACAGGGCCATCTCACCTACCCCACCCACACAGGGTCGCCCCCAAAAGTTGCTCCCCAGGATTCCACACAGCATCAGCCCACAGGCCCACAGGCCCACAGCCCCCGGTGCTAGGGAACGGGCCCGCCTCACGTTCTGGGAACCCTGGTCTGGAGCTGGCAGTCTGGGAGCACCGGCCGTGCTGGGGAAAGTTCACGGCAGAAAGGTGAGAGAGGGACCAAGTCGTAAAGCTCGACAGATCTTGGTTTCACTGCTGGCACCCTCTGTGGAATGGCAGGAGGGACACGCAGCCAGTGCTCCCCGTGAGCGGAGCGCTTGGGTGCCGCCCAGCAGAGGTTCAGGTGTCACGCGGCTGATTAGCAGAGCGCCCACAGTGGACACGTGTTTCCCAGCGGGCCGAGCCAGGGATCACTCAAAAGCCCTTTCTCCCATCAACGCACGAGGCCAAAGGCGACACACCTGGAGCAACAGAGTAGCTATGGGCTCGAGAAACACGCTGAACGCACCCAGGGGTTTTAACACGGGGATGGGAAATGAGCAGCTCTCCCGAAGTGAAAGCGGGGCCCTCGCCGGATAACTGTGGTGTCAGCTAATGCTCAGAGCAGCAGCCCCATTTGGGTCTCCAGGGTTACATTCAAGGGAATCCTCCAGCTGACTCGGTGTCACCGGCAAGAAAGCCGTGGCTCTCTGGTGCGGGCCAGCCTCGTTACCGGCTGTGAGGATATTGCCCAAGGAGCCGCGACAGGCACTGGTGAAGTGCTCAGCCGCCAGCCACACTCTGCAAGCCTGGGGCAAGCGTGGAGCAGCACCAGCAGGGGATGTGCTTTGTGGCGGACAGTGGCTCAGGGTGCTGCAGGTGCTGCATGGCAGCTGGTGGGAAGAGCAGGAGGGGGACAGGCAGGTTGCATGTGAGCTACGTGCAGCTGTTGAAGGTAGAAGAGGGCAGGGGGGTGCCATGACGGGAGGGGGTACAGAAGGGGAGTGCAAAGGTTAGTAAGGAAGAGGCACAGGAAGCTTCTGTGGCGCTCCTGAGGCGATATGTGGGGGGCCATGTGGGGTTACCTGGGCACACCCCCCCATGTACTCAGGATGCCTCTGGCCAGGATGCCCAGCAGCTGCATTCCCCTGCAGCGCGGGGAGGTAGGAAGTAGCAGGGCAGCTGATTGAGCTCCCCCCAAATGGGGCTGCTTCCCTTTCCCTGCCAGTGCTGCTGCCTGCTTTGTAGACTGACTGCTAAGGGAAGTCAAGAGGTGGAGGCAGAAGATACATGGGGGGCAGCCTCATGCCCCACAAACCTCTGACATGCACCCTCCACTAGCCACCGTCATGTGCTGCCTGCCTGTCCCCTCTTCTACGAAGACTCAGGGGTCTTTGATCAAGTAACCCCAGACCAGGGTGTGTCCAATCCTGTCTGAAAAATCTCCAGAGATGGGTTGTGGAATCCCCCACCTCCCGCAGAAGCCTGGCCCAGAGCTTCCCTACCCTTAGAGCTACAGCTCCCTGGCTGCAAGTTAAGCCTGTTGCTTCTTGTCCTACCTCTAGTAGACATGGAGAACAACCGATAATTGTCCTTTTCAGAACAGCCCTGTTCACATTTGAAGATTGTTAGCCAGTCCCTTCTCAGTTGACTTTTTTCTCAAGACTGAACATGCCCCAGGTTTTTTTTTTTAAACCTTTCCTCATAGGTCAGCTTTTTCAAACTTCTTAATCATTTTGGTTGTGCTCCACTGGACTCTCTCCAACCTGTACACGTCTTTTCTAAAGCATGGTGCTCAGAACTGGACATGATACTCCAGAGGCCTCACCAGTGCCCAGCAGAGCAGTCCAATGACCTCCCTTGTCATGCATAGGACACTCCTGTTAACACACCCTAGAACATGGGTTCCCAAACTGGGGGGCGTGAAGAACTTCCAGGGGGGGCGTGAAGTGACCCAGCCACACACACCCCTGTCAACCCCATCCCAAGTTTTGCTGTTTTTTTTGTGTGTGGGGGGGGTGAGGGTTTCTCAAAAATCAAAAAGGGGGCGTGATGCCGAAAAGTTTGGGAACCACTGCCCTAGAATGATATGAGCCTTTTTCACAGCTGCATCACATTCTCGATTCATTCGTTTTCTGACCTCCTCTAACTCCCAGATCCTTTCCAGCAGGGCAACCATGCAGTTATTCCCCATGGTGCAGTTGTGCCTTTGATTTTTCTTCCCCAGAGGGGTACTCTGTACTCATCTTTATTACATTCCATCTCGTGGAATTCAGATACATTCTCCAGCAACGTGTTTTTAATTCTAATCCTTTCCCTCCAAAGTGCCTGCATCCCCTCCCAGCACCGTGCCATCTGCCCATTTCATAAACACACTCTCAACTCCATTATCCAAGACATTTGTGAAAATATTGACTAGTACCATGGATGACTCCTGTAAACACCACTAAACACATCCTCCCAGTTTGACAGCAAACCACTGATAACTGCTCCTTGACTACAATCTTTCCACCAGTTGTGCATCCCTTTTATAGTAATTTCATGTAGAACACATTACCCTACTTTGCTTATCAGTATGTTTGGTGGACTCTATTATAAGCCTGACTAAGATCTGTATCACATCCTGAAGGAAACTGATTTGGCATTATTTGTTCCTGAAACCCATGCTGGCTAGTCCTAATAACTACTATCCTCCAGGTACTTACAAACTGATTGTTTAATTAGTCGCTGCAGTATCTTTCCAGGGATTGAAGTCAGACAGATCGGTCTAGAATTCCCTCAGTCCTCTCTGTTCCCCTTTTTAAAAATAGATACGGTGGCTGCACTGCTTCAGCCTTCTGAGAGCTCACCCTCTTCCTCCAGGAGTTCTCACAGATAATTGCTAATGGGCTAAGATTGCTTCAACTAGCTCTGTAAATGCCCTACAATGACTTTCATCAGGCCATGCTTATTTGAATACACCTGAAGTATCTAAATATTCTGTGATGGTTGCCTCGCTCTTTGCTGAAATAAGAGATGGTGGAAAGTCCGGGAGGAATTTAGAAAAGGAATTTGGGCTGTTAAAAGGTTGCCAGCTCCTTTCTGTGCACTTGGTTCAGACGACCGCTCAGAACATGAAAACAGAGCACAAAGTCATCGGGGGACCTGTGAGCGTTACAGCATCCAAATGCTTTCCTGGTTTTTCTCACAACCACAAGATTCTGTCGAATTTCAACCGAAACATTACGCATGGCGGAGATGACTTCCCCAGAAGTTGCCACACCCCATCTAGGTTTGTTAGGTGTTATTAAATGCCAAGAAAGGGGAGCTGTAAAGCTACCTGCTGAGATAACTTGCCCTGCCAATCCATTTGCAATAAGTGTACGGGGAACCATGAATAGCAGCCTTCAACGATGACACAGCTAAAGGTGTCGGTCAAATGGATACGCTGGGCTATGACGTGTAGGAAGCCCTCAAAACCCAAATACATATCCAAGACCATGTCAATCTATAGCACCTCAGAAGAGCAGTAGCCTAAAGCTATGCTCAAACACAAAGAAGTCAGTCAGAGGGAAAGTCTAACTAGGTCACTGTCCACTCTTCTGGTTGTGTCCAGATCTCAGAGTGATACAGATCTATGAGACACTTTGAGAAAGAACGAGTTTGTCATGGTACCACAAGCCACGTTTGAACGTCACCGAACAACGCCTATGTACCAGGCAAGACACAAACTAATGCACATCTCACTTGAGTTTCCTAAGCCAGGACCTACTGACAACCCGAGCCATGCCTTACAGCAGCAAAGGTCTTTCGGCATAGCAGTCATAGATGGTAGAGAGGCTCCTGACAAACCCAAAACCTGTTAATACTCTGTTGAGATCTAGCTGAACATTTCGTTAAGAGGTTACAGAGAAAATACAGGACCTGTGATGACCTTCAGCTCATTTCTGACATATATGCAGGGGAAATCCATTAACATTAGCAGGGAGGAGACATACCTGGATACTGCCTCTGTCAGACACAAAATCACTGACTTCACAAATATCTCCAATTTCACAATGAAGAAGCTACTGTCTCATTCCTTCATGATGGAGGCGTTAATAGCATTTCTTGCTGAGGTAGTGCTCCAGCGTGCAAAGAACTGATGGAAGAATTTCATCCTTGCAGGCTCTACTGAAGCTGCTGTCTTGCATTGTTCAGTGGAATTCCTTCGTAGCTCCCAGAAGCTGGCTAAGACTAAAATTATTTTGCAAACCACCAAAGCCACAGAAGGAGCAGTGCTACCGAATTCCTATTTTTGCACAAGATGCATGATGCTCTAGATCCCACTCTCCAGAGGCAGGCATGCAAACAGAATCCAGAACATCTTGCGTCTTAGGCAAAACTGCAGAGTTTAGTAACAGCTCTCCCTCTGTGGCTTTGGGGACACGTAAGATCATTTCAGTCTTAGCCAGCTCTTGGAAACTATGAAGATGCGTTCTTATCACTTGGACCGTTATATGCCATCCACAACCAGGTTTCCATGGCTTTTCAAGATGCGACACTACTAGAAGACCAAATTATTTTATTATCAGGCATTTGATTCACCTCTCTCCTTGTTTTAAAGGTGCTCAAACAGCTGAGACTCTCACCAATGTTTGTAAACTACGGGTTGGAGAAAGGCAGACAGGTGCAGAAGATCACATAGTTCAGATATATTCTATGCGGAGGGCTAGTAACTGTGATTATTTATATCGTAGTAAAGAGGAGAGCACAGAAATTGGTCAAGTACAGGCAGGAACACGAAAAACAGTTAAATGAAAAAGTTCCATTCAATACACATCTCATGAAGGCAGACAACTAAAAAGGTGACAGATTTTTGTAAGTGCTTGTATGCAAATGCTAGAAGTCTAAATACTAAGATGGGCAAACTTCAGTGCCTGGTATTAAATGAGGATATTGATGTCATAGGCATCAGAGAAACCTGGCAGAACAAGGTAACTACAGTGTACAAAATATATTGGAAAGACAGACTAGGTCGTGCTAGTGGGGGAATGGCACTGTAGGTGGAAGAAAGCACCGAGCCAAATATGGTAAACATCTAAAATAAAATAAACTGTACTAAGGAATCTCTATGGACAGAAATGCCATGCTTGGAGAGTGACAGCATATATCACCAATCACCCAACCAAAATGGGAATTGTAAAAGTTCAGGAGATTAGAGAAGCTATAAAAACAGAAAACTCAATAATAAGGGGGATTTCAGTTATCCCCATACTGACTGAGTATGTCAGGATGGAATGCAGAAATAACACTTTTCATTAATGATGGCTTCTTGGAGCAGCTTAGTCCTGGAACTTGTAAGGGGAAAGACCGTTCTTGACTTAATCTCAAGAGCAGCAAAGGAGCTAGTCCAAGAAGTGAATATAATTGAACCACACAGCAATAGTGACCATAATATAATTAAATCTGACATTCTTGGTGGGGAAGAGGAATACTAAAGAAACCCACCACAGTAGCATTTAAATTCAGAGAGAGAACTACGCAAAAATGAGGAAGCTAGTTAACCTGAAATTGGAGAGAACAGTCACAGAAGTGAAATATCTGCAAGTTGCAGGGAAACTTTTTAAAAGCACCATAATTGAGACTCAAATTAAATGTATTCTGCAAATTAAAAAAATAATAAGAGGGCCCAAAAATGCCACCATGGCTAAAGAATGGAGTAAAAATAGTAATCAGAAGCAAAAAGGCATCATTTAAAAATTGGAGGTCAAATGAAGAGAACAGAAAGGAACAAACACTGACAAACTGAGTGTGAAAATATCATTAGGCAGGCCAAAAAAAAAAAAAAATCTGAAGACACAATCTAAACAGCAAAATATTTCAAGTAAGTCAGAAGCAGGAAGCCTTCTAAAAGTGAGGCCACTAGAGGATGAAGGTGCTAAAGGAGCACTAAAAGACAAAACCACTGAGGAGCTAAATTAATTCTTTACATTGGATTTCATTGCAGAAGATGCAAAGAGATCCACACACTTGAGTCTTTTTAAGTGACAAATCTTAAGAACTGACCCCTATTAAGATGTTGATAGAGGAAGTTTGGGGGGGAGGAAGAGAAAAGCTTTCACAAGCTCTCTCATCAACGATTCTTAAGCAAACTAAGCTGTCACAGGATGAGAGCGAAGGTCTCGTTAAAAGCCAGGGAACAAAGGGTAAGAATAATCAGTTTTCAGAATGGAGAGAAAAGTAAATAGCATGTTCTCAGGGATCTGCACTGGGGCAAATGCCTTTCAACATACTCATAAATGATCTAGAAAAAGGGATAAACAGAGAGGTGGCAAAATTGGCCGAGGATTCAGAATTACTCAAGATAGTTAAGTCTAAAGCAGACTGCAAAGAGTAAGTTACAAATGGATCTCACAAACTTGGGTGACTGTGACAAAATGGCAGTTGAAATTCAATCTTAATAAACAAAACGTAACAGAATGGAGAACATAATCCCAACTATACGTACAAAATGATGGTGTCTAAACTAGCTAAGAAAGGGACCTTGGAGTTATTGTGGATAGTTCTCTGCAAACATCCACTCAATGTGCACTGGCAGTCAAAAAAACAAAGATCATGTTAGGAACTATTAGGAAAGGGACATAACACTCCAAATACCAAAATGCCACCAGACACCTCCGTGATATGTCCACACCTTGAATACTGCAGCAGTTCTGGTCACCCCATCTCAAGAGACATATTAGAATTGGAAAAGGTACATAGAGAAGGGCAACAGAAAATAAGGAAAGATTTAAATGACTGGGACTATTCAACTTGGAAAAGAGATGATGGTGGGGGATAGGATAGAGGTCTATGAGATCAGGAACAATGTGGAGAAAGTGAATAAAGAAGTGTTTTTATCCCTGCACATAACACAAGAACCAGAGGTCTCCCAATGAAATTAATAGGCAGCAGGTTTAAAACAAACAAATGGAAATACTTCACACAATGCAGTCACCCTGTGGAACCTGTTGCCTGGGAATGCTGTAAAAGCAGAAACTACAAATGGATTGAAAAAGAATGGAATCAGGTAACTGCATGGAGGGGTAGGTCCATTAAGGATGCAACCTCATGCTGGGACTGGATGACCAGGGATGGCTCACTCGTCAATGAACTCGTCTTCTGTTCACTCTCATTGAAGCATCTGGCTTTGGCCACTGCTGGAGGACAAGATACTGGGCTAGATGAACCATTGCTCTGTCCCAACATGGCCATGCTTATGTCATAAGTGCACTGGGGGCATTCATATGTAGAGTTTGCCCTTTGCAGATCAACGTTCCAACACTCCAAGAGCTACAGCGTGGATGTGTTCCAGGAAGCAGACAAACAGACATAAGTTGCCACCGACACAGAGTGAGTGCCTTTATACCTGCTGCCATAAGGGCAGATCATCAAACCATGGAATGGCTCCAAGTAGGGGTGTAATAGTCTAGTTGATTAACTTATAAGCAAAACCTTATAGGTTAATGCTATAGACTACATGCATCCCTCCCTCCCTCCCTCGTGCCAGTAAATTGTTTATCAGGCTTGCCAGCAGCCCAGCTCAGTCCTGGTTTGCGATGGGTTCAAGACCTACCCTGCTGTGGCTCTGCATTTAAATTGTATTAGGAGCCAGGTGGGTAGGCAGCCTCACTCAGTTCCATCTCACGCTGAGTCCAGGAGCTCAGACCACCCCCTAAACAGGGGCTGCTGCCACCCACACTGGCTCCCTTCATGGACCAATTCCTGCCTGGCATCCTGTGCTGCTGCCTCGGATACAGAGGCAGCAGCACAGAGTGGCAGGGGTCTCTTCGGGAGTGAAGCCGGAGTGCACTGGCTGCCAGCCCTGCCCCCGGGGTCTAGAGAATAGTCAAGTAACCAATAAGAATTCATGAGGTTACTCGACTATTCAGTTAACCGATATTTAACATTCCTAGCTCCAAGATGATCAAGCGCATCCAAAACTACCTGCCCGAATCTGGCCTGGATGGATCTTGGGAGGAAGAACTGATCACACCAGTTGTGTGCAAAATATCACGTGTTCCCGACTCCATCCTTAGCTCATCAAACGCTCATGTGCAAAGCCCAAATAATCATCCCTCTGCAAATGTCTGGCCAGCAGCCGGCCTTGTACAGAGATGTGCAAGAGCCACATGGACAACGATTAGTGTAACAACATGTCAGGATGGAGCGCCACCGATGCGGAGTCTGATGAAACATGTTTTCAATCCTGTGTGTCAAGGCTAACGTCCCTACAATTACCGAAGAACATCTTTTTTTTTATGTAACCAACGCATCCCCGTGTTAAATTAGAAATAAAAAAATCCTGTTACCAACTTGTAATCTCATTCGAAAAAGGACGCCAGGTTAGCTTCACAGGAACTGTGTAACTGTTCTAGGTTTATCACCTCTGGGGCTGTTGTGTTTGCGGGAGAAAGGCCTTTTGAATGATACCCAACTGGGTTCCTTTCTGATGACACAGTATTATCAAAATGCCCACCAATGGGAGGACCAAAAGCCGGGGCGATAGAGAGGCAGCAAGTCCCTCATGCCACACTGCAGAGGGTAACACCACCGAATGTAGAATTCTGGAGCTATTTAAGACTCAGCTGATACCTCCATTGTCTTTTTATGGCTAAGGTACCCACACATTGTGCTTCCAGACTAAGTGCAGGATCCCCGCCCAGCACTGGTACTGCAGGGGGGCACTACTGGTCAGGACCTGCTGTCTCCTGCAGTGCCACTGGGACCTAGAAAGGGCACCACCACGACTCTACCTTCATCTTCTCCTGGTGCCGCAGAATCATGTGGGCCACACGGACATGCATGGAGCACCATTTGCCAGGCTTCTACAAGAAAAAGGGGAAAGCATCAGCCCCTGGGACACACCAGGGCAGCGCCCCCACCTGGGTTATTCCCCACCTTGTGACCCATGCTCCACTGCGCCCCCTGCTGGGCACACACTGGCCTATCCCCCCCCCCCCCTCGCCCCATTTGTCACAGCCTCCCTGCTGCAACAAGCGCCGTTACAGGACTGGCACACGTGGTTACTTACTCTCAGGGAGGGTCTGAAAGGGTCCGTGAGCTACAAGAAAACAGAGAGCAGGTGGTTAGAGGGGGATCTGTGCCCACACGCCAGCAACACCAGCAGCCTATTGCCCTGCTCACCTGACCCCCTTTCTGGGATAAAGTGGGGGCGACAGCTCCCAGCCGTGATGGCAGCTCTGGGTTAGTGCTCTGGAGAGAGAACAAGGGGTCAGGAGACTGCAAACAAAGAAGTCCCCCTGCCACAGCCAGAGTCAAAGCCAGGAGAGTCCTCTCTCCCATCCCTCCCCAGACCCTAGGCTCCCAGCCCTCCAGTTTTGACCCACAAGATCTCACTTTCCTCCCAGAGCAGGGAATAGAACCCACAAGTCCTGGTTCCAGCAACCCGCCACAGCTCTAGCCCTCTAGGCCTCGCTTCCCTCCCAATCTGGGTCTACTTCCCCACTCACCTTAGGCTGAAAAGCCCCCTGCAGCGAGCCAAAGGAAACAGCAGGGGGCAGAACAGGTGGGATGCCCGACACGGTGGGAGGAAATGTGGCGTAGAACTAGGGGAGAGAGGGCACAGAGAGAGGTGCCGTCACTGCAGGGGGTCTCTTAGTCCCTGGGGAATAAGCAGCACCCTGGGACCTTGGACCCCTAGCCCTGCGACATGTCCCCCTCCTTCTACTTATATCCCAGCCCCCAGACACCCTATGGCCCTGTCCCCCGTAGCTACCCCATCACCCAGAAATGGTCCCCTCCCTAGGCTATATCCCAGCCACTGAAACACTGCCCATCCCCCTACCATCTGAAATACTAGCTCCTAGGATCACCTAGCACCCAGGTGCTGCCCTGTTCCCCACAACTACATCCCCGCCCTGGGAAGAAATGGTTCCTCCCCCGGGCAGTGACTGTGGTTCTCCCAGACACATCCCTATGGATGCTGCACTGTAGACCGCGTCCATCACGCCCTGTGCCTTTCACTGGAGCTGTCTCACAGCCGTGTCCATTCAGCCCGCACACACCCGCTAGTCAGCCTCCTGCCCCGGGCCGTGTTACGTAGCCCCATGGCAGAGAACTTGGAAGCAGAAGGGAGGAAGGGCAGGGAGGGGTGCACCCCAAGGGGGACACGTCTCGAAGAGCCAGTTACTGCACAGGGCAAGTAAGCTTCTCAACGTCTTTGAGGAGTGTCCCTAGCAGCACTCGCTCCAGTGACTACCAAGCAGTTCCCTCTAAAGTGCGTGCTTTGCAGTAGAGCCCGGTGAGGAAGAAAGTGCAGCCGAGCCAAACACAGCATCAGAGGCAGAGCTGTGAGTTACTGTCTAGCATTCAGTGAACATTCGTGTAGCAGCCCAAGTAGAGGCCTCAGATCTTTCAACAACAGGCATGATTTTGAGACACACAGAGATGGAAATGAACCTCAGAGTGAGTTCACATGTGCAGAGGTGCCTGAATCTAACAAGATTTGTAGCAAGAATTAATGCAGACGACTATCCCCTTGATAAGTCTTTGGTTAGAGACTGCAGGCCTTTTTGAGCTACCTGGCGTCAGACTAGTAGTCTGGGGGGGGTGTCTTATCCAGATATGAGGCCAGGATTCTCCCAATGCCAAGAGTGTACATCAATGCTTCTTGTTTATCTGGGTGAGGCTCAGGGCAGACGTCTGGGAGGTGAATTGGTTGGCTAATATAGAACTCAGAGGAAAATGTAAATTTGGGGTGAGGTTGTAATGTGACTCTGTCCTTAAAAAATTCTGTGAAAGGGGGCTAGGCCACAAAGTGCCTTATTTCCTCAACTAGTCGTGCCAATCTGACTGCTACCTGGAATGTCGTTTTCAATGACAGAGGAAGCAGGTAGCTCAGGTTAAACTGTGATCTCCAAAGGCACTCAAGGACCAGATGGAGGTTCCAAACTGGATTCTGGACTGACATATTTTGTTTTTGGAGCCCCGTGGGGAACCTCACTACTGTTGCGTGGGCAACCCCACTACCAGAGAATGGAAAGCCATGACAGCTGCCAGGTGGGCCCTAACAGAGCACAGCGACTGCCCTGACGTTTTTAGCGTTAGGATATAGTTCAGTGTATCTGGCAGTGATGAGGTTGCCAGTGGAATATATCTGAGGTCACCACAACAGACAAACCTTGAGTGTGGTTTTTGATTTGTAACAGTACTTTCTGACCCACTCTGAGCAGTGGGTCTTGAAACCTGTGAACCAGGGAACAGCTGTGCTTTAAGAGGAAGCACTCCAAGACTGGCATGAAGAATCTCCCAAGCAGGCAGCATGGAGAGTGATTGGTAAACAAACAGCCACCTGTATCAGGAAAACTACCTACAGTTATCTGGGCCAGATCAAAAAACTTTTAGGGTGCCTCTGGCTTTGTCCTTTATTTTGATGAGGACTTCTGACTATCAGAGAAGCCAGTGGGAATATATGCAGCAGATCCGATGACCAATGATGGCGGAAGGCATCCCACAAGAATCAGTGACCCAGTCCATCTCTGGAACAAAACTAGGCACATCTCCTGGTTATCAGTATGGTGGACTGGAACTTGCTATCTGCCAGTCAAGCGTCTTTCTGTAGTTTTGGGGCCTTTCCTAGAGGTGCCCCATTCCCAGAACAGGCACTATAATATGCTGGAATCTATTTCTCATGCGTGGTCTTGGAAGACGTCCCTGCCAAGAGTACCCACACTCACATGCTGAGCCCCTGGAAGACAGGCTACTGTGATGACTGTCCGACTGCATACGCACCAATTCCTGAAGCTGCCGAGTCGTATACAGAGGAAGAGGGAGCTTGCTTCTCCATGCCGACGGATACAGAACACGGATGATAGGGTGTCCATCATGGCCTTTATGTGCTGGTCCCGGATCAGCAGTAGAAACTGAAGAATGGCTTATCTGGAGGTTGATGTGTAGCATGGTCTCTTCTGATGCCCACTTACCTTGGGCCATGTGAACGGCCAGATGTGTCGCATTCTAGGACAGAGGCGCCACGTACAAATGTAAATCTAAACACTTATGATCCTTTTCACAGAGTGTGCATTTAGCATGGTGCTGCCTTCCACATTAGTTAACTATGTTGATCACCAGGGCTCGCCCTGCTTGCCAGCCGCGCTGTCCGGGTTGCAATCTACTTGCCACGGGCGAGAAGATTGCATTATTTGTCGAGCCCTGTTGATCACCAACAAAAGACGAGAAAATAAACTCTGACTTTTGCTGCAGCATAACATTCCCTGTCCCCCCCCTCACACCCATAGAGATGCAATCGTGCCAGGTGATCTCTGTGGGGTCCAGAAGAGCCTGGTTGACTGGCCAGGCTATGTGAGCAGATAAGGGTGAATGAAGGACACCAGGCAGCTTCTGATGAGGTGAACATGCGAGGAGTCAGCAATTCTCTTGCCTAAACAGATTTCTTTGGTACCAAGGAAGCAGAGGAAGATTCTGAACTGCTCAAAGTTATTGGCCAAGGATGGAGGAGTAGGCATGACTGCTTCATCCAGAGAGGAAGAGATGCTGGCTGGAAGAGGCTTCTTCATTGGCTTTGGCCTCCTTCTCAAACGTTTCTCCTTGAGGATCAGGTCTCCTAGAAGGGCAGGCAATGAGAGTTGCCTATTTTTATGATGGATGATACTTGAAACCCTGGAAAATGGCTGGTGATAGGTTGCCCAAGGGTCCTTGTATGGCCAAGGAGGTGTTGCATAAGACACAGGAGGGGCACCCATGGGTGGTCACACCAGCGACGTGGTGGCTGTGACCTGATGACCACTCATGGCACAGACTCATCAAGAAGGGCTAGCTCAGTGGTTTGCGCATTAGCCTGCTAAACCCAGGGTTATGAGCTCAATCCTTGAGGGGGCCACTTAGGGATCTGGGGCAAATCTGTCAGGGATGGTATGTGGTACTGCTGTGAGGGCAGGGGACTGTATTTGATGACCTCTCAAGGTCCCTTCCAGCTCTATGAGATAGGTATATCTCCATTTATGATACGATATGGCTTCTGGAGGGGGCCTCTATATGGATGAGGAGCAGGTCAGCTCTGGAGCAATATTTGGGAAGGCAAGGTCTACATCAGAAGCCCACTTCCTCAAACTCACTATGAAATGGCGGAATGCCTGGAGAAATCAGAAGTGAAACTGTCATTCCGAGGTGAACATCTAGTGATCTCCGTGTCCTTGATACTGAAAATATGCTGGAGACAGGAGGTGGAGAATTAAGGGACAGATACAGTGAGGCCATGGGGAGAAAAACTCTTGTGCTACCAAGTCTGCTGCCATTTCCGCATCCATGGTCTGCACTGTGGTAGCAGTGTCTGAGAAAGCTGACAGAACTGCGAGTCTCGGCTGCCCCAAGGGAAAGTGGGGTTGGAGCCTGAACAGATTTCTTTGGTACCGAGGAAGAGCTCTTCTTGCTGCTTTGATCAGCTAACAGTACTGAGGAGGTCTTTGTGCCTGAGGCTTTGCCATGGCGTCCCTGGAACCTGAGGAACCAGCAGCCTCATGGAGACGTACTGCGGAACAGATGGTGCTCACGCAGCAGAAGACACTGACTGTTTTTGAGACAGACTCCCTACCTGGCGAACTCAGAGCACAACTTTTGGAAGGCTTATGAGAGGAGTCGTGCATCTTCCTCTTAGATGCCTTTGACAACAGCATCTGAGAGACAGTGGAAGAAGCGTCTTTCCCTGGAGACCAGCGTACAGAGGGGTCCTCAACCTGTCAGAAGCCAGGCGGCATGAGCGCTCCATCGTGAGAAGCTGAAGTTTGATCTCCCTGATTTTTCTAGCTCTAGATTTCAATGCCGAACAGAACTTCCACTCCTGTGCAACGGGCGATGCCTGGAGACAGCTGATGCACTGGCAGTGCCCGTCCCTTACCAGGATCGCTTCCCGGCAAAACAGATGTCTGACACCGCCCGAGCTGGGCACGACCTCCCAGTGAACAGGAACTATCATATCTACGAACTAATATTTATTCAAGTGGGACAGGTTTTTAAAAAAATATTTGTTCATATCTAGGAAGCTATATGTATCACTCATGAACTACTTACACTAACACTAAGTACCACCAGCAGTAAGAAAGGGGGACACAGCTGAGGTAATATTAATGGGAGCTCTGTCGCGGGCAGCGGTGACTGAGAAGCAGCAGAGGGGGTTGGCTGGGCAGTGCTATAGAACGACTTCTTGGAGCAGGACAGACTAGCACACACAGGTGAGCAGACCAGACTCTGCTCTCAGAAATCTCCAATCAGAGGAGCAGGGGGCAAAACCACACTTACAGGGTGGCACCTATAGGGACACTGCTCTAAGAACCACCCTGGAACTGAGACATGACCCTGCCCCCCTGCAATATCCCAGCCCCCAG
>CM057848.1:116020476-116035479 GCA_030068395.1 Apalone spinifera
GTGCAAGGGGGGGGGAGGGGATCATGAAAACAAAGTGGGGGAAGATGTGGAGGAAGGAACCAGGAAAGGACTGTATGACCGGACAAGGGGGGAAGCACAAATGAGAGAGAGCATGAAAAAGAGGGGAAAAAGGAGACAGAATGAAGGGGGAAAGAAGACAGCAGGAACCCACCACATCACATACTCACCCGGCCATGCTGAGGTCCAGCCCTGCTCCATAAGTCCCCGGAGGCGTGGGGCTGGCAAAGGGTGCTCCCTTTCCATGCACAGCGGGCTGAGGCAGGCTGTGGGGTGCCGGGCCCCCCTGTGGTGCCGGCGGCTGGCCCCGGGGCTGGGGTGTGGTGCGGGCAGCAGCCAGGTTGGGTGTCCGGGAGGGCGGCGGGGCTGGAGGAGTAGGGGGCCGGGCTGGAGCCACAGGAGGGGCTGGGGCTGCCTGAGAAAGCGGGTCCTTGGGCAGGAAAGGCACTAACAAGGGGTCCCCGTCGGCCTCATGGCTACGCTCCTGGCTCCGCTCCAGCCCCGAGACCTTGGGGATCACAGAGAGTTTGGCTGCACAGCTCCCGTTCACTGCACCAACTGGGCCTGAGGCTGGGGAGAGAGACAGCACCCAGTAAGAGACCACTCAGGAACAAGAGGCACTCCCCTCACTGCTGATGCCCCACTACAGCGTGGGCTGCATGGAGCACAGTGGTGCTCTCTCAAGAGGAGGAGCTCAGGCAGAAGTGCTCTCCCAGTAACTTATGCTGCCCTAGGCCCCGATGTAGCGCTACAGGGTTGTGAGATTGCATCCCATTGTCATCCTTTTTACAAAACTAGATACATTTTCTACAATGAATGGCTTCTGAAATATGACTTGAAAATTCATAATCTGCTGAACATTATTGTCCTGGTAAAATGTGTGAGAGCAATGTATATGAAGTTATTAAATTCTACTGCAGCACATTGCTGTAACATAGTCCAAGTTTAAAAAGCAAGCCCAAACCAGCTCTTCAGAAGGATGGCCCTGGCCAACTATCAGCACAAACAATGAACCATCAACGACTATTACCTAGCTAAGAAACCATTCTTTGGCAGGGAGAAGGGTCTGAGCAAGAACTTTACATACTAGCAAAGCTGCATTTGGGAGTTTCCATAGAAACAGAGTACCTATCACCTCAATGTACCACCTTCAGGTAATCCTCAAAGAAGGGAAAAGGATACAAGAATGAGAAAGTGACCTCCAAATTACCTCTCTCCCTCATCTCTACTCATGGTAGCTATGAGCTGGGAGAAGGTCCTGGCCAAAGCAATCCAACCAGACTGCTATATGCTTATTGGTGAGAAAAACCTGTTTGCTTTTTAAATCTCATGGGGTAGCTGTATTAGTCTGTAACTTTAAAAACAATGAGTAGCCCTGTGGCACTTTAGAGACTAAAAGCTTTTGTGGGCAAAACCCACTTTTTCAGATGAGATGATCTTCAGTGGAGAAAAAAGGGGTGGACTCTCAGAACAAGGGAGAGGGAGAAAAAATACTGCTTGTCAATTATAGCCCTGGGGGTAATGAGGCCAACTGTGTGGGCGGAAGTGTCCCCTACTTAGCTTTTGAGTCAATAGGGCATTGAATGTAAGGAAAGCTGGTGTTAGAATATGTTAACCAGTTCAAGTCTTTGTTCAGGCCAAGGGAGATGGTGTCAAATTTGCACACAAAGGTCAATTCCACACTCTGTAGCTGGCTTGTGAAATTCCTCTGTAGAAGAATGGCTACTTTTAAGTTCATTAATGAATGCCCAGGCAGGTTAAAAGTCTATTTCCCCCCAAACCCTACCCACCCTCCCCTCTCATCATCCCAGTCCCCACTGGTAGGCCACAGGACTGTTCGTTGTTTTAGGTTGTTAAAATAGGTGTTAGTTTATCTTTTACTCATTCGTGTTCTTTGTAACCAATTCTGACTTGAATGCCTCGTTACTTGTAATTACTTAAAATCTTTCTTTCTGTAGTTAATAAACTTGTTTTGTGGCTTTACGTACACCAGGATGTTTGGACTGAAGTGATTCTATTGTGGACTTCCTGTGAGCTTGTATCATCCAGTAGGGAGCTGAGCAGCACAAGTTGCACGTTTCTGGGGGAAAGTCTGCAACTGGAGATTTGCTGGTATGCTGCCCTGTATGTAATTCAGGAGTGGCTGGCCAGATCGTTCATGTCATTAGCTGGGTGTGATTTGCATGCTACTAGGAGCTGTGTGGGAGCAGGACCAGGAGTGGCTGTTCTTACAGCAAAGCAGTGTGAAAGGCACCCCGAGCTAAAGAATTAAGGGGGCACAGCTGTTCCACAGTGCAAACTGTACCCCGGCTAACGTCACTGGGGGGTGGGGGGTGCTGTGCTGCAGTGAGCATGGTGAAGGGGCTCAGCAAGGGGGCGCTCTTTCCCTTTAACACCCACCTTTGCTGGTTGAGACAGTGAACGATTGATCCAGGTCATCATTGGAGGCCTAACAGGGAGAGAAACAGACTCATGTCATCACTGGCTGTGGGGAGCCTTTTGGTGCCAAATACACACCAGGATCCCCCCACCATCCCTGAGCCCCCCCAGGTTCTCCTCAGCTCCCCTTCCTAATGCGCCTACCAGTGGGGAGGAGGATGAGGAGAGGGGAGGATGGCTGTGGTGGGGGGGGGATAGAAAGAGGGAGGGTTCAGGGCCTCTCACCTGCTCCCCTGGGTCGCTCTCCGTGTCGCACTGCAAGGGAGAAAGACAAAGGTGGGATGAGCGGAGGGCGAGCTGCCCGAGCCTGCCCCTAGGGGGTGCCGTGGGCCAAGCAAAGGGGGGAGAGGCGGAGCGCGAGGGAGCCACTTACTATGTATCCTGTTTCCAGGTAGGAGCGGAGGGAGGCCTGTGGAAGACAAAAGGTATGATTGGCAGCATCGCCCCTGCTGGGCAGAGTCAGGATGTCCCCACAACCCAGCCCCCTGCCCAGCTCCCTGCAATCCTCATCCAGCCCCCACACCCGCCCTGCCCACCCCTCCACCATCCCCGGTAGCCCCCTGCCAAACCCTTGCCCTCTCCAGCATCCCCCTTTCACAGCCCCTCACCTACCACTGCATTGCCACCTCACCAACCCGCCCACACTCCCTTGCAACCGCATCCTGTCCAGCCCCCGCCTCCTCACCTCTTTCCTCCTCCTTTTGCTGCGTCTCCTCAGCGCCCGCTCCCCCGCATGCCGCCCACACCCCTTCTCTGAGCTCTCGTCTCGGCCCTCCTCCTCTGAGCCGCTCCCCTCGTCCCGCTTCCGCTTCCCCGAGTGCTTCAGCCGATGCTCCAGCCGCTCGGGGGTCCTCAATGTTGTGTCCTTCTGTGGGAAGGAGGAGATGGTGAATCAGCTCGAGGACAGATGATACCTGCCCAGCCACCCCAACGAGTCCCCTCATCCTGTGCTGAGATGCAGCCACCTCTGGGCTGGAACGGGGGGTCGCGCGATCCCTTGCCCAGCATTGAGACACAGCCCAGGAGCTGTTTATACAGGGATCCCCTGCCTGGTGTCGAGATGCAGTCACCTCTGGGGAAGGGCATGATGGATTATAATTGCCCTACTGGAGATCAACCATCATTACAGGGCTCACGCCTCAATTCCTAATCAGTCCTGACTGACAAGGGGAACAAGTTTGAATCCATGCAGAACAGGAACACATAGCTCAGAGAGCTCCCCACCCTGCATTACTGAAACCAGGAATCCCTGCCTCACATCTTAACTGGAAGAGATCTTTGTTGCAGCCTGATACAGTTCCTCTTCACAAAGGAAAGCAACCTTCCTGGCCACAGCACCCTACATCTCAGGCCCCGTGTCCCTGCTATATCCCAGCCTCTGGGAACCCCGTTTCAACACAATCCCTCCGCTCCTACTACACCCCGCCCTTGGGAGCTCCTGGCACTGAAAAGTGGCTACTGTCTGGGGTGGAGTGAAGGGGGCTGCTTATAGTGAGATCCCTTGCCTAGCACTGATACAGCCCAGGAGCTGTTTATACGCCCACCCTCAAGCATCAAGACACATCCCTGTCCCCCCACTACATCCTAACCATCATTCCAGAGACATGGCCCCATCTTCTCCACTATATCCCAGCCCCTAGGATCTCTCAGCATGGACCAATCCCCATGGCTATACATGGATTACTCCAGATCCCAAACACATCAAACCACCCAATGCCAGCTGGGCTGCCTACAATTGTCTGTTTTGGGTGTTGTGTTTGTGTGTTGCACACCGCTAAACATTGCTTGGAGCGGGCTCTGCCATGTGTATCCTGTATCCCATAATGCCTGAAGCTGAAGGCAAATCTCTCTCACCTCCAGTGCCTCCAGACTGATGAAACTAGCAATGGCGAAGCCATCAATCAAGTCCTCTTCCTCCTCTTCCTCCTCGTGACTGCAAGACGAGCCTGATGGCCTCGTCCTCCGGCGTAAGGGCCGGCGCCGGGGTTTGCCAGGTGCCACAGGAGCTGGTGGGGCGGGGCCTTCACTCTCTGAGTCTGAGGAGGAAGAGAGGACGCCACGGTGGGCGGGTTCCCCTGGGCGCCCTCCTCGACGTTGGGTCCGGCGGCTCTCACGGTCCCGCCGCGAGCAGCGCCGCAGTCGCCGGGCCCGGCCACCTCCCCCACTCCAGCAGGGGGCAGGAGCTGCAGTTGCTTCCATGCTGTCCCTGGCCAAGTCTTTTCCTGCAATGCCCTTCACCCTTCTCCTGCCTGCTGCATGGCAGCTGTTCTCAACTGAGTCCTTCCTCTCGCCTCTGGGCGCTGATTGGTGGAGATCCAGAAGTGGGCGGTGCTCCCCAGAAAGTGGGGTGTGTGGCTTTGTCCTCCCCTCTAAGGTGGCTTTTGACACACGCTGGTGCGTCTCCCCTTTGAAATCTGATTTAGGGCCCCCCAACACGAAATCCTGGTGGCTGTTTCTTTGGGGGTGGCTTCTCCTTCAGACCACCACAGGGGCCGCTCTGTGCGTGCTCCCCTTTCAAGTAGGAGAGGTTGAATGCCCCTTAATATAAACTCCAAGCCCGGGGGGCAGGCCAAGGGGCGCACCTCCCCTTTAATTCAGATTAAATCACTGCCACAAGGAACGCCTCTGCAACTGTCTCTTTTCAAGGGCCTCCCCTTTAAGGACAGGCGAGGAACTGGCTGAGGCGGGGTCTCGCAGAGGCCTTCCCTTTAAATCAGGCCTCGCATTCCTCCAGTGGGACTGGGGCCCCTTCAGCAGGCTCGATTTAAATCCCCCCCACAAAAAATTGCACTGGGGGGCAGCTCTTGGGGTTTAGCTTCCCCTTTAAGTGCGTGGGCTGCAGGGAGGGTCACTCTGGTCACTGGCCAGCCAGCGCCCGGCTCTTCAGCAGCGAAACAATTCGGGGGAGGGGAGACGGGCGACTTCCCCTTTAAGGCTCCAGCTTCTGCCAGCAGTTGAGACTTGCTCTTTGGGCACGTCACCTCCCCCCCCGTGCGAATCCAGGTAGCGCAGCCTCTGCCTTCCCGCAGGGGTCACTGCCCCTTTAAGAAACCGGAGTGACACCGCTTCTTGGAATCCATGTCAAGAACCACATCCCCTTTAAGAACCCAGTTTAAATCCCACCAGCCACTTCCGTAATCAGGCCAGCCCGCTTCCCCTTTAAGAACGCGACGTCGAACTCCTCCGACCAAAAAACCCCCTTTCCACAATGGGGCAGGAGCGAACTCCCCTTCACCAGCCTCGGGCTCCCTTTAAATCCGTTGACAGGCGCTGGGACGAAGGGGGGACGGTTGTTTTCCTCCGGCAGAAATCCCCCCGCTCGCCTCTCGTCGCTCACTGCCCCTTTAAGAAAGCGGCCGTAGAGGGCAGGAATCCCCTGGCGGTGACGGAGCGAGGGGGTGTCTCGCGGCCGTTGCGGGGAGCGGGGCGTCTCGCGACCCCCGCGCTGATTGGCCGCGAGGCTCGTGCCCTCCGCTGTCCTCGCGGCCCCCCTGCCTCCCGCTGATTGGCCGGTGCGGTGGGGGTGGAATGGTGCGGTCCGAGCCGGTTTCTGCTTCCCCCACGGGAGCGGGCCCGGTTGGTCCCGTCCTCCCCCTCCTTGGGCCGCACCCCGCTCGCCGCTGCCCCCCGACTCTCTGCTCTGTCTGTGCGTCGCTGCCGGATCCTCTTCCCCTCTGCGCACGGCACGCGACGCAACCCCGCCCACAGCGTGCGATCCCTCCGTCCTGTGAGGCACGCGCGGAGAGACACCGCATCCCTCCGCGGGGAGAAGTAATCCCTGCAGTCTCTTCCCGGGCCAGGCCTCCCCCGCCCCTTGTGATGTCATAGCAACTCCTGGAGACGCCGCGCTACGTCAGGCTACAGCCCAGTGATGTCACCACCTCACAACTGTGTCATGAGGTCACAGCCCAGCTTGATGACATCACATGCTAGTGTGAGGTCAGAGCCCCACCCAACCACATGACTCAATGGCACCTGACGTCACCATGCCATGCTGTGGTCTCACCCCCCAGCCTTGTGATGTCACAGCCCCACAGCACTGGCTGCTCTCCTGTCACCATCCCCCACAATCACACCAGGCCACGCTGTCATAGCACAGCCTCACCTAGCAGCTCCCCGCTACAGAGCCACCCGCAGCCACGCGCCCCACAGAACTCCGACCCTGTCCTGCTAGCACCTTGCCGTGCTGCTGTGTGATCACCAGCGTTCCCTGTAAGCACAATGCTTAGGTGGCCACCCAGGAGAGAGTCAAGTGCTGCCCAGCTAATTAGCAAAGTGCCCACAGCCAGCAGCATGCATTTCCACGGGTGGTGCACACCCACGCATGCATCAGTGCACATAACATTTATTCTGTACATGGATGGAAAAAAATTAGAGGGAACATTAGTCATTCCTCAGCATCCCACCTGGTGACCATTCTTTCCCCAAGCCCAGCTCCATCCCTTCCCTCCCAGAAACTATAGCTAGGGGAGGGGGGCTGACCCAGCACCAAGGAGCCAGGTATGGGCCAGTCCATCGCTGCAGCAGATGCAGCTGCCCCATTCTCACAAGCCAACAAAGGCAGGGGACTTAGCTCAATACCCAATGAGCGGGTTGCTCCAAAACCAGCAGTAAGCCTCCATCTCCTCCACATAACACACACGGGCCGAGCATCCAATGCAGCAGCATTTCTTATCCCAACCTCCTGGGATATCACATCCCATACCCGTGCCAGCACATATGGGGCAATCACTTTGTTGGTGGAGCACCAAGCACAACTGCGGCTGGTTTGTGACTGGGGTGCCTAGCTGCTACAATAAAGGAGTTACCTTAACTCTGGCCTCCTCCCTGCTCCTTTCCCTCACATGAGAGTAGGAGCCTTCTCGACTTCAGGGCCCACGCTGTTTGGGGCTATGGTTCCTTAAGAGACACGGTATAGGCAGGGCAGATTCAGGCAAGGCATTGGAGTAGCTACAGCAGGCTCAAGGCAGACAAATGAGCCTGACCAACCAAGGAGTGGCAGTCATAACTCTGAACTCTACCATTGGCACTAACAGCCTGGAGCAGTTAAGCCAGCAGGGCCAGGACGATATATAATCATCTCTCATCCACCGGGCACTGAGCTTACCTACCAGCCTCCTCCTATATCCATTGCCGCTGAGCTCGATTGCAGCCCAGTGCCCCCTACTGGCTTGCAGGGGTTAGTAGTGGCTGCAAAGGGAGAGCACCCCCACGCTGCTCCCTGCAACTTAGTGCCTTCTGGCACCACACTGGGATCAGCACTGATTGCAGGAGAGCGCCCCCTATTCAGCTCCCCTTCCCCACAGCACAATGGCCCCCTAGTGCCAGGAACAGCAAGAATGAAGGCGATCAGACAACAGGAGGGATGTTTTTGTTGAAAAGTTTAATAGAAATATAGATCTCAAAACAAAAACACCACACACATAAAACCAGCGACTATCCACTGAGTGGCCCAATAGGGCCCAGCCCCGGAGATGCTCCTTGCACAGGGCTCCTACCAGTGCCCTTCAGAGGGAAAATGCCCTCCTCTCCCCAATACACACAGGGAACGGATGCCCTGTTGCCCACAAGTCCCTCTTCCTGCCCTTATATCCCAGCCTGACTGGACAAAGGCCACTTGACCAAGGCACCCGGTGGAAGGTGACCCTAAAATGGCCAATACTTGCCCTGCTACACAATCTGCCTCAGCGAGGGTGCTAGACAGAGGCACAGGGAGGATGGAGGCACCAGGAGGATTTGTGCGTAGGCAACTAAGTAGAGAAAGGGAAGGTTTGTTACACCGGCTGGACCTTCACCCCCCTACTCTGCTCCTGGACTGGACCTGGAGCTTGTGAGGGGAGCAGCAGTAGAGGCATCTTAGCGACTGGCTTCAGGACGGATGCCCCAGCTTCTCCCAGATCTGCCTGAGCTAAGAGCTGCCCCCAGGCAAGCAGCCAATTGTGGGCAGAACCAGGGCTCAAAGGGGAGATGTCTCCTGGGAAGCAAAGGATTCTGGGCAGAGCTAAGACATCCCTCCCAGAGAGATCCCTGCCCGGACATAGGTTCAGGAGCCCCGGGGATTCTGGGAGCATCCCTGGAGGGCATGATGGAGGATCCAAGAGCAGAATATTCTGGGTATATCCCTAAGGGAGATGCTCCCTGCAAGAGCTGAGGATTCTGGGAATATCCTGGGACATAACCACTCTCCTGGGATCGGCCCAACCCAGTCTCTGGTTTGATGCCCCCAGTGTGTATTTGGACAATGAAGTGCCCCCTAGTCCCCATCTGCTTCAAACAGGGCATCCAGCTCAGCCAGGCGCTGGCGCAAAAGTTCCTCCAGATTGGGGTGCTGGGGCGGGGCCCGGCGCCCACCTGGCACCCGCCCTGCCAGCCTCCCCCGGGACCGGGACCGGCGCTGCTTGCGGGGCAGGCTGCTGTCCTGGAACTCCATGGTGCGCTTCAGTTTGCGCTGGCTGGTGAGCACCAGTGCCCCATTCCGCTCCCGAGGCTCCTCGAAGATGGTTTCAAAGGTCCTGCGGGTGAGCGGAAAAGGCTAGATGGACCCAGGTGCCAGCCGCCCCATCTCCTGGCTGGGACACCCATAGTACAAATGGGGCTCAGATGCCTGGGTCCTCACCTACTGTGTCCCCCAGCTGGAATCCCCTCAGCATAGGGGACAGGGCAGATGGGGGATCAGCAGCAAGAACCAAGCACAGCTAGATTTAACCTCCTGCACCCCTCCCCACCTCTGCAGCCAGGGCTCTTCCCTTCCTATGAGTTGGGGGAGGCGGATGTCACCCCCACCCCCATAACTCCCCCAACTCCTCACCCCCTCCAGCAGCGGCCCCCAGGGCGTCCTCACCTCTTTTCGGTGGGAGTGCGGTAGTTCTTATTGGTGTAGATCTCCTCCAAACTGAATTCCTTCTTATCCAACCTGCGATGGGGAGACCAGACTGAGCAATGGGGCACAAGGTTGTCTGTGCAGCGATGCAGCAGGCGCTGGGGTGGGTCAGGACAATGCTGCACAACAGTGATGCCCAGCTCTAGAACAAGAGTCCTGTGGCCAGCTGTAACCATCAGGGAGATTCAGAGCCAGGGACAGAACCCAGGAATCTGGACTCTCAGTTACACACCAGCAGATGTCCCCATACCTGACTGGCCGGGGCAGGCCCATGGGCGTGAGATTAGCCTGCTGTTTGGAGGGAGTCTTGCGGATGCGGAAGTGGGACACTTTCCCTGTGGTCCCTTCCTGGGAGCTCTACAGGGAGAGAAATAGGACAGGGTCAGGAAGGATTCCCTGTCATGCACAGACTGAGTGGAGCATTCCCCTCCACTATCCAAGTGCTACCCCCCACGCAGCACGGCACCCCCGCTGGGCCATCTCACCTTGGCATCTGTGTGTGACAGCACAATCCTGCCTGTGGTGGTGCCATGGCCCCTGTCCCCCTGCTCCGAGCTCTGGGAGCGGTCCCTGTGAGGCAAGACGACCATATGGATTCAAACGTTTGGGGCCCTTTTCTGGAGGCTCCATGGCACCAGGAGCCGAGATGCTGGGTCAGGCAGATGGCAGTGGGATTACCTAGGCCAAGGCTGGGCAGCAAGAGGGATGAGGCAGGATTTCCTGGGGCAAGGTGGGATGGTGTAAGGGGCAGGCAGGGGATAATAGATGGAGCAGGCAGTAGCAGGGTCACCTGGCACCCAGCAGTGGTGCACAAGGGACAGCTCCCCAGGCCAAGCAGAGCGTCAGGAAGCATGGCTGGGGGGACGAGGGAGAAGAAGGTAGGGGGCAGGGTTACCTGGGGTGAAGCAGGGCAGCGGCAGGCTCCTCGTGGCGGGGTGGCCCCGGGCAGGAAGAACAGGCCTCATCACAGCGGGACATGCGCACCACTGGGCTGAGCAACCGACGGGAGGATGGGAGGGGGAAGGGGAAGACCTCCTTGCGCAGGCAGGGCAGGGCAGGGGGCGAGGGATGGCCCCGCAGCAACTCCCGCGACACCTCCAGGCTGCAGACCGTGTGGCGGCGCCGGCGTGCTGGGCAGTGGGCGGGCGCTGGCAATGGGGACGGCATAGCCCAAGGGAAGTCAGGGCAGGAGTAGCTGCGGCCCAGGCGGGGCTGGCTGGGGTCCTCAGGGCTCAGGCGCCACTGGCGGATGGAGGGTCTGCGGCTCACAACGCCATCCCCCTCCCCATCATCTTCGGCCTTGCCAGGGCCCCTCCTCTCTGCTGGTTCCGAGATGGCAATTTTCACCTCGATGTTCACCCCCTGGCGTGGGCTGTGTGCCCCCGGCTGGCTCGGCCCACCCTGGCTCTGTGCTGGCTCCTCCTCAGGGCAGGGGGGCTCTGCCGACTGCCCCTCCCCCTCCTCCAGCCGGGGAGGAGGCGGGGGGCACAGACGCGGCTTGACGGGGCTCAGGAAGATGTCCGCGAAGGTCTCCAGCTTGGATTTGACAGTCTGGAAGAAGGGGGTGATGCCCCAGTGCCGGAAGCGGGGGGCCGAGGTCTGGGGGCGCAGCAGTGAACAGATCGGAGGAGGCCAGGCAGAGGAGGAGGAGGGAAGGAGGCTGCCAGATGGCTCAATTTCTCCTGGAGCAGGATCTGCTGGGAAGAGGGCACAGGCATCAAAAGAAGCCACAGGAGGACCACGCCATGCTTTGCACGGTTTGCCCCAAATGGGGCTGAACCCCTTAAGCCCTCTGCAAGCTCCTCAGCAGCCCCTTTACTTCCCCCCCCATCCATCTCAGACACCCTCCTTTCCCCCAAAGTTCAGTTCCCCATGTCTCCCAATGGATGTCATCCTGCCAGCCCTTTTCCTTCCCACCCTTCACCCATCTGGACCTCTGCACTAGAACTGGGTGCAAGCAGGTTTTATGCTTCCTAGGAAAACATCCAATCTTGGCTCCTGGCCCAACTTGCAGAACAAAAAAGCAACATGGGACAAAACAAAACTTGGGAAAGTCACATTTTGAGCAGCAAAGTTTCACCAAGAAAGAGCTAAATGCTCTTGCTCTGATTCAATCGCTTGAAAAACTTCCAGGTGTCTTTTTGATAAAATAAAAACAAGTTAAAAAAAAACAGACACTCCCCAAACACCCAGATAGGATTTTCCCCCACCGGACATTTCTTTGACATTGATGTTTCCTTCTCAACAATATTTTCAGTCAAAAAAACGTTTTGAGAAGTTCAACCCCTACTCTCCTTACAGCCCCACCCCCATGTCTAAGCTCCTCCCCTTGTCCTGCCTCTGCGTGCATTGGAGCTCTGCCCACCTGGCTGTGAGCAGTGCTGCCATTGGTCTGAGGAGGAAGATGCTGTCAGCTGATCAGCCCTGTCAGGAGAAAGAGAGGAAGTGATGCTCTGGGGCCAGCGCCCCCTAGAGGGAAAAGGCCCCCTGTCCCATCCCAGCTAGTTGGTAGGGAAGTGCACTCACGTGCTAGGAGATGATGGTGTCAGCAGATCTTCCTGCTGCAGATCAGCATCCTGCCAATGAGAGGCGGCATCTGAGCTGGGGCAGGGGATGGGATCCACCCCCGTGGCAGACAGAACAGCAGTGCCTGGTCAGGGCAGCTTCCGCCTTGGTTCTAAAACCGGTCTCCTCTGCCCCGTCTGGGGGAACACTAGCTGCCGAAATCCCCACCCCACCTCTGGCAGGGGCTCTGACAGCAGCACCCGCCCCCCCCCGTGCCCTCCTCTCTGGGCTGTGACAGCCCTTTAGCCCCCCAGATGCTCACTGGTACCATGGGACACTCCTCCAGTGCCACAGTCAGGACACGCTGCTGAGCCCTCTCCATGGGCGACGACACAAGCTCCTTCCCCCAGTGGGAGGTGGTGGGAAATGTCCCCGGCATCCAGTTCTGCTGTGGTACCTCCTGCTGCAACAGCCATCGCTTGCCCCACAGACGCTCTGGCTCACAGCCGGCCATGCCTGGCGGTGGGCAGCATGAGGGGGAGGCTTTATTCTCTGGGCCCTGGCTGGCAAGAGAGCTTTGCTCCTCGGGGGAGGTCCTGGAAGAATGAGAAGGGACTATGGACCCCAAAACTCCTGTCACCCACTGACACAATCTTCAGCCCCCTTTCCTCAAATCCTCACACCAACATCCTTTCCGCAATCCTGCCATCAGCTCCACTGAGCACCCCCGCCCTTTCCCAGCCTCACCCACCCGCTGGCAGATCCTCATGCTCCTGCCCCAGAAGCCAGTGAGCCCCTCTCCCAGCAGACACCTGCTCAGCACTTCAGAGGTGCCAGGACTCCTGATCCCCTGCTCACCGGTCCATGGTAGGCTCCTCCTTCCTAGAGGTCTGATCCGATCTGGGCTGGGGGCTCCCATTTGAGGGCAAGGCCTCCCCAGGGAGGGGCTGTCCTGGGAGGGAGGGGGTGGTTGGATGAGCTGAGGAGGATGGACCCCTTTGGGAGATCTGCTGGGCAAGAGACATCATGGAGTTAATCGTGGACCCCATCCCCTACAACATCCCTCAAACTGACCCCCAGCTCCTCTCAATCCCAAACTTCTTCCCCTTCAAGGTCCAGCCTGGCCCCTTCCCAAATGTAATGGGGGTAGAAATACCAAACAGTTCTAACCCCCCATCCTGCCCCCCTCAGGCTCAGCACAGGAGTTCCTGGGCCATCTGGGAGCAACCCACAGCAGGGGGCTGAGAGAGAAGGGGGAGACATGGGGGAGAGGCTGGCTTGAGAAATCCACACCAGGGAGTGGCAAAGGACTCAGCAGGTTCAAGGGAGCTGGCTGACCAGCCTGGGGGAGGGACTCAAACCATCAGATCTGCAAGCAGGGCCCTTCCCACTTCCAGACCATCCCTCCCCCCGCACTCACAGCCCCCCGTGTGGTGACAGGACACTCCTCCAGAGCAATGGCCAGTACCCTCTGCCGGGATCTCTCCATGGGCGAGGCCACCAGCCACAGCTCTGTCCCCCGGCCCCACTGAGCCTGCCCCCCTTGCTGCAGCCGCCGCTGTCTGCCCAGCAGTCTCTCCGACTGGCGCCTTGCCCGGCCCCGGGGCAGCCAGCACAGCGGCGCGTTCTTCTCCTCAGGCCCCAGGGGGGCGGGGGGGCACTGCTTCTCGGGAGAGGGCCTGGAAGAGAGAGACCCCAAATCCCCCTGATTACAGGCATGATGTTCACCCCAGGACCCAGAGCCCCACAGCTCCCCACCCCCAATCATCCACCTAGCCTGGCTGAGATCATTGCCCTGCGTTGCCTCTCACCTAGCGTCCTGTCCTCCAACTCGCACAGCCCTCGAGACTCCCCCCATGCACCGCATTCCTCCTGCCTGGGCCAGGGGAAGAGGAAGGGCCCTGACCTAGAGGTCTGCACAGCATGGGATGGACAGGCCCTGAGCTTGGAGGGGAGGCTGCTGGACAGAGGTGATGACCCGCCCCATGCCCTCACCTGTACACAATGAGCCTCCGGCAATGGACGTGCTGCTCTGAGGCAGACACTTTGGTGCAGCCCCCTGCCAGTGCCCCTCTGGCCATGGGGTGCTCCATGGCTGGCTCCAGCTGGAATGTAGGGGGCAGCCCCTGGGATCAGGAGTTGAGAGGTCGTCCCGGGGCAGCTTCCTGCCTACTCATCCTCTGGCACGGCCTCCTCTGCCCAAGAGAGAAAATCCAGGGTTACAAGGAGCACTGCAAGACACCACCCCAAGAAGCTCCTGGGGGCTCAGCATGACACCCCCCCAACCTCCTGCACCCTAGGATTGGCAGCATGGCCCCTAGAGCAGAGGGCTCACGCTATGTGCACTGAGCTCCCACCCCTCCCACCTCAGGGGGTGGGTATGTGGGGGGAGGGGGGTTCTTCAGTGCTGGAGGGAGGGGCAGCAATGGTGGCACATTCCCACGGTGCAGAACTCAGAGATCACAATGGACACGCAGAGCAGGGAGCTGCCGAGTGAATAATTACAGGGCATTAGCGGGCAGGCAAAGCTATTGCTAGTGGTAACCAGAGAGCCTGCTTGCCTGCGATTTGACACCAGCTTAGGGCCTGGGAGGCGTGGGGCTCCAACCATCACCTAAGGGGGCCCTGGTGGGGCATCCCCATCCCTTTGTCCTGCCTCCCTATATCCCTAGGACTCACACACACCCCCTTTCAGGTTCCTCCCTTCTCTCCTTAGATCTGCTTCACCTGCCCTACTTCTCCCCTCTCTGTCTCCCACTCTGGTTACTCCCCAAACCTCTCCCCCATTGGGGTCTATCCCCCGAAGCCATCACCCCAGCACCCCTAGCTTCTTTTTCCACCCAGACCCTCCTCTTTCCTCTCATTCTCTCTCCCAGGTCCTCATCCCTCGGCTCACCCTACATGGGATACTCTCTCATCCTGCACCCACCTCCACAAACTACCTCCTTTCCTGTAGGTCCCCCCCTTCCCACCACAGTTCCCATTGCTAGTTCCCTTAAATTGCCCTTCCACCAAGTCTCCCCCATTGCTGGCCTCCTTCACAGACCTCGCTCTTCTCCCCAGCTGCCCTACCCTGACTTTCCTCCCTCAAATCCTCCCCATCCCAAATCTCCCCAGCTATCCTTCCCTTGAGTCGCCCCCCAGACCATCTCCCTTCCCCC
>CM057848.1:116072063-116086316 GCA_030068395.1 Apalone spinifera
CTTGTAGCCAAGAAAGCTAACGGCATATTGGGCTGCATGAGTAGGAGCATTGCCAGCAGACTGAGGGAAGTGTTTTTCCCTCTACTCAGCACTGGTGAGGCCACATCTGGAATACTGCATCTAGTTTTGCCCCCACCCCCCCATTACAAAAAGGATATGGATGGCCTGGAGAGAGTCCAGTGGAGGGCAACAAAAATGATGAGGGAGCTGGAGCACATATTACTTAGGAGGAGAGGCCGAGGGGTTTGGGTTTATTTAGTCTGCCGAAGAGCAGACTGAGGGGGGATTTGATGGCAGCCTTCAAATACATGAAGGGGGGGGTTCCAAAGAGGACAGAGTGAGGCTGTTCTCACTGGTGGCAAATGGCAGATCGAGGAGCAATGGCCTCAAGTTGCAGTGGAGGTGGTCTAGGTTGGATATTAGGAAAAACTATTTCTCTGGGAGGTTGGTGAAGCACTGGGATGGGTTCCCTAGGGAGGGGGTGGAATCTCCATCCTTAGAGGCTTTTTAAGGCCCATCTCGACAAAGCCCTGGCTGGGAGGATTTAGATGGGGTTGGTCTTGCTTGGAGCAGTGGGTGGGATTAGATGATCTTCTGGCTTTTGTGGATGGCACTCTTAGGCACTTCTCTCTCCCCATGCATTGCATGGGGAGCCACAGGCGGTGGGTGAATCTCCCGCTGTTGAGAGGCTAGCCCGTGGACAGCCCTACACCCACCCAAGGACCTGTCTCCTTTCCCTGCTGGAGCCCCCCTCCTGCCCCAGAGCACAGGGAGGGCAGCACGTGGCTGTTCCAGCTCAGGAGTGGGCGGGCAGGTGGTGTGGGGTCCCTTGACCCCTGAATGCAGGGTGGATGGGTGGCATGCAGCCCCTTTCAGGCACAGGACATGAACAGCCATGAACAGCTGATTTGCACGTTCCAGCTCTGGGAGGGAGCGGGGCAGGAACAGAGAGTGAATCAGCGGATTCGCGGTGCTTTGAAAGTGCTAGGGGTGGGGATGGGGCAGCAGGTTGCCCACCCCGGTCCAGACTGTACCTTGAAAAATGTCACAGTGGGGAAAAAGTTTCTGCCATCATCGAATTTCACCAGTAGATGCTCTTTCAAGGCTGGTTTCTACTCTTAGGGTGCACCTATACAGCACCCTTACCTTGAAATAAGCTAATCAATTTGTGCTACATAACTTGTGTAGCTTATTTTGAGGTAATTTCGAAATAGCTTATTTAAAAATTAAATTTAGAAATAAAGCGCTATTCTGAAACGTCTCTTACTCCTAGAATGAGGTTTACAGGGATGTTGGAATAGCGAGCCCGAAATAATGGGCTTGCCATGAAGACGCGGGATAGCTTTTTTGGTATACTCCGGTATCCGAAATAGTATTGCAGTGTAGACGTACCCTTAATGATCCTGGTACTAATCCGGACTGACCTCACTGATGTCAATGGAGTAAGGTTGGATTCTGTTCTCAGTTGCAGAAGTTTATACCTACAGTAAATCTTCTGCCTTCACTGGAGTCACTCTGCATGTATTCTGGTGTGAGATCAGAATCAGGTCCTTTGAATTACTGTGTTTATAAGGGAGAAACACGATCAAGACTAACTCAGTAGCAGCCTAGATTAAGCATATAGTTTAAAATTGTTCCCTGGCTCAGATTGTAAAGGAACAAACACAGACCAGAACGATTAAACCTATTTGCTAATAAGAACAATAAGAATCTGGCCATAGACATTGGGGGGGGGGGGGTCGCTCCAGATTTACATTGGAGTTAGGCAGAACAGCATCTGCCCCTAATGTTGATGCAATCAGAGATTCTAGACACTGAGCTACATTTAGACTCCCCACCATTTTCTTTGTTTCCCATTCATCTTTTCCAAGAATCAGAGACCCACCACACATAAAGATTGATGATACTGAATGCTCCACCGTAAACCCATTTTACCATGAAGCAGCCTAGGCACTGGGATTCAAACCCTTCATACAGACCTTTGAACTCCTACTCTCCCCTTCCAAGGAGCTCATTTCACCCACAGAATCCCTCCCTCTGCAGACCTCTCAATTCCCCACAGCTGTGATTTTTCTGGACTTCACAGACCACTAAACAAACAAAAATAAAAAACAAATCAACCAACCACACACCATCTTTTAGCTCCAAATATTTATTGTGACCTCTTAGACCTAACTACAGGAAGCTCCCGGCACAGATAGAAAAATAGCATTACTAAAAAGGAAAAAAAGATACAGTAGTAAAAAAAAATCACCCTACACCAAATGTTAGATTAATTCAAACATCCCACCCATAAAAGCTACATAGTGAGAAGGCCCCGATCTATCCATAAGTAGATTTCCTGCAGTAAATCTCTCTCCACAACTTGTAACCTTGATTGAAATGGCTGGAGAGACATCTCCGCATTATGACACCTCAAAAGCTGCAGGAGAGAAATCTTTGGGTTCTCATACCTCAGGAAGCCATGGGAGAAAGATCTCTGGGTTGTGAAGTTGTGAGGAAAGGTCCCCCTTTTCCCTGTGACAATGAAATCATGCCAATCCCTCTACTTCCCCTTTGTGATTAGAAAGGTCCTCAAATTGAAATACACCCACCCTTCCTTCCAACAACAAAAAAAAGCTTAAAAAATTACCTAAAATGGGCATTTGAACAGCAGTCACTTCTCTAAAGCAAGATGGGTTTCCTTTGGTTTTAGAAAAGCTTTCCCCATGTGAGTCAAAGGAGCAAATAACTGACTTAAGGAGAGGGTGGGTGGAGGACTTGGCTAAGGTGACAGAAAGGACTCTGGCTAGTTGCTCTGAAGATTCAGTGGCCAACATTGTCAAAAGCAACAAGTGATTCAGTGTCTCAGTTTTTAGGAAAGTCAAATTGGGGGAACCCCCCCCTTGAAAGGAAAGTGACTCCCCAGAAAGCACTGAGTGCTCAACCTCTGAAAATCAGGCTCAGGTCAAGCCTTCCAAAATAACTAGCCACTTTAGAAAAAAATCGTAGCCATTTTCTCTCTCCAATTCCCCCACTCTGTCATCTATCACTGCTTCTCCCTGCCACATCTTGATGCTGGCTTGTTATTCTAAAGCGCCTTAGCGGTTAGTCTATTCGCTCCCAAAAGTCTAGAGTTTCATTCTGTCCTCTGGTCCAACCTCTTGACCAATGTTCTAATTTTTCCATCCGTGTGCAAAATGAAATTTGTTATGTGCACCAAAGCATGTGTGACAGTGGCACAGCCAGAAGGGCCCACTTGGGTGCGCCCCAACTTCGGGTGGGTGGGCAATGGGAGGGGTGGTGAGACCCCACAACACAGGCCATCTTAAGATATCTTGCACAATGGACGTCCTCTGAGATTGTGATCTAAACCTCCTAACCCAGCCATGGCCAACCCGAGGCTCGCGAGCCGCATGAGGCTCTTCCCTCCCCCCAGGGTGCAGCTTCCGAAACCTTCCCCCATGGCTCGCAAGCCACCCCCAAAAATGGCCCTCTCCTCCCAGCTCCCTGTGCTGACCTGGGCAGGGGAGCCATCTGGTGCGGCCATGAAAGATGTAGAATTAAAGACAGTGTCAGCCAAAAAGCCTCTAAACACGTTTAAATGAATTTTCTTAAAGGGGCAGAGCTGTGGGGTTTGTTTTTTTTTTGATCAACAACTTTGCCCCGCTCTTCGCACTGGATCCACTGCCATCTTGGCTTTCTGCCCAGAATAGATTGGGCCACCCCTGTCCTAGTCCTACATTTGAAATCCACTCTCAGGTTTCACTGCTCAGAACCAGTTCTCCAGGCTTTCAAAGAGACTTCCAAATTATATAACTGAATTTCTTCCATTCAAATCCCAAGCAGACTTATTCTACCCCCCCATCCCCAGCTTTCTTTTGTGCATCATAAAGTAGCAAAATGTAAAGGGCACAATTCCCAGTTTTATTTCTCTTTCTAGGATGCCTTTAAATGTCTTCTCCTGGTTGGCTGAGAGAAACAAGAGATCAATTGTGGCTCTTAATTCTTGCAAACCAGGTGAAGCAAAGACCTAGAGATCTGTGCTCTACAGCTAACACCGAGCAGGAATAAAACAGAGTCATTTCTAGCTTAGACAATTACTCATCAAATACAGCATAATAAGCACTTTTAATCTATGACTCTGAAAGCACTTCAGAAAAA
Source organism: Apalone spinifera (assembly GCA_030068395.1). Classification (NCBI taxonomy): domain Eukaryota; kingdom Metazoa; phylum Chordata; order Testudines; family Trionychidae; genus Apalone; species Apalone spinifera. The sequence goes on from CM057848.1 coordinate 116,076,207, forward strand.
TGCTGGGTACCGTTATTCTCATTTGAGGGATGAAGAAACTGAGGCACAGAACTATAATGTGCCAGAGTGAGGCATAGAACCCTGATGGCCAGGCCTCTGCTCTAAACTACACACCTATGCACAACCGCAAACAAACTCTGCTTTCACCTTCTATAACCCCACAAAGCTAGGAAACTAATCCATGGGTCCTGGCTCCTAGCCCTCTGCTCTGAGACCCTACTCCCCTCCCTGAGGACAGAATTCATGAGTCCCAGCTCACAGACCCGTGCTCTATTTCTACCCCTCGATGTTTCCGAAGTCAGGAGACTCTGTTCCCAATCCCGCTACTCAGAGCGAACAAAGAAGCCAGGAGTCCTGATTCCCAGCCCATACCTCACTATCTTTGCTTATTTCCTCTCTACACATCCCCATAGCCCACATCAGTTAGGCAATTTGCCTTAGCACTTCCTGCCTTTTTGGAATCCATCCGCACTTTTATCCACTGGAGAAAGGAGAGAGGGCTGCAGATCAGGGCACACTGGCTTCCGAGATGGACTGGAGTCTTGCTGAGCAGTGAGGACGGGGAGCGAGGACACCAATTTACCCTCCATAAAGGTGCCCTTGTTCTCCAGGAAGGCACATCAACGTCTCTTTTTATAGACGCTCCAGTTCCCCAGGGCATGTCAACTTCACCGTCTAGAGAGCCACACCAGTGCTGTCCCCAGCTGGGCGCCTACTTGGAGTGCGTTCTCTGGTGCTTCATGAGAGCGGAGCTGTCTCCAAAGCCCTTCCCACAGTCCGTGCACTTGTAGGGCCGTTCCCCAGAGTGGGTGCGCCGGTGGTTGTTCAGCTTGGAGCTGTCGATGAAGCATTTCCCGCACTCGGAGCACTTGTAGGGCCGCTCCCCAGTGTGGATGCGCTGGTGCTTCATCAGGGAGGAATTGCAGCCAAAGCTCTTCCCGCAGTCGACGCACTTGTAAGGCTTTTCGCCGCGGTGGATCCGCCGGTGCTCTACTAGGTGGGAGCTGACGCTGAAGCGCTTCCCACACTCAGTGCACTGGTAGGGCCGCTCGCCACGGTGGATGCGCCTGTGCTGCATGAGCGAGGAGCTCTGGTTGAAGGTCTTGCCGCACTCGGGGCAGCTGTAGGGCCTCTCCCCGGTGTGGATGCGCCGGTGCTTGATGAGGTTGGAGCTCTGGCTGAAGCTTTTCCCACAGTGGTTGCAGCTGTAGGGCTTCTCCCCGGTGTGGATGCGCCGGTGCTGGCTCAGGTTGGAGCTGCTGCTGAAGCTTTTGCCGCACTCGGCGCAGCTGTAGGGCTTCTCGCCCGTGTGGGTACGGACGTGCTGGGCGAAGGAGCCCAGGCTGAAACTCCTCCCGCACTCACTGCAGATAAAGGGCTGCTCCCCAATGTGGGTGCGGAAATGCTTCACCAGGGTGTAATTGCGGTTGAAGCTCTTCCCGCACTCGGTGCACTGGTAAGGCCGCTCGCCCGTGTGGATGCGCTGGTGCTGGAAGAGATGGGAGCTCTGGCTGAAGCTCTTCTCGCACTGGCTGCACTTGTAGGGCCGCTCCCCGGTGTGGATGCGCAGGTGCTCCGTGAGGTTGGAGCTGAGAACAAAGCTCTTTCCACACTCGGCACACTTGTACGGCTTCTGGCCAGTGTGGATGCGCTGGTGCTGAACCAGGTGGGAGCTCTGCCGGAAGGTCTTCCCGCAGTCCGAGCAGCTGTAGGAGCTCTCCCCCGGCTGGGCTTGGCTGGGCTCCATCATCATCCTGAAGTCAATCTCATCTTGATAGATTGTGTCGATTTCCTCTTGCCAGCCAGCTCCGCTGTTCTCTTCTTTCTTAACCCTCCAGGACAACTCTTGTGGCTCCACTTCTGTGAGACCTTCCAGCTCTAGATTCTCCTCCTTTATCTTTGGCCCTTTCTGCTCTAGATTCTCCTCCTCTATCTTGGCACCTGCTGGGAGAAAGGGAGAATCCAAGGAGGACTCATTCACTGTGCTCGAGAGAGGGAGCAGCAAATCTGATATGTAGGAAATGAATTTTCCCAAACAAATACAGTGTAAATGTTTTACCTTGAGGGAAATTAACCATCAAAACAACTTACCAAGAGTCAAGAGGGATTCTCCATCTTTGGCAACTTTTAAATCAAGATAGGATTTGTTTGGTAAGGATTTGCTTTAGCTCTAAAGCACTTATTTTGGCAGATTTTAACAGTTAGACAGTCGGGACTAGATAAATCACACACTTCTGGCGTGTGAGCATCGGACACTGAGTGAGACAGGGAAGAACAAATCAGGCAGGACACTAAAAGATCTCTCACCATGAGAGAGGTGAGGACAAATCTGAGTGCCCATGTCATGTGGGAGAGTGGGACTCATTTCTAGTTTGTCTTATGCTCCTAAAGGCTCAGACTTCAATCATCCACTGACAAGAGGATCTGGGAGGTTGTGGGTTTTTGTTTGTTTTTTTGGAGGGGGAGGAGGTGAAGCACTGGTGCTGGCCATGGCTGGAGATAGCACATGAATAGAAGAGCAGGACTCTGAGGTGCCACCTAACACTCTCTCTCTCTGATGCTTGTCTGGCTGTATGACGCTCCCATGCTCAGTGTCTAGACCAGTGAATGTCTATGCTAGGAAATTATTTTGAAATAACTATTTTGAAATAATCTCATTCCCCAAGGGAAGCAGAACAGATTTCGAAATGAGCAGCCCATTATTTTGAAACAACAGGCTTGGTAGTGTGGGCACTCCAGCATTATTTCAAAACAAGGGGAGTTATGTGGAAATAACTCCATAGCATAGATCAGAGCTCAGTGGTTCTCAGCCTTTCCAAACCCCTGTACTAGAGATGTTAAATTTTGATGAAGCAGCTACTTGCTATCCCCACTGCACCTCTGCCTTTGCATTGTAGTAAGAGCCACCCGCTTGTGCTGGGTCCCGACAGCTGCACCTCTGCACCTGTCTCTTCTCCCCACCCCCGCACTGTGGAGAGGGTGCTTTGGGGGCACTGGCTTTTAAGCTGGCTCTCTCCAGCACCAGCTCCTGCTCCCGCCCCTCGCTGCCTCTGCTATAGAGATAGCGGGGGAGAGGGGAAATGTGAGTGGTTGCCTTGATTACTCTTTTACATCCGTGCCCTGTACTCCTTTCAGGAGTCTGATTTGTCTTAGGTACTCCCAAGTTTTTCCTCGCTTAAAAATGACTTGCTTACAAAATCAGACCAAAAAAAAATTCAGAAGTGTCACAGCCACACTATTATGGAAAAATGGTGCTCTCGTTTTTACCACCACAATAAAAAGCTTTGTTATCTGGCATGTTGTGGGAATTCAGGGGTGATGGTAAGTCAAAAACTCTGGTTAATTCAGAGGGAGGGAGTTTGGTGTGGAGGGGTTCAGGACAGGGGATTGGGATTCAGGAACAGTTTTGGGGTGCTGGATACACATGGCGTCACCTAGGGTGGCTCCCTGTAAGTGGTGACAAATCCCTGCTGCTCCAAGGTGGAGGTGTGGCCAGGCAGCTCTGTGTGCTGCCTCCGCCCACAAGGGCTGCTTCCACAGCTCCCATTGGCTGTGATTCCCAGCCAATGGGATCTGCAAGGCCATAGCTAAGGGCAGGGCAGCTCAGAGCCCCCATGGCTGTTCTGCCACCTAGGAGCAGCAGGGACCCATCGCTGCTTGCAGGGAGCCACTCAGACCAGGTAGGAAGCCTGCCAGCCCTATGCCAACTTGACCCTACTGAAGATCAGAAATGCTGGTTTATAGAGCTTTCTGGTTGGTGAAGTGCTGGATAACCCAGTTTTTATTGTAATTATGAAAGAAATCCATTGGAATACAAACATTGCACTTACATTTTAGCATGCAGAGTAGTATAAATAAGCCATTGCCTGCATGACATTTTTATTTCTATTCACTTTGCTAATGCTTTTCGGTAACCAATTATAAAACTAGGCAAGTATTAGATGAGTTGATGTGCTCCCTGGAAGACTTCTAGGTACCTCTGGTTGAGAACCATGATCTAACTAATCGCCGGATATGAGGGGAAGAAAAATCCCCACCCCCCCACTAGCAGAGACTTTGGGGCTTTTTTCACCTTCCTTTTAGCTTTGAAGGTGTGGATCATCTCTCATTTAAACATTTCCCTGGCATGATGGGTGGAAAAGGGTTCAAACACTGGTGTGCCTTGGTCTTGTTTATTCTGTCTGTTGCACATCAGAGTTTAGGCTCCTGTAGGCTCTGGCTGCTAGGCTTTGTGAGCAGGTGCCAGGTGGTGTCGATGGCATGTGACACCCTGGAGGACAGATCAGATCGGTAGAGCCCTGCATGGGAATCAAATTTGCATCCTCATCTGCACCAATGAGCCGGGGATACCCGTGGATCCAGAATGGATACCCACCCATTTGCATGGCTCTAAAGTAGGGAAGGGGAATTTAAGGCCCAGGGCTGGATGTGGCCCCCAGCTTGTCTGGATCTGGCCCCCGAGGCTCAGGGCTTCCCTCCACTCTGCACTGGGGAGCCTACACTGGCACTTTCCAGCCCTCCACCACTTCCCCGCAGGGCTGGAGCACACAAAATCTACTAGCCAGAGCCCCACTAGGCTCTGGTGTGTGAGGGGAATGTGGGAAGGGTCTTTCTCCTCAGCTGAGGGCCACATAAATGAGGATTTGTTTTCTTTTTGTTTGTTTCTCACTTGGATGTGGCCCCAGACTGATTTTTCTGTGGGTCAGCGGCCCAGCCCTACTCTACAGGTAATGAGGGTGGGGGACTTTCTGGCTGAGGATGGGGGAGTGCCTGGTGGCTTTGCTGGGTGCCCTCGAATGCCTACACATGGTCACAGGAACCTCAATAATTCAACACCAACTTTGCCACTTCGTGGCACCTTTGGGGATTGCTGACAGGGGCCCTAGAGGTTTGGGGTGCGATTCTCTGGCCCAGCCGGGCCAGATCCCCCCAAGAGACCCTTCCAGGCCTTTCCCTGGGACAGATCCAGCCCGGCCAGCAGCTCCCGCACGGGGAAACTTCCTCACCTGCGCAGGCCCCGCCGGGGCTCTCCTGCGGCCCCGGGACACGCGGCTCTTCCTCCGGCTCCATCTGGGATATCCCGGCGTGGGGACCAGGGAGTCCTGCCTGCAGGGGGGAAGAGGGGGACGCTCTGGTTTGGAAATGGTCCTGCAAAGAGCCACCCCCAGGCCGGGGGGGACCTTCCTGGGCTCAGCTGCCCAGACACCCCCCCCCCCCCCCCGCTGCTGGGAAGGGGCGACTCTCCGGTCCCACTTGGGCTCCGAGCCCCGGGTCTCCGCGGCCGCTTGCTCCGGGCAGCGATTTCCCGCCTGGGCTGCTGGGTCCCTCCCTGCCCGGGGCCGCCTCTCACCGCCCGGCCGGGGCCTCCAGGGGCTGCAGCCGGGGCGCGCTCTGCGCACACGCGGGGCCGGGAGTCGGTCTCGGGAGCGGACCCGCCCGGAGCTGAGCCAGGAGGCTGGACAGGAAGGTCCCTGCGCTATTCCAGCCCCCTGACGGCGGCACCATGTGCTCCGGGAAGGGGAGGGCGGTGGGGCCAGCCCGGCTCTCCCCACGCGCCGCCGCCCGCGCAGTTTGGTTCCCACCCGGAGCCGGGGGAGTGGGGCTCGGCGGGGGTCTGGCGGGGGGCGCAGAGCCCAGGGCGGGGAGGGGTTGACTGAGGCTTATCCGCTGTACCGCGCAGGGAGCGAGACCCAGAGCTGCCCGGCCAGCTCGTGCACAGTGCGGGGTGTGTGTGTGCAATCGGCGAGGCGGTGTGTAAGAATCCTTGTGGTGCCTGTGGTGCGCACTCGGTGCGGCTGTGTGCAGTCCTTGCGTGGAGTGCGGGTGCAAGGAGCGTGTGTGCGTAATTCCTGTGTGGGTGTGAGTGGTCCTTGTGTCGGTGCGGGGCATTCTTGCGAGTCTTGTGGGTAGATGTAGGTGCAATCGGGGAAGGGGTGTAGTCCTGATGTGTGTGTGGATGTGAGTGCAGTGTGCGCACACACAATCCGTGTGAGTGTGTGTGTGCAATCCTTGTGAGTGTGTGGGCTGGGTGTGCAATCACTATGCATGTGAAATCCGTGAGTGTGTGGGCTGGGTGTGCAGTCAGTGTGGGTGTGTGAAATCAGTGTGTTTTTGTGTCTGTACCGAGTATTCACATAATATGTAACCAGAGAAATTTACTGGGGATTGTCACAGAGTATACTGGGGTCTGGTGTGTGTAGTATAATGTTTCATAGCTCTGATGGACAAGGAAAGTTTTTTGTGTGTAGGCAGAATATGTGAGCATGAATAAGTGTGTGTGTGTGTGTGTGTGTGAGAGAGAGAGTGAAAAGCAGAGGCGTGAATCTGTGCAGCCAGTGTGTGCCTGAAATCAGTGTGTGCAGTTTCTGTGCTCTGTGTGTGTGTGAGACAGGCCAGAGGGGAGTGGGAACTGAGGGCTGGGGTTGGCACTTGCGTGGAGGGAACATCAGGAGTTAAACCCACCAGTTTCCTAGTCCTTCCCTTTTTCAGGCAGGGCCATAAGGGAGGCTGTAAATAGTGCAGGGATTTTCCTGTCCCTGGCTCCTGGCCTGGCTCCCTGCCCATTGGTGTGCTAGCGGTAAGTCCCGGCTGCATGGGGGAAGGGGGTGGTAGGAGGGCACCACCCGGTCAGGCAGGTGATGAGCAGGGCACAGTGAAGAGGCAGCCAGAGGAAGTTCTTAGGCTAGGGAGGGAAACAGCAGCAGAGACAGGAAATTTCAGTCCTGCAGTGCCCCTCCTCCCCCACCAGCCGTGGGTGGGGCAGGAGTTCTGGGCAGGGGTGCTCTTTGAAGAGTTTCATGGGTGTTTTTCAAACCAGGGCTTCTCTTTTTTCCTTCCTGACAGACAGGATTCCTGGCCCTGGACTCCGGGGTCTTCTGGGTGGAGCATGGAGAAAAGCAGAGCACCCGGGATCTCCAGGGCTCCTAGGAAAGGGAAAACTTGACTGTCATTTGCACTGGTAAGGAGCCTTGGGACCCTCCACAAACCAGCACCCCAGGATGCCACACTAGAGCCATAGGAGGAGCCGTTCTGGTCTAGTCTGATGTCCTGCCAAACCCAGGCCAGAGAATCCTCCCCCAAACCCGTAGGGTATGTGAGGTAGCAAAACAGCAGCAAAAGGTTCCCAGCAAGCCACTGGAGTCTTCCACATGTCACTCCTGGCTCCCACCTCTGATGGGAGCCCTCCCCTCTCCCAGCCTTTCTCTGAGGGCTTGGAGGAGGGCCCAGCTCTTCTGCAGGAAAAACCTGGATTCTCTGTTTCCCAGCAGGTGCAGGAAAGAAGGAGACTCCCCAGCAGGAAGGGTGTGTGGGAGCAGACACACATGCGCTGTGCCAGCATCCCAAGCGGAGAGCTTCTGGCAGGTCAGGATGGAGGCAAGGAGACCCCTTGGAGGAGACTCTTGAGGAGTGTGATGCTTATGGGATCCTGGAAAACATCATTATACTGGAAACCACCTACATGGGAGAGAGACCCTATAAATGCCTTGACTGTGGGAAATCCTTCAGCCAGAGCTCCCACCTGGCCCAGCACCAGCGCATCCCCATTGGGGAGCGGCCCTACTGCTGCCCCAACTGCAGGAAATCCTTCAGCCAGAGCTCCCATCTGGCCCAGCACGGGCGCATCCACACCGGGGAGTGGCCCTTCCCATGCAGCGAGTGCGGGAAGTGCTTCAACCGCAGCCACACGCTGGTCAAGCACGCCCGCACCCACCTGGGCATGCATCCCTACATCTGCCCCAAGTGTGGGAAGAGCTTCAGCCTCAGCTCCCTCCCTCAGCACCTGTAGTCCCACCTGCCGGGGAAGCTCTACCCCTGCCCTGATTGCGGGAAAAGCTTCAGCAGCAGCTCCAATTTGGCCCAGCACCAGCGCACCCACACGGGCGAGCGGCCCTACCAGTGCCCCGACTGTGGGAAGGGCTTCAGCCAGAGCTCCAACCTGGTGAAACACCAGCGCGTGCACACAGGAGAGAAGCCCTGTGCATGCACCGAATGTGGGAAGAGCTTCACCCAGAGCTCCACCCTCCTCCAACACCGGCGCATCCATCGGGGCGAGCGCCCCTACTGGTGTCCAGAGTGCGGGAAGTGCTTCGGCCTCAACTCGTCATTGGGGAAGCACCTGCGCATCCATACTGGGGAGCGGCCCTATGCCTGCCCCGAGTGCGGCAAGAGCTTCAACCTGAGCGCCAACCTCCTCCAGCACCAGCGGATTCACCGTGGGGAGCGGCCCTACGCCTGCTCCGAGTGTGGGAAGTGCTTCAATCTGAAAGCCACCCTGGTCAAACACCTGCACACCCACACGGGGGAGAGACCTTATCAGTGCACCCAGTGCGGGCGGAGTTTCATCGACAGCTCCAAGCTCAGCAAACATGCAAGGACCCATGTGGCAGAGAAGCCTCCCCAGGAGGGGCAGCGGGCTGCTGGGGGCCAGGATCAGAGGAGCTAAGGAGTTGGCCCTGCTGCGACTTCTGCTGGAATAGTGGTACCAGTTCTGGGGCCCACCCTTCAAGAAGGATGTTGACAAATTGAAGAGGGGGCCGAGAAGAAGCTTTCTTAGTAGGGCCTTACCAAATTCATGGTCCATTTCGATCAGTTTCAGTCATAACATTAAAAAAAGTCAGCTATTTAAATATGAAATGTCATGGTGTTGTAACTGTAGGAATCCTGACCCAAAAGGCACTGTAGTCAGGGTTGTAAGCCCTGCCACCTTTCTTTTGTGCTGCTGTTGGCGGTGGCGCTTTCTTCAGAGCCAGGCAGCTGCAGCATGGTGGCTACTGGCCAGGAATCCAGCTCTGAAGGTGGAGCTACTGCTAGCAGCAGCGCAGCAGTAAGTGTGGCAGGATCTGGTGTTGCCACTCATTTCTGCACTATTTCCTGCACAGCCGGGACCTTTGTCAGCAGGTTCCACTTTCTGGGTGCCCAGCGCTGAAAGCAGCAGTAGAGGTAAGGGTGACATAAACATGGTATTGCCAGCCTTACTTCTGCCATGCTGCTGGCTGGGTGCTGCCTTCAGAGCCAGGCATCTGGCCGACATTACAACCACTGCTCTCCAGGTGCCCAGCTCAGAAGGCAGCGCAGACGTAAGGATAGCAACACTGTGACCCTCTTAAAGTATCCTTGTGTCCCCTGCCACTTTTGGGTCCGGACCCCAATTTGAGAAATCTGTATAATAGAGGGTAAAAGCACACACAAAGCCAGATTTCACGGGTGGACACCAGGTTTCAGGGCCCATGACTCCATTTTGTATGGCTGTGAATTTGGTAGGGCCCTCATTACGAGGCGTCCCTAGAATGACTAAAGGATTAGAAAACCTCCCTTTATAATGAGAAACTCAAGGAGCTCAATCTATTTATCTGAACAAGGAGGAGATGAAGGGATGACTTGGTTACAGTTCACAAGTATCTCCATGAGAAAGGTCTGACCTGATCCAGTGATCAGAAGCTGAAGCTAGACCAATTCAGATGAGAAGCAAAGTACTTTTTTTTTTTTTTTAAATGGGTGGGGAAATTAGTCCTGGGGACAATTTGTCAAGCGTTTTGTGGTGGATTTTTTTGTCATCAAATTTAAAATCATGATTGGAGGTTTTTCTAAAATCAGCTCTAGTTCAAACATTGACCAGACCTGCAATATACAGGAGATAAGACTAGATGATCGTAGAATCATAGAATACTGGAACTGAAAGGGACCTTGAGAGGTCATTGAGTCCAGTCTCCTACCCTCGCAGCAGGACCAAGCACCATCTAGATCATCTCTGAAAATGTCTGTCTAACCTGCTCTTAAATACCTGCAGAGATGGAAATTCCATAACCCCCTAGGCAATTTATTCCAGTGTTTAACTGCCCTGACGAAGTTTTTCCTAATTTCCAACGTACACCTCCCTTGCTGCAATTTAAGCCCATTGCTTCATGTCCTATCCTGAGAGACCATGGAGAACAATTTTTCTCCCTCCTCCTTGTTAACACCCTTTTAGATACTTGAAAACCGTTATCATGTCCCCTCTCTGTCTTCTCTTTTCCTGACTAAACAAGCCTAGTTCTTTCAGACTTCCCTCATAACTCCTGTTTTCTAGACCTTTAATCATTTTTGTTGCTTTTCTCTGGACCTTTTCCAATT
>CM057848.1:116145536-116157643 GCA_030068395.1 Apalone spinifera
CGGAGTCGAAAAGGCTGTCTTTTCTTTGGCCCCTGGTGCTAGGGGGATCTGCCAATAGTCCTTAGTCAAATCAAGGGTGGATAGAAATCAGGCCTTGCTCAGTTGGTCAATGAGTTCATCCACCCTTGGCATGGGATAGGCATCGAAGTTGGATACCTCATTTAACTTTCTGAAGTCATTGCAAAAGCGAAGGCTTCCATCTGGCTTGGGCACTATAACAATAGGGCTAGACCACTGGCTATGCAGTTCTTCAGTGACTCCGAGTTTCAGCATTTTCTCAACTTCAGCTCAGACCTCTTTTCATTTTGCCTTGGGTATCCGGTATGGCTTAACATTCATCTTCAGCCTGGGGTCTGTAATGTCATGGTAAACCTCCGTAGTTCTACCTGGTTCTGTCAAAAACACATCATGATTTTGCTCAGTCATGTCGGCTGCTTCTGCCTGTTGGTCCGGAGTCAGCTCAGGAGACATTCCCACCTGCCTTTGTGAGTTTTCCCCTTGGGGTGGTGACCCCAGAGCAACCAATGCCACGTCTCTGTCTCGCCAGGGTTTCAGCAGGTTGAGATGATATATTTGCTCAGGCTTTTGCCAGTCAGGTAAATTTTGCCAGTAAATCTTATAGTTTACCTCTCCCACTGCTTCTATTACTTCATACAGCCCCTGCCACTGGGCTAGGAGCTTACTCTCTGCTGTTGGCACTAGCCCCATCACCCGGTTTCCCACCTGGAACTTCCAGGAGGTTGCTCACCAGTTGTAATAAGCCTGTTGGGCTTCCTGTGCTTTTTCTAGATGTTCCCACACCATGGGGGTGACTCTGGCTATCCTGTCCGTCATTTGGAGCACATGATCAATTATGTTTCTCCCTAAGTTGGATTGTTCCTCCCAGGCATCCTTAGCAAGATCTAGTATGCCCCGTGGGTTACACCCATACAAAAGCTCAAGTGGGGAGAAACCAGTCAAAACTTGGGGAACTTCCCTTACTGCGAACATGAGGTATGGCAGTAGCATATCCCAAACTCTGCCATCCTGACTTACCACTTTCTTGAGCATATTTTTCAGGGTCCTGTTAAACCGTTCAACTATCATCGGTTTGGGGATGATATACCGCTGTCCTCAGGGCCCCTACGTGGAGCATGGTACACAAATCTTTCATGAGCTTGGACACAAAGGGAGTCCCTTGGTCCATTAGAATTTTTGGGGTATCCCTACCCTAGAAAAAATTTGAATTAGCTCCCTAGCGATGGTGTTGGATAGGGTGTTGCGTAGGAGCACCTCCTCTGACTATCGGGTAACATAGTCCACCACAACTAGTATGCTATGATGGCCACGTGCAGACTTCTCTAGTGGGCCAATTATGTCCATAGCACTCCGCTCAAAGGGGACTTCAGTGATTGGTAGGGGTACTAGTGGGGCCCTCAGGTGCGGTCGGGGCCCATGTAATTGACACTCTGGTCAAGAAGCACAATACCTCCGGACTTCTACATAGACCCCAGGCCAAAAGAACCTCCAAAGAATGCAGTCTAGGTCTCATCCACCCCTAGATGCCCTCCAAATAAATGACTGTGCGCCAATTCCAGCACTGCCCTTCAGTGCTTTCGAGGTACCAAGAGTTGTTCCACCTCTTGTCCCTGGATACGAGCTACCCTATATAGAAGACCCCCCTTGATCATATAGTACAGCTCAGTGCCTTTGTTCCTCCCCTCCACTGGGACCCCATTAACATCAACCACCTCTTTACGGATATTTTGTTATATTGGACCATTGGCTTGATTCTGCCCAAAGGTCTCACTTGGGGATCCAACCTGCTTAGGCTCCAGAGAACCTAGCCACATTTCCTCCCCTGATGAGCTGGGTCCTGCTTCAGGCTCATCCTGTCCCAGGGCTTCTGCCCTAGTAGTTGGGTAGGCCTCCGCCTCTACCAGCTCCTGCTTCCGACCTTGGGCCAAGATCCTTGTCCCCCATTTTTTAGCAGTCCTCCTCTCCCGTCGGGTTTTCCGGGGTTCCCCGGGCACCGTGAGCAGGTCCTGGGAGAATTCATGGAAGGCCAAGAGGGAACTATCCTCCTCCCACTCCTGTGGCAGCAGGTCACTAAACCCGGGAAAGTCTTGTCCTATGACCACCGGGTAGGGGAGCCTTGGGATCACCCCCACAGTTACACCTGTGACCCACCCTTGTACTTCTGTTTCCAAAGGGATGATGAGGTAATTAGTATCCCCGTGTACACAGGATATCCCAGTGCATTTGGCTCGGGTCACCTCCTCTTGCCCCACTAGCTTCCCCAAGACCAATGTAACTGCGCTTCTGGAATCTACTAAGGCGGTGGTTTCCACCCCATTCATTTTCACAGACCGGGTATACGGATGGGGGCCCACTGCTACACCTACAAGATTGGCTAGGGCACTAGGGTCTTGTAGGTTCCCCAGGTCACATTGCATAGGCTCTTCTATGCTGGGGCACTGAGCCGCAATATGCCCTATCTCCCCAGAGGCATAACACCTGGGCAGGACGCCCCCCTTCACTTTGGGCTGTTGGGTCTTGATCCCTGGCCCTGTCCAGTCCAGCCCCCAAGGTCTTTTGCCAGCTCCGGTCGCTCTTCTGCTTCCTTTCTCCCTCTCTGTACTCGGTCAGAAACTTCAGAGGCACAGATCCTCAGGGTGAAGATGGACCTCTTGTTCCACTGCCTCTCGATCCTGGGGCTGTGGGAAAGTCCCTTAGCAGTCAACCGTCTCTCGACGAGAGCCACTAGCTCATCAAACGTTGTGGGGTCATTCTGGCTCACCCACTCCCGAAGGTCTGGGGGTAAACCCCTCATGTATCTGTCAAGGATGATCACCTCGATAATCTTCTAGGGGTTGTGGATGTCGGGCCACAGCCACTTCCGGGCCAGATGGACCAGAACAATTGAGTTCTGGGGCCTCGGTCATCTCGATATCTCCATTCATTAAATCTCTGGGCTCTCACCGCAACCGTGACCCCTGCCCGTGCCAGGATCTCAGCTTTCAGCTGGGGGGTAGTTGGATGCGGCCTCCTCTGCCATGTTGAGGTATGCCTTCTGGGCTTCCCCGCTCAGAAAAGGGACTAAAATGCTGGCCCACTGAGCTTGAGGCCAGGCCTCCCGCAAAGCTGTCCTTTCGAAGGCCAACAGATAGGCCTCAACATCATCATCTTTTGTAAATAGAAATTGACCCGTAATGGTTGGGCCCCATCTCGATCATGTACCTGGACCATCAGGGCTTTCAGCTCATTCACCACCTCCTGCAGGGTGTCCCTGTCCTGAGCTACCTGGCTCATCAACAACTGGTTGGTTTCTTGTTGGAGCCGTGCCGACTCCTGCTGGACGGCCGCTTGCACCCGAGTAGCCTCCTGTTGAGCAGCCGTGGCCTGCACCAGTGCTTTTTCCAGGTCCTTTGTAGGTGCTTCTCCTTTAAGAGGGGTCTCATTGGTTAGATTTAGCGTTGCTGTGAGGCCTCACAGCTGTGAATCCCACCCCTGACACCACATGGGGCAAGGGCCCCTCTTCCCCAAGCCACCACTGGGCAGGCCTCTTCCTCCTAGCCCCAGAGCTTGGGGCTTTGCAGCGGGTCTCTATGGTCGAGAGCCCAGCCATGCGCTCTCAGGCTCCCTCTCTAGCTGCCTTTACCTAATGCTGTTACAGAGTGTTCTCTCCAACATCTTCCTGTCATCCTCTCACACTCCCCCTCAGCCACCAACTGCCGAGGCTTTTAAAGGCCCTTAGTCAGCCAGCAGAGAAGTCAGCTGGCCCCAATCTGCTTGAGCCAGCTCCCTCCCAGCTGCATCTAATTGGGCTGCAGTTCTCTGCATCTGCTCACAGGGGTTTTTACCCTTCTGGGCTGCCTTTTCCCCTCTCTGCAGCAGCTCCCTGGCCTGACCCTGTCACAGGGCACAGGACTGTGACTCTGGGAAGTGAAGATGCCGTAGTGGCTGGCTTTGCTGGCCTGGGCTTTCCAAACTGTGGCAGGGCGATAGATGGGACTCACATCCCCAGCAGAGCACCACCCCACCATGCCGCAGAGCACAGCAGTGGTGAGGGGCACTTCTGTGCTTCAGGCACTTGTGGATCACCATGAGCATTTCACAGACATAAGTGTGGGGAGGTCTGGAAAGGTGCATGATGCATCTGTAGGAGCGGTGGCCTGTTCAGAAAGCTGCAGGCAGGGACTTCCTGTCCAGACCAGAAAGTTGCAGTGGGGGATGTGGAAATGGCCATAGCGAGGTGCAACCTGCCCCTGGCAGCCTGGCTAATGAAGCCCTTACACAGGAACCTGTCAACAGGCTAGGCCAATGTCACGTGGTGTGGAATGTGCCCTTGGCAGACTGAACGCTAGATGGGGGTGTCTCTGTGGCAGGCCGGGCCTTACAGAGGGTCACATCCCCATGGTGACGGACGCATGCTGTTGCTTACTCCAAGTGGGTGAGAGTCAGGGAGAAAGGTTTGGACGTGGGTGGAACAGTGAGACACGGTGCCTGGATGCAGTTTCAGCAGCCAGACACTTCCGCTCTCCGAGGAGCCCATAGGAGGGCCGTCGATATCAGGGAGGCTCTGAGGAAGTACTTTGGCAAAGGGGGATGGATTAATGCTGGGCCTGAGACCCCCAAGAAAGCACAGTCTGGCCTGTGGAGCACATGCACATGGAAACAATTTGTAATAACCCTGTGCTTGTCCAGAGGCTGCCCTTCATCTGGCTGGCGTCTTGCTCCTGAGGGTGAACAGGCAAAGCTGGACTGAGCTTCTGCATGCTGGTGGGGGGCATCTTGCTCCTCATACAGCCAAACTCTGTGCCGCCTGGTTCCGGCAGCATGGTGTGAGGGATGGTTTGGGAGAGTGCTGTAGCCCGGGTGGAGGCGGGGAGGGGGAAACGGCTGCCCTGCCATGGAGTCTCTATGAGAAAATTAATAAGTTCATCAGGCAAAGCTTCAATGCTATTTCAATGCAAGAGTCTCTTAACATAAGAATGGCTATACTGGGTCATACCAAAGGTCCATCTAGCCCAGTATCCTTTCTGCCGACAGTGGCCAACGCCAGGTGCCCCAGAGGGTGGGAACACAACAGGTAATCCTCATGTGATTCCTTTCCTGTCACCCATTTCCAGACAAACAGAGGCTAGGGACACCATCTCTACCCATCCTGGCTAATAGCCATTGATGGACCTAACTTCCATGAATCTATCTAGCTCTTTTTTGAACCCTGTTAAAGTCCACAGGTTGTTCCACAGGTTGGCTGTGCGCTGAGTGAAGAAAAACTTCCTTTTGTTTGTTTTAAACCTGCTGCCAATTAATTTCATTTGGTGATCCCTAGTTCTTATATTGTGGGAACAAGTAAAAAACTTTTCCTTATTAACTTTTTCCATACCCGTCATGATTTTATAGATCTCTATCATATCCCCCCTTAGTATCAACTTTTCTAAGATGAAAAGTCCAAGTCTTTCTTCCTATGGGATCCGTTCCAAACCCCTAATCATTTTGTTGCTCTTTTCTGAACCTTTTCCAATGCCAGTATATCTTTTGGGGATGAGGTGACCACATCTGAATGCAGTATTCATGATGTGGGGGGTCCCATGTATTTATATAGAGGCAATACAATATTCACTATCTGCTTCTTAATTTATTCCTAACATCCTGTTTGCTTTTTTGACTGCCATTGCACACTGGATGGATGTTTTCAGAGAACTATCCATAATGACTCCCAGATCTGTATCTTGAGTAGATGTAGCTAAATTAGTCCCCATCATATTGTATGTATAGTTGGGATTATTTTTTCCAATGTGCATTACTTTACATTTATCAACATTACATTTCATTTGCCATTTTGTTGCCCAGTCACTTAGTTTGGTGAAATCCTTTTGAAGCTCTTTATAGTCTGCTTTGATCTTAACTGTCTTAAGCAGTTTGGTATCATCTGCAAATTTTGCCACCTCACTGTTTATCCCTTTCTCTAGATCATTTATAAATAAGTTGAATAGGATGGGTCCCAGGACAGACCCTTGACGGACCCACTAGTTACTTCTCTGTGTGTACCTAGATGTTCTGTTCAGACTTAACACAGACCTAGCAGGGCTTAGCCAGCTCCCAGAAATACAAACTGGAGAAATGTGGTTGTACATGTCACAGCTCCTATGGGGCACTCGCAGCTGTGATTGCACTGATTCTTCACTATGGAACCAGTCCGGATTGATAAACAAGAGTTTGCTAGACAGAGGAATGTTGAGTTACCTGCCTGCCAAGGCCTGTAATTTTAAATTAGGCTTAAACTAACCCAAAGGGAACCCTATTTGAATATTAAGTCAAAAGGGAAAATAGGTCGATGTGTATGTGTGTGTATGGAGAGGGATGTGAAATCAAGGGAGGTGAACACAGTGGAGTCTGAGTCTTAGGGGTCATCCTGGCTCTGGAGAGAAGGACAATGAGTGCAGGGAATATAAAGGAGAAAGGAAAGAGACATTTTTATCCAATTCACTGAGCTGCAGACAAATGCCTCATGGTTCCCAGCTAATGGGAGATGCGAGGCTGAGGCACCGTGTGGAGTCCCCTGGCTGCCCCATGCATAGGAGCTGGAGTGGGGGGACATACCGCAGGTCCTGGGAGCTGTGTGGACCCATGGCAGACAGGACAGTGGTGTTAACCAGACCCCTCAGGGTCGCTTTCCAATCAAGCATTCCAGTCAAACAATGGACACCTGGGAAGCAGTAGCATACACAGACGGCCCCACTTGGGCGGGCAAGTCCCAGCCTCTGGCCCCTTTCTATGATTGGCTCGCCTGGCAGAGCCAGTTAAGCCCCCATGCTCCAATCCCATTCTCCTGCTGGAGTGCTGGATACCCTGGAAGGGGGTGGGCCTGGGGACAAAGCAGGTGGGCCTTGGCCTTCTCAGTCCCCCCTGTGGCTATATACCTGCTGGCGACCCCAGTAACTGCTGTTCCTGCCAAAGCTTCCTCGCTTCTGGACAAACCCTACAGTCCCTGTTCAGGCCAAACCCCTCTTGGCTTCCCAGGAGCTTTGGCTAAGGGCTGCCCGGTGTTGCTGAAGTGGACTGGGAATAAAAGCCCATTTCAAACTGCTTGTGAGATGTTGACAGTCCTCTGGGCTTGAATCCAGCAGCTGTTTTCTTCTTGATGCCATACCAACTGTTGAAATATCTGGGGAGGGACAGATAAGTTGTGAGTGAAAAAGAGAAATTGAAAATCAGCTTTAAGTTTCATGTTCCTTGCTGGCTGATGCAGCATTTCCAGGAACAAAGCCGTTTATTGGAAAGCGATGCCTTGAATCCACTTGTAAACAGGCAGACAGGATGCCATCTGGAATTCCGCTCCCAGGCAGAGTCCCACAAAACCAGTTTCTTTAATCACAGTTTCAAACCTGCCTTTCCAGTCAGTGATCTTTCCAAGAAGCTTTCTCTTGGGTCCATGCTACCAGCGATTCTCTTGCTAGCCCTGGATTTCTGATTGCTCCTCAGTACTTCTCACACAGCGCTCTGCTCAGCCTCTGCATTGCCTTCAGTTTAGTCTCTGGGTGGTGGCTTCCATTGTTTTAACTCTCACAGTCACAGCCCTCATCTGCAGTGAGGGCTGTGACTACCCCATAGATCAATAACTTGCTAGCAGCCAACCAGCATCAGGAGTAACACCCTCCCCCATTCTTGTCAGCATTGCCTATAAGCTAAATAGAGTCCAGAATGGTGACCCGGGTATAACCCACCTCAAACCACAAAGCAAAGAAATAAATGACAAATTACCCTGTTTTAAAATCATGAGCACACCAGAACTCCTTTTTCAGTGTCCCTCCTACATCTCTCAGCTACCAGTTCCTCTCACCTCCCCTTTAGTATTTCATTTTATGTTCCAGGCATTCTCACTGTGACCAGAAAGCTTTTCTGTAGTATTCTGAAGGGATCCTACATTCTAGGGTGTCACGTTTGCCAGCTGATTTTTTTCATCATTCACAATTCTGATATCACAGTCATCTCTTTGGGATGCTGCTAACGACTCTGGAGTCCAGTCTTCTTACAATTCCAGTTCCCCTCCCCATGCACCAGGAATATTTGCACTCTGCAAATTATTGGAAGAGAGGCAATAGACATCTCTCCTTGCCTGCCTTAACCAACCAATTGCTTGCTCTCCCAGCAAGGCTGTCCAGACGAGGCTTTGCCATTGTCCTGTCTTTGACCATGGAATTGTAGCACTGTGCTTTTTCCAACCACCTGGCTAGTTGGCCCTCTGGACTCCTGAACCTATAGAGCTATTGCAGGGATACATGGCTCTCCTCATGGCAAACTTCCTCCTCTAGCAATAGTGCTGAAAATGTTCTGTAGCTCTAACCCAGCAGTTCCCAACCTTTTCCAGATGGGGACCCATTCTGACAATTCAGGAAGACTTGGTGACCCAAAGCAATTCAAAAATGGGGGGAGGGAGGAGGGTGAGCAGAGCCACCTAGGAAGACACTGAGTGACCCTTTTGAAATGTAATGGCGACCCATATTTGGATCACGATCCATAGGTAGGGAAACCTGCCCTGTGCCAGGCACTCTTTTTGGGTGGTGCAAGAATTTCTCTGGAGAACTTAGGGCTTGTCTACACTTACAGTGCTGCACTAGAACTTAGTCAAGATGCTACCTATACCAATGGGAGAGCTCTTCCCATTGGTGAAGGTACTCTCCCTCCCCAGGTGGTGGCACTATGCCGACGGGAGAAGCTCTCTCGAATCAACATAATGTTATCTGTGTGTGATGGGGTGAACTGGGCCCAAAAGCCCCCTGCTGGAGGCCTCAGAGTCCTGCCACATCCTTGCAGGCATTCAGACTAGATGATCACAATGGTCTCTGCTGGCCATAAAGTCTGTGAGATACTACAGCTGCTAAGAGCTGTGATACAGTCGAGTGCTAATCATGGTGCCCATGGTCCCTGATACACTCACAGCTGCTGACTTACAGTGTGGGATTCTTGTCTGCCTTCAGCTAGTGTCTATTATCACCCAGCAGAACCCAGTATATAGCCTGCCCAGTGTATAGCCACTGACTATCTGCATACTGGAAAAAATGCATCTCTCCTGAGCCTGTTTTGGATGGTGTTAATTCTGGAGGCTGGAGAGCATCCCTTCTCGTCACTCTGAGAAGTACAATGAAGATTTCACTTGTTTTGTGAGGAGAGGCAGTCACACACTAGGTGGGCCAATGGGTGGTTAAGAATTTTGAGGGACTGCATGACCAGGTAGGGTATGGAAGGGCTCAGCCTTCCCTTTCCAAGCCATCGGCTCAGATCTGGACAAAAGTAATTCTTGTGGGTGGCTTGTGTGAAATGACTTGGTAGCCTCAGCCCGGTTCCCAGTGGACAGGTTTGTAGCAGTCTGAACATTAAGACCAAGGCTTAAATGGAGGCCAGACTACAGGTTCCTGCAGATCAGAGTGAGATACTATAATGAGCCAGTGGGTACAGCAATTATTCATGCATCTGTCGGAATGGAACTGATATAGTGAAACCGTAGCGTTATCAAGGGACCAGACTCCAAATGTCTGACCTTAAATCAGTTTACTGTGGCACTCCTCCGCCCACGCCGTTCTGAAGGGTCAAGGTGCGGCATCGTTCCACCACCGGCAATTAAAGGAGTAGAAAGGCTTGTTCCCAGCTGGTGGAGCTACAAGCCTCATTGGTTTCTGTCAGCTTTCAAACCTCTTTTCCTAGGCCCCCTTGTGTGAAAAAGCTTTGTGCTGTCCCTTTGGGGGATTGGTGAGTGTTCCCCCAGCTGAAGAGGTTTGGCTGTAAAACATGCGCACTTTCAGGCTGAGGCACATCTGAGGAAGTGAGTTTTGCCCACAAAAGCTCATGATACTAGATATATTTTTGTTAGTCTCTGACGCTATGTCTACACTACAATATTATTTTGAAATAAGTTATTTCAAAATAAGAACTCCCGAAATAACTATTTTGAAATAAGTGTTACTCCTCACAAGCAGGAGTTATTATTTTGAAATAAGAAGCCTATTATTATTTTGAAATAAGAAGCTGTGTGGATGCTCATCTTGTTATTTCGAAATATGGGGAGTTGTTTTGAAATAATCTTATAGTGTAGACACATTGCACATGCTCTTAAGGTGCTACAGGGCTACTCAATTTTTTTTTTAAGTTACATACTTCTGACACAGCACCCTCTGAGACTTTCAGGCTGTACTTGAGCTTAAGAAAAGGGCAACAAAAATTATTAGGGATTTGGAATGGGTGTCATATGAAGAGAGATTAAAAAGACTAGGACTTTTCATTTTAGAGAAGAGGAGATTAAAGGGGGATACGATAAAGGTCTATAAAATCATGACAGGTACGGAGAAAATGAATAAGGAAAAGTTATTTACTTGTTCCCATAATGTAAGAACTAGAGGTCACCAAATGAAATGAATAGGTAGCAGATTTAAAACAAACAAAAGGAAGTATTTTTTCACACAGAACACGGTCAACCTGTGGAACTCCTTGCCATAGGAGGTTGTGAATGCCAGGATTTTAACAGGGCTCAACAAATAACTAGAGAAATTCATGGAAGATAAGACAATCAGTGATTATTAGCCAGGATGGGTAGGAATGGTGTCCCTAGCCTCTGTTTGTTAGAGGCTGGAAATGGGTGACAGAGGAGGGATCACTTGATAATTCTTTGTTCTGTTCACTCCCTGTGGGGCACCTGTCATTGGCCATTGTCGGCAGACAGGACTCTGAGCTAGATGGATCTTTGGTCTGACCCAGTCTGGCTGCTATTATGTTCTTAACGGTTTTCTCCTCCACCCACCCTGACATTTTCTCCTGTAAGCACCCTCTGGCTTATCACCTCCCTCAGCCTTTTGGGTAAAATATAAGGGTTTTAAACATGTATCTAGGAGCCTGGGTTTTATATTACTGGCCATGAGGTTTTGATCAGGTAAATTTTAAACCTCAGGAGAGGAAGGGTGGGGCAGTGATGTGCTTACTTGCCCTGGGGTCATGTCCTTGTTCACTTCAGACTCCCTGTGTGGCTTGGGCACATTGGCCCGGTTGTTGAGCATCTGGTGAAGACCCGCTGTGCTGATAGGAGAACAGAAGTTACTGTGCTCCTTCTGACATAGCACCAGTGGGCTGTGCTTTGGTCACTGTCATTTGTATCACTCGGGATGTGCGTGTGTCTTTTTCACACCCCTGAGCGACATGGACGTAAGTGGCAGCATAGACCAGCCCTATGTCTCCCTGTGTCTCAGTTCCCTCTCTATAAAATTGGGATAATTCCACTGCCTGGCTGCCTGGATGAAAAGGTGAAGATGCTCAGGCCCTATGTAAATGGTGGCAGCATAAGTACTGACAAGATGAGCTCTCCCAGTGTCCTAGGCGTGAGAGCGCATTTGTTATCCTCTCTATTATTGTCCTGTGCAGCGAGTGAGGGGGGAGCTGGGGACCCACCGCACCCAGCAGGGCAAGAATCAGGCCCCCAAGGGGGTTCATTGTTTTGTATTGTGTTTGGTTTGTGGCAGAACGATTGCACATATCGCAGTGCCAGAGGGTTTAGCCTCCTGACTCCCAGGCTGTTAAAGGAAGCTGCCCAGCTAAATGTGTCCAAGCCTTAACAACACACACATCACATAGGGCATAGGTGTTCAGATGTTAGTGCCTCGGCTCCTTCTAGTGGGCTAAGAGGTGCAGCAAAGGATTTGCACAGTCTGCCTGGTCATACCGAAAGTGAAAGTTACAGCAGCCGCTGCTTCAAGCTCCCCTCCCAGCTGAGTCTGTCCGGAGGGCTCAGCCGTGAGCGTCCTTCTCCGAGCAGCACTCAGGGGACTAATTCACACGCTGGTGAGCGACTTGTGCAAAAAGGTGAGTTGCGGCGACTGGGCACAGGGGAGCGCAGAACCTGAAGAGAACGCGTGTGAGCGGAGCTAGTTCACAGTGGGCGTGGGGCTGCGGAAGATGTGACGGAGATTTGGGTGAGAGGAGCGAGCCGGTGTAACGACAGGAACACTAACTTCTCCAAATTTGCGACTTTGGGTGCACTGAGCATGCGCACCCGAACAGCAAACTCAGTAGCCTTCGCTGTGGCCGCTGCCCTCTCTCTGCTACGTAGGATTTGCTTCTTCCTCTTTGGAGGGGTT
>CM057848.1:116197779-116218419 GCA_030068395.1 Apalone spinifera
TATGCCGAATAAACTATTTTACATGGCTCTGTCGATGGAGCCATGTAGTCTAGAATTACCCTTCATGTCCCAGGAAAGCAAGAATGGAAGAGTGCAAGGGCATTCAGTGACCATGAGAGGAAGAACAAGGGGAATAAATCTGATTAAGCAATATTAAGAGTAGAATACATGTAGCTAACACTGCTTGAAGAACATCAATTACTATGAAGTAAGTAACCCCTTTCCTCTGTCAGTTCCTCAGATCTACACTATGGGATAAGGTTGAATTAAGATAGGCAACTTTAGCTACATTAATTGCATAGCTAAAGCTGAATTACCTTAACTCAGCTTTTGGTGCTGCCAACACTGGGAAGTCAAAAGGAGAACACTCTCCCTTTGACTTCCTGTACTCCCTGTGCAAGCGGGACTACCAGCACTGACTGGAGCACCCCTGTCAGTTCAAATTAGCATGTCGTCAGCAGACCTGCTAACTCAAATTCCAGAAAATCAACAGTGGCAGCTTCAGTCTTCTCTGTACTGTAGACAAAGAACGTAATCCTGATCCAAACACTTCATTGTGTGCATGACAGTCTCTAGTTAAACCAAGCTATAAATGACAGTTGTCACATTATCCCAGGCTGGCTAACTGCATGGGCCAGAGGGACACTGTTAAATGAATCCAGAGAGGGTTGTCCTCTCAGCTCAGAAGTTCCCAGTTTTCCTGTTAGAAAGGAGCAGTATCTCCTTTCCTGTTAGAAAGGAGCAGTTGCAACAGATCTTTAAATGTTTTTTGCATAAGATATGCAAGTGTCTATACAGCCATTCCATTATATTGAAGTAATTTCAAAATAACAAGCATCTTATTCCAAAATCTGTAAACCTCATTCTACAAAGAATAATGCCTGTTCTGAAATAACTATTTCGAAATAAGGCATGTGTAGGCTCCACTTCTGCTATTTTGAAATAGCCCCTCGCCAGCGCCATTCTAAGTAATTCTTCCTGGGGCTCTAAATCAAGATAGCACATCTACATTAGAGAAGCCTGCCTTTCCCTGCAGGGTAGGTGTGCTATTTCAAAATAAGCTATGTTGGACCAACTATTCCAGAATAGCTAATTCTGAAATCACTGTGCAGTGTAGACATAGCCTTAGTAAAGAAATCAAAATTTTATTTCCATGCTTTCTGTAATTAATTTGCCATTGAGGAGTTCTGCTCAGAGGCCTAGGAATGACTTATAGGTGGAGTGACAGAAATGCTGTGTGGCTAAAAGTAAGGTTGCAAATAGCTCTCTATACATCCCTCTAACGGTACGTCTAGGCTACATGCTTCTTTTGAAAGAAGCTTTTTCTAAAGAATCTTTCTTAAAAGCTTCTTTCAAAAGAGATCGTCTAGACAGCAACAACTTTTTTTGAAAAAGGGAGCCTCTTTTTCGAAAGAGAGCACCCAGGCAATCTGGATGCTCTCTTTCAAAAAAGCACAGTTTGTGGTCAAGAAGACCTTTTTTCGAAAGAGCTCTTTCAAAAAAAGGCATTCTTCCTCATAAAATGAGGCTTACCGCTGTGGGAAAAAACGCTGCATTCTTTCGATTTCATTTCAAAAGAACATGGCGGCAGTCTAGACAAAGGTGACTTTTTTTTTAAAAAGGCCACTTTTTTTCAAAAAAACTCTGTAGTCTAGACGTACCCTGAAAGTCTCTTTGCACTGAAACAGAAAAGATGGCTGATCTGGATTTGTTAATGACTTTCTCCTAGACCATACACTATGAGCTCTTTGCAGTGTGTCACCATCATGGAGGAATTCATGGTGGCCATTATGTGGCTGAGATAAAGTCATATGAAGACAACTGCTGGTACGAGTTCAATGACATCAGAGTGTATAAGGTAATGGGCACCTACTTTTAAGGAAAGCAAACATGGGCATGTCCAAGTTTCCACTGAGGGATTTGAGACAGGTAGTACAAGAGGGACATACTACATCTGGAACTACCTCTGTAGCCAATTGAAAACACTGCAAACCAAATTATGTACACCTTTATACCGTTGTAAATCTGCAGTGACTCACTCAACGCTTTTGGATTGTAACTCAGAGCAAAATTCGGCATGTGTATATCACTTGCGTTATAACATGGACATGCTTCATTTAGCCTCCCTTCAATACAATATGGTGTTTGAATAGCACAAAATTCCCCCTCTCTCCAGATGTTTTACCATCCTGTTGGAGGAGAGACGTAATGAACATCTGGAGTGATTGCTCAGATGGCTGTTATTCTGTTGTCACTTCTGGAACAAAGCAGAGAATAGACTCCTTCCCATCTAGTTTATCACCCATTATCTAACATTAATACAGCCATAGGGATACATAAGATATTGTCTTCACCTCCCTACCCTGCTAGTTATTGACCTATAATAAATACTTTGGCAATTGCCTTTAGAAATGACTCTTTCTGTTTGTTTATACAGATGTCACGAGACCAGAATACAACGGATAAAAAGAACAGGTACAGATTCTTAGAATCCTAGGGCTGGCAGAGACCTCAGGAGGTCATCTAGTCCAGCCCCCTGCCCAAGGCAGGACCAGTCCCAACTCAATCGTCCCAGCCAGGGCTTTCTCAAGCCAGGACTTAAAAACCTCTAGGGATGGAGATTCCACCACCTCCCTAGGGAACCCATCCCAGTGCTTCACCACTCTCCTAGTGAAATAGTTTTTCCTCATTTCCAACCTAGACCTCCCCCACTGTAACCTGAGACCATTGCTCCTTGTTCTGCCATCTGTCACTACTGAGAACAGCCTCTCTCCAGCCTCTTTGGAACCCCCCTTCAGGAAGTTGAAGACTACTATCAAATGCCCCCTCACTCTGCTCTTCTGCAACTAAATAAGCCCAAATCCCTCAGCCTTTCTGCCTATTTCTAATGCCATGTTTTACTTTGGGACTTTCAGACATCCCACTGTTAGTGTAACTTTTTCAGAGCCATTTTTCTTATTAGAGTGCTGATCATTGCTTAGGTCAGTGGTTCTGTGTGCCTGTTGGTTGGCTTGGTCCCCTGGCCAAACTCTGTTCCACTCCTTGGCTTGTTTGCACCTTCCACTTTGCATTGAGATTAGGTCTGCTATGGATTTGGAGTTCAAGAGACATGACTCATAGGAGTCTCAGGGTCAGCATTCCTGACTCCTCAGGTTCTTGTGGGCTGGTCAATCCCTTGAGTGTGGAATACCCACACAATTGCATAATGCTTTTTCTATACCAGGATAATTCTATTCAGTTGGTGTTAGCATCTTACTTAAGAAAGTAAGAAAATCAGGTGTGGAGAAAATAGATAAGGAAATCCTATTTGCTTTTCATAAAACAAGAACTAGGGATCATAAAAAGAATAAGCAGCAGCTTTAAAACAAGCAAAAGGAAGTTTTTCTTCACACAGTACACAGTCAACCTGGGGAACTCCTTGCCAGAAGATGTTGTCAAAACCAGGACTTTAACAGGGTTCAAAAAAGAACTAGATAGATTCATGGAGGTTAGGTCCATTAATGGCTATTAGCCAGGATGAGTAGGAATAGTGTCCCTAGCCTCTGTCAGAGGCTGGGAAAGGGGGGCAGGAGAGGGATCACTTGATGATTCCCTGTTCTGTTCATTCCCTCTGGGGCCCCTGGCATTGGCCACTGTAAAAAGACAAGATACTGGCCTAGATGGACCTTTGGTCTCTCTGGGTATGTCTAGACTACGTGCCTCCGTCAACGGAGCCATGTAGATGAGTGTACTCGGCAAAGGGAAATGAAGCGATGATCTAAATAATCACTGCTTCATTTGCATCAAAATGGCCACCGCGCTGTGCCAATCAGCTGATTGTCGACACAGCGCGGTAGTCTAGACGGGGATCTGCCAACCCCAGAACCCTTTGTCGGCAGATCTTTTATGCCTCATGAAATTTGACCACTTTCCTTCCCAGGGTCCTGAATCATAGAATCCTACAATACTAGAACTGGAGGGGACCTTGAGAGGTCATGTTCAATCCCCTGCCCTCATGGCAGGATCAGCACCATCTTCATCCCTAACAGATGTCCATCCAACCTGCTCTTAAATATCTCCAGAGATGGTGATTCCACAACCTCCCTAGACAATTTATTCCAGTTTTAACCACCCTGACAGTTAGGAAGTTTTTCCTAATGTCCAACCTAAACCTCCCTTGCTGCAGTTTAAGCCCATTGCTTCTTGTCCTATCCTCAGAGGCCAAGGAGAACAATTTTTCTCCCTGCTCCTTGGAACACCCCCTTTTAGATACTTGAAAACTGCTATTGTGTCCCCTTTAACAAGAACTTTAGCAGCTCCTAATTTATAGATAGGAGTATTATGCATAATAACAGGCTTTTTAATTTTGTTTTTAGATTTTAGCTGTGTGTGTGTATAAAATTTTTTTTTGCTAATTTTTTGGAGGGTTATAATATGAGCCAGGTATATTAACCATTTAGTCCCTTTGTACTGTTACTTATGGACAGTTTTAACCCTTCCCTAACAGCCAAGCAGTTTGTATTTTACATTTAAGTTATTAGCAACCCAGAAACTCAGCCTTAGAAGGGACACAGTGAATTTCCAGAGTTTTGATTACTTTTTATTTTTAAGTTTTGTTTTTATAACACTAAATAAATTGAAAAAGAATACATAAACCATTGTGGCCCTAAGAAGATGTTAAGTAGCAGGGTTTGTTTGTTTATTTTTGCTATAATATACGTTGCATATGTTATAGGAAAATGCATTTTTTAGAGTTTAACTTTTATAACATTATATTAGCTATATTAATTTTACATTAAATGTAATTTTTTGTCCTTACAGATTTTTATGTACTTTTATTAACATGTTGGTTTGGTTACTCAGAGCTACCTTAAGGCTCGGTGTTCCTAACATTGTTGCTTCCCTGTAATTTTTTTTACTATGGTTGCTTGCTATTTTAACAAGAAACAAGAAATTTAGATTTTTTTTTTGTTTTACCTGCTTTTATAACACCTTTAACTTAGTTTATAAAAAGATATTAAACTTCGTACATTAAGGTCACTTAAAAATTAAATGCTAAATATCAAACGCCAAGCAACATTAGTTACCAGTATATGGCAAAATTGTTTTGTTAGTTTTATAATTTGAAATTAAATGGCATTATTAAACATTTATTTTAAGGACATAAAAATGTACAAATTATGACAGTTGGTTAAATTTTAAAACCCTTACATATTTATACTACATTTTTGTATATATACATATATGTGCACATACACATACACATACACACACAAATTAGATTATTTTTGCCTGGATTATTTACAGATAATTTTCAGAAAAGGGCTTATTTTTTCATTAGAATGGCTGCAAAGAAACCAAGAAGGTTTTTTTTATAACAAGTTGCCTTTATAGCATTTATGCAACATTTAACTGCTTAATTCCCCCCAGACTTTGCAGAGTTCACTTTTTACTTTTTTTAATTATTTCCTTAATTTTTAGAATGACATTTTCCATCTTAATCTAGAGTCACTCCTTGGTTCCAGCATCTAGTGGTTTGTCTAATTGATCAAAGCATGTGAAGCTCTCTTGGATCCTAAGTGGTGTAGGATCCAAGACAGTGTAGGATCCAACACCATATGGTGCGCCTTGGAACTGAATGCACCTCCTATGATAAGGAGTAGAGAATCTAGTAGGACCTGTCATAGTTTTAGGGTTATTTAGCTATTACTTTAGCACCTCATGGCTCTATATAGTTACAATGTTATACACAATGTTAACCTTTAGCAACCTACATGTGCAGGGAAATTTAAAGATCCCAGCCCATCTTTTGTTCATTCATTCTGGAATGTTAGTGATGGTACAACCAAAATGTCAGCTTATTTACAAGGCTGCAAGATTTGTCAAGTTCCACCTCCCTCCCCTGCAAGCATACAGCTAACAAATGTAAACAACAAGAGAGAAAGAGAAGAGCTTCTCTTCTCCTGGTCTGATGGTTGGGTAAATACAGTGGGGGTTTTTTTCCTGAGCAGGAAGAATCTCTCATCCATCTAAGTATGTGTGCAGTGCTCTTGTAGTCATCTTGGTCCCCGAATATCAAAGAAGCCCAAACCAATTTCTGAAGATGAGAGAGAAAAGCTTTTTATGCAGAGCTCTTCTAGTCAGGGAAAGGTACTCCTTGTGTCACAGCTAAATACAAGGGGGCACAGATTGTTTAGCTTCAGTAGTGTACACATATTCCAAAGGATCCTTCAGGGTGAAGTGGCCAGTAAACTCCCAGACTGACAAGATGCTTATGAGCCTCAGAGGGCTGAATTAGTCTGTAACTGGAAAAACTTCAAAAAGAAAAAATAGTCCTGCAGCACCTTAAAGACTAACAAAACATGTAGATGGGATCATGAGTTTTTGTGCACACAGCCCACTTCATTAGATTTTTTTTAAGATGCTTATGGGGAGAAATGCAGCCTCCATTTGGTGAGGTATTCACAGTCACTTCTCTCGTTTCTGTTCTAGTTCCACAGCGTATCTCTTAATGTACCGCATGGCAAAGTCCGTCCCTAAGCCAAGTAAGTGACATGTTGCTGCCAAAGACAAAGGGGCGTTGCAGGAGCTTTGCTTGCCCTGCTTTGAGGGATGGGTGAGTGAGAGGCAGAGCTGCTTCAGTTTGCTGCCAGGGAGGTCAGGGTTGGAAGAGGGCAGTTCCATGAACATGAGGGTAGTGTCTATTCCTGGGACAATGGGAGAAATAAAACCACTGTCAAGGACTTTGGGAGTCATCATTTTCCCCACAACCCCCCCTGCTCAAGAGTCTGTGTGTGTCTTACACTGAGCTTCACCATGTGTCACAGCCACACAGACAGGACTCCCCCACATATCTACAGTCTGTTGATGTGACACCCCCTTTCTTCAGGTGCTGTGTGCAAAGTGCAGCCTGTCCAACATGTAGAGAAGGGAGGGGCTCTAGGGACCCACAGCCACAGCGAGGAGCCATGTTGGGTTTGGGGTCGGTGATGGAAGGGTTGTCCTCGTGGCTGTTCTACTGCAGTGGTCACCAACCTGTAGATCGGGATCTACTGGTAGATTTTGGAGCTTCTGACAGGTGATCCTGACTGGTTTGGCCAAGAGGTTATCAAGCCCAGCACTTCAGCTACCCCACCTCAGCCCACTGAACATCTCCTGCACTTTGCTTTGGAGCTGCCTCTTCCCACCCCCAGGAGCCTCCTGCTTTCTGTGCAGGGCAGGGGAAGGGGAGAAGGGGGCACTGATGTCTAGATGCCCCCTCTCTCTCCTGTATCCTATCTCCACAGAGCAGAGAGGGGGCACAACAGGGCTTGGGATGGAGTTTGCTGGCTGCTTTTGGGAGTGGTGCAGGGCCAGGACAAGGGTGAGTCTGCCTTAGCTCCACTGCATCACTACCCAGGAGCCACCTGAGGTAAGCAGTGCCCAGCTGGTGCTCACATCCCGAAACCCTACCCCAGTCATGAACCCCCTTCTGCAACCCAAGCCCCAAGCACCCCTGTATCAAAACACGCTCCCGGAGCCTGCACGTAGAACTCCCTCTGGCACCCCAACTGCCTGCCCCAGCCTGGTGAAAGTGAAGGAGGGTGGGGGAGGGAGGGAGGATGGAGTGAGCAGGGGCAGAGCCTCAGAGAGGGGACACAAAGGAGGCGGGGCCAGGGTATTTGGGTTTGAGGTAGATCTTGGATTACACTTAAATTCGAAAAGTCATCTTTTGCTTTAAAAGGTTGGAGACCACTGTTCTACTGAGTATTTGTGTGGCACTGACAGCTGGACAGAGTCCCTGCCCTCAAGAGCTAAATCAAAGGGTCTGCTCTGCCCAAGTGACAGTTGGTCTTTTTCTTGTTTACTGGGGTGACCTTATTGCCAAATCCATATATTGTTCAGTTCCTGCCTTATCGCTGGGGCAAGTGGCTGTTATTACTGATGGGGCATTTCAGGCTTTGTCTAGACTTCAGGCTTCTTTCAGAAGAAGCTTTTCCAGAAGATATCTTCCGAAAAAACTTCTTCCAAAAGAGAGCATCCATACTGCCATAGCGCAGTGAAAAAGCAATCTGCTTTTTCGACAGATAGCATCCGCACTCAATGGACGCTGTCTCTCATTTAAGCTGTGATTACTATGGACAGAGAGGCCATCAGGGCACCTGTGCTTTTTCCTCTTTCCTCTTCTTTCCAAAGAACTCTCTCTTCCCCATCCACACATGCCTTTTTCTGAAAGAGCTCTTTCAGAAAAAGGCTTCTTTCTCATAGAAAGAGGTATACCAATGTTGGAAAAAAACAACCTCTGTTCTTTCAAATGTTTTTTTTTTTTTTTTGAAAGAACACAATTGCAGTGTGGACATAAGTGAAGTATTTTTGAAAAAACTCTTCAGTATAGACGTACCCTGAGTTTAGTGAATGAAGGTGTGTCAGGAATTTACTCAGATATTCCGGGGTGTCCTGAATACGTTGTCTATGCTAGAGTGGTTATTAAGGGAATTATACATCAGTCCTTGTGGAACTGTTTTTGTGTCTTGCTGGGGCACAAGAAGAAATCAGAAACTTTGATCATTTTCTTCGAGCAAATAACAATTCTTCCTGAACTCATGATTGTGGAGCTTTGGCCTGGGCAGTGTGAGGGAAAACTCAAACCAGGCCAAGAAAGCACCTCAGCAGATCAGAAGGGAGCTAGATAGGTAAACCTGGGGCTGACTAGAGATGTTTTCCAAGCAATACCACTCTAGGAGGCAGGAGGCAGAGATGACAAAGGCTGACCTGTACCTTGCCCACAGATCATGTAAACCAAATATTAACTTTCCTGAGGCAGTTCTGCCACATTTCAGCATTCTGACAAGAGCATTTGTTAAAAAAATATATATATAAAAAAACTTTTTTAAAAAGACAATCTTTCTCAAAGCACACTAAAAGACTAAAAATAAAGTTTTCAGCTAGCAATGTAGGAAGAAGATTGGACGGCTAACAGTTAGCAACTACCTTGAATCTACTTAGCCATCAAATCTTTCTCCTACATTGCTAGCTGAAAACTTTATTTTTAGTCTTTTAGTGTGCTTTGAGAGAGTTTTGTTTTGTTTTTTAAGTTTTTTTGGGGGGGGTATTGTTGGTCTTAATGTAGTGTGTGTCAGTGATCATATACACACACAAACACTGCAGGCAACGATCATCACACACACACACTCCACAGTGATCACACACACACACACACACATACACACCCCACTGTGATCTCACACACACACACAGACACACACACAGGCTGTAGCTCATTGAGGGACGTGCACACGAGGCTTAACGTGGAGCCAGAACTGGTGGGGGCAGCCTGCCTTGTCAGTGGCTTGCTGGGGGTCCAGGAGATGGAGCTAGCAGCACGAAGCCAGGTGGCGCCAAAGCTGGTGGGGGCAGCCTGCTGCGTTTGCCACAGCAGGGGCCAGGTGGCAGAGCATGCCTGCAGGAGCTGGAGGGGGCGGCTGGCATGTGCTCAGGAGGGGCAAGTTGACAGTCCTGTGGCAGACAGACAAGAACAGTAATAGAAAGATTGTCTAAATATCTGTGCTGTCTTATAAAATTATAAATAGACTAGCAAGCGAGGCCTGTCATTAATTGGGCAAAGTAATTTTGCATAGATTACACTTACAGGAAAGATTAAGACATTAAATATATGTAATAGAATTTTTTATTAATGTGCTTGCAAAAGGGAAGTAAAAGAACATTCTATTGAATAATTACCATACACAGTAAATTAGAATCAGAACTTATAAAGCTTACATTACATTTCCATAACTCATTTGAATTATTTTGTGATTCAGAACCATAAAAAAATTCTTTGCACTAAAATGACAGCTGAATAGGCAACTCGATTTTAGTTTTGTTATCAAATGTTTTTAATGAACTCTTATCATAATAGTCATGACCTTTTTTTTCCTGATGAAAAACAAAAATAATTATGTAAACCTTTTACGCAGCATATTTTGGTGTAAAAAATAGTGCAGTCAGCTCATTTAAGTGGCAAGTTTGTTTATGCACAATTTGGTACTTGTAGGTAGTCACAAAGTATGGCTTTGTTTTGCACATACAAATCCACAAACTCTTTAATGTATATAGATGGATTTGACATTGATTCTCTCTTTACAGGCATGTATAGGGGGTTGCGTAATCAAAGCTGCACCTGCTACTTAAACAGCCTGCTGCACTGTCTCTTCTTCACCCCAGAGCTCAGGAACACCATCCTCAGGTGAGGTGTTCATAACAAACCCCTGGGGTCACATCATCCCCAGGTCATAGTGCGTGGGGTTGGGCTGGATAGCTGCCTGGGGCTGGTGCTGTGGGACAAGACTGCCAGGAAAGCACGCGCTGGGTGCGGTGAGAGAGGGAAAGAGACAGCAGCCTGCAGGGGCAGGGAAGGGAAGAGAAAGGAGCTAGGGGTGGGAGCAGCTTCCAGGGGCAGGGAAGGGAAGAGAAAGGAGCTAGGGGTGGGAGCAGCCTGCAGGGGCAGGAAAAAGAGATGATGCAGCAGTTTGTGATGGAGGAAGGACAGCGTGTGGCTGCTGATCAGCAGTCCAGTACTATAGACCCTGCTCTGCTAAAGCCCAGCAAAAGCTGAGCTCTGAAAAGGGCCAGAGAGGATGAACCTCGTTGCACCTTTCTTAGTGGCCTAACTCAGGGGGTCCCCAGCTTTTCCCTGCAGCTCACCAGTGCAGCTGCAGTGACAGGGCCACTGGCTATGAACTCACGTCTGTGAGGGAGGGACATCCTGGGCCAAGGCACGTGTGGCCAAGTCCTGGTGTCACCCTCCGCCTCAGCAGCCCACTGAGCATTGTGAGCTGGTCCCCGGGCAGTCCTGTCCCTGTCACCCAGCCAGCCCTGGGAACATGTCACAGGCAGCCCCACCTGGGAGCAAGTGAAGGGCTCGGGGCCACCAGTGCTGGGCAGAGGCGGCTCCCAGACAGAGCCTGGCCACTGCCTGGGATGGGCCCGGTCACAGCCTTGTCCAGGAGGAAACAAGCAGCGTGGCCAAGCCCAGGCTTCTTGTGTGGGATGAGGGGGGAGGCCTGAGGCAGATATTCCAGGGGGCCCAGCAGCCACAGGTCACAAAGTGCAGCAGCTCAGAGCAGTAATGGCCATAAACTCTCCAACTATTTCCAGCCCTGGGCCGGGGCCATCACTTGCCATTGCGCCACCAACATGTGCAGTTGGGGGCGGGGGTAACTCCACACAGGGCAGAGCACTGGGGCGGTGCTGCTGCCCATGTCTGGATGGCTCCCACTGTTCAGGAACCCTTGGCCTGACATGGTAATGCTGAGCCAGATAGAGTCTCCCAGAGGGGAGAGATGAAAGTTGCTGTTTCGTTTCTGGGGTTCCTCGCGCTGCGCCACCAGCAGGAACCAGCCCAGACCTGGTGCCATCCTGCTTCCTCCTGGAGACCTTGTCCCACTTCGCTTTGCACCAGCACCTGGCATCTATCTGTAAAGGGATGTATTCATGGGCACGTCTCTGCGGCATTTTGCAGCTATGACACTGTTGGGGAGTCCGTTATCGTGGGCCATTTGCAGAAGCTATTTAAAGAGATGATGACTACTGATTCTTCATCACCCAACACCAAGGAGATTACAGGAGCCCTTCAGATGGACAATGGTAAGAGGACTCAGTAGAGACTCGTGCTGTATGGATTTTGCATTTACAGATTCTGGTTAAACAGCTGTTCACAGGTAGACTTGGGATGTGAACCCAAGATAGAAATTTTAATGTCATTATAGAAGGCAACAGCCAAACCTGATCTGGGATATTGTGTGCAGTTTTCACTATGGCTATCAAGTGATTAAAAAAATAATGATGATTAAGCTCACAATTCATTGTGCTGATAAAAAATAATAGAATACCTTTTATTTAATATTTTTGGAAGTTTTGCATATTTTCATATATGTTGATTTCAATTGCCACAGAGAATACAGTGTATCCAGTGCTCACTTTATATTTATTTTTATTACAAATATTTGCACTGTGAAAAAGAAAATGAAATAGCATTTCAATTCATTTCAGACATGCACTATAGGGCAGTTTCTTTATCATGAAAGTTGAACTTACAAAAGAGATATTATTTACAAAAAAATTGCACTCAAAGATAAAACAATGTAAAACTTCAGAGTCTAAAAGTAAGAACAGGCATTTTCAGGGTGCTGCTGTAGCCAGCGTCGCAAGATTTTTACCTGCCAGAAATGCTAAAGGTTTATATGTCTCTCCATGCTTCAGTCACCATTCCAGGGTGCATGTGTCTATGCTGGTGAAAGTTTCTGCTCAATAATGATCCAAAGCAGTGCGGATGGATGCATGTTCCTTTCATCATCTGAGTCAGATGCCACCAGCAGAAGGCTGGGTTTTGGGGGGTGGGTTTGGTGGCTCAGGTTCTGTATTTTCTGGATCTGCATGGTGCTCTTTTAAGACATCTGAATGCATGCTCCACACCTCGTTCCATTCAGATTTTGGAAGGCATCTCAGATTATTAAACCTTGAGTCAAGTGCTATAGCTGTCTTTAGAAATCTCACATTGGTACTTCCTTTTGTCAAATCCGCAGTGAAAGTGTTCTTAAATTGAACAATATGCACTGGGTCATCATCCAAAACTGTTGTAAACTGTAATATGTGGCAGAATGTAGGTGAAATACAAGGAGTTCAGTCAAAAATTAAATTAATTCGTAAGTCCAAACTTGTCCCTTGGAATGGTGGCAGAAACATGAAGGGACATATGACTGTTTGGCATATCTGGCATGTAAATACCTTAAAATGATGGCTTCAAAGGTGCCATTCTATCTTTCAGGGGACATTGTAGATAAAAAGTGTTCCACATAATTTCCTGTAAATATAAACAAACTTGTTTGTCTGAGCAATTGGCTGAACAAGAAGAAGGACTGAGTGGACTTGTAGGTTCTAAAGTTTTTACATTGTTTTGGTTTTGAGTGCAGTTATGTAACAAAAAAAGTCAGTATTTGTAAGCTGTACTGTCACGGTGAAGAGATTGCACTACAGTACTCGTATGAAGTAAACTGAGAAGTACTATTTTTGTTTATAATTTTTACTCTGCAAATATTTAATAAAAATAAAATAAAGTGAGCACTGCATGCTTTGCATGCTGCATTGTAAATGAAATCAATATTTTTGAAAATGCAGTAAAATGTCCAAATTATTTAATGAATTTCAATTGGTATTTTTATTATTGTTTAACAATGTGATTAAAGCTTCAATTAATTACCATTAACTTTTTAAATCACAATTAATTGTTTTGAGTTTGCGTGAGTTAGCTGCAATGAATTGACTGACCTAGGTTTCACCTTTGTTCAGGGAAGATTCATTCAAACTGGAATAGGCACAGAGAAGGGCCACAAAGATGATAACAGAATGGAGAGTCTCTTTTGAGACTAAAAGAATGTGGCTTGATTAGGTTCTTTTAATCCTAAGATTGAGAAGGGATATGAATGCTCTCAGGAAGAGAGGACTATTTAACTGAGGGAGCAGTGTAGGCACAAGAACAAATTAAGTTAGCCAGAAATACAGGTAGGTTGGAAATTGGGAAGAGGTTTCTGACCCTCAGAGTATGTCTACACTGCAGAGTTTTTCCCAGAAAAACTATACTTACGTCCACACTGCTATTGCGTTCTTTCAAAAGAAAGTCGAAAGAACAGAGGAGTTTTTCCGACATTGGTAAACCTCTTTCCACGAGGAAGAAGCCTTTTTCTGAAAGAGGTCTTTTGGAAAAAGGGGTGTGTGAATGGGGGAGAGGGGATTTTTCAAAAGAAGAGGAAAAAAACACAGGTACCTTGGTGGCCACTCTATCCACAGCAATCAGAAGTTAAATGCAAGATAGCATCAAATCAATGTAGACATTATCTTTCAAAAAAGCAGATCACTTTTTAGTTGTGCTTTGGCGGTGTGGATGCTCTCTTTCGAAAGAAGTTTTCCAGAAGATATCTTCCAGAAAAACTTCTTCTGAAAGAAGCCTGCACTCTAGACATAGTCTCAGAGGCATAAGATCCTGGAACAGAGTCTTGGGTCAGATCAGACCTAAGGTCAAACAACCTAATTTTCAGATGAAGCATTAGAAGTTTGTGAGCAGGATTACAGGATGCAGCTGTCTGGGTTAGCAGGGGCTGGGCTCAGTGAACCAAGGGTCCTTTCCCACCCTCTGTTCCTGAGAGACGGGTATTGCTGCTGAGGTTATTTCCTTATTACTGAACATCAAAAGGGCTAGTGGCTCAATGTGGACAAGCCCCTAAAG
This sequence comes from Apalone spinifera, assembly GCA_030068395.1. Lineage (NCBI taxonomy): Eukaryota > Metazoa > Chordata > Testudines > Trionychidae > Apalone > Apalone spinifera. Next base: position 116,212,019 of record CM057848.1, read on the forward strand.
TTTGGATGTTCGTTTGAATTCTCCTGAAGTTCCCCTTTCTCTTCCTCTTGACCTGTCACTGCAGTTTCCCCAGTAGTCTGCAGCGCCACTCCCCTAATCACTGTGAGTCCAACATGTTCCCATTTATTCTTGTTAGCTCCCCTGCCTTCCTGTGAAGCCAGGAAGTTTCCTCAGGCAAATAACAAGGCTCCCAAAGTTCCCTTTCTCCTTTACTTCCTCCTCCCCCACAGCCTGCTGCTGTCTCTCCTCCACAGACATAGGCCTTAATGTCCAGGATGCATCTCTGCTCAGATGCACGAAGAGTGCTGTGGTGGGCCCTGAACCAGGGATTAGGAAAGTTGAATAGGCAGCAGGATGGGGAACCCTCCTCTTGGTGTTAAAAATCGCAGGAAATTGCCTTAGTGCATCTTGTTTTACGAAGGTGCTCTCTTTGGCTATGTCTACACTACCAGGTTATTTCAAAATAACAACTCCCGAAACAACTTTTTTGAAATAGTATGTCCAACTACACGGAAGCCTTAAAATTAGTCCGCTAATTTGAACTTTGGAAGATCGACAGCAACAGCCTTGATCTTTGTCCGTAGTGTAGACGTATCCTTAAAGAGGCCCTGCAAAAGGATGCAGGAGAAATGGAAACAGGCAGAGGATCCTGCCCCATGGCCTCGCAGCTCTTCTGAGCCACCACAGAACAGAGGAACCAGCTACCACTATTCTGTGCTGACCATTCTGATATGTGTGTGTGCTTACAGTGCACCAGCCGCTTGATGTGGTGAAATGTTTCCAGCATCTGATGAGTAAAATCACTGAGGCCAAAGAAGAGATACGGCAGGTAACTCCTCTGTCTTCTCCAGAAGTGTAATTGTGAGACTTTACTGTAGGGCACAAGAAAGCAAAGATCATTTGTGTTAAGATCCCAACTCCCCAAGAGTCTCCCTTGTGGATGTGTAGCTGCTGGTATGGGACAGACTGGGAAATCCCTGTGCGCTTAGGATTGAGGTGGTTGTCATTTTTAACAGACAGTCCTGGCTCTACTTTCAAAAGCCAGTGTAAATCAGAAATCATGTTGATTGTGACTGGGGAGGTTTTCTGGGCAGATGGAGATTGAAACCCCACCACCACCCAAATAAAAGGCATGTCTGAGCCCATGTAGGGCTAAGTCTCTCTGGATGGACAGAAACATTTGTAACTAGTCATTCTTTTCCTAGCTATACCAGGTGGAAATGGACTATCTCATCACTTGCCGTACATGCAGCTATGAGGAGATGCAGAAGGACACCACCACGCTGGGTATTTGTGCCCCGCTTCAGAAACAAAACTCTAATTGCACCGTTATTTCTATGGTAAGGAAAATATCCTGGTATTTGTTAGGAATTGTGGAGATGCTACAAAGGCAGATCTTCTGGTTAAAGTTAAACATTAAATTGGGAGTCTTCAAAAAATTTTCCATAGACATGAAAAGGGTTTTTTCCCCCTGCTTGTACCCTGAACAGTGGCACTTTTTATATAAATCTCCCCATGAATGTGAAGATTCCAAAGAAAATCAGGTGTGGAGGCAGGCATTCCGCTCTGCATAGCCACCTTGGGTTTGCACATTTCCAAGTGTCCCACAAATTGGACCTGATGCACTTCTGGGCATTTGCTAAGAGGTGGGTTTCTAGTGAGGCCCCAGTGTAAGCAGTATCCTTATCAATGATCTAGAAGGCAAGATAAAATAATTGCTCCTTACATCTGCCGATGACATTAAAATTGGTAACATGATAAATAATAAGGAGATCAGTTGCATGGAGCACTCTGGATCTCTTGGTAAATGGGACTAATTTGAACAATGTGTTTTTTAATACAGTTAAATATAAGGCCGTGTATTTAAGGAGAAAGAATACAGGTCCCACTTACTAGATGGAGGAGCTTTATCCTGGAGAGATGGGACTTTTGAAAAGGACTTGGGGGTTACGGTGACTAACCAATTGAACATGAGCCTCCTGTGGAGTGTTGCTAAGGTGGCTAATGTATGAGATGTGTAAGCAGGGCACTACCCCCAGAAGTAGGGAGGTCACATTACATCTCTATTAACTCCCCCAAAACTCTGTAAAAGCAAGTGAGCTTCAACTGGGCCAAGCCATAGAGTAGAGGTTGCTCAGCTGTCCTTGTGCCCTTCCAGAACATTGAGTTCAACTACACTCGAACTTGTGAAGACCAGAAAATAGAGAGTAAAATTCCCTGCGACCCCCACAATGCACCTTAACTCTGCCCTGTTTGGGTGATGCCCAAACATGTCAGTGACACTCAGACGAGCCCTTTACCCTGGCAGATGGAACTGGAAGTTCATGGAACAGAACACGTAGGCCACGGAGGAAACAGACTAACACCTTTTCTTTGCTCAGGGGTAGGCCAGGTGTAGTGAAAAGGCACATCCTTTGCTCAGACATTGCACTCCCTCCACACACAGTGCCTCAGGCCTGCTAAGCATTACCGCCCTTCCCATTTGCCCCCACGGTTTCTTCTGAGGGCCGTCCTCCCTTGTGCCCTTCCCACAGAGAGACAGGCATTGACAGGGACCCCGCAGGTTGAGGAGCTGGGCAGACAATGCAGGAACAGAGCAGAAATTGAGATGGAATTGTCTGGGCGCACATTTGGAAGTGGCTGGGTTGGGGGGGGGGGTAGAAACAGGGGTTATGGTTTGGCCCAGCTGAAGTTCTCCTACTTTCTCCACTGCACACTTATGGCACCCTCATTCCAGTCCCAGCCACGCATACTCTCACACACAGCTCTGACCTCTTCTTCTCTGTAGGAGCAATAGCTCTGAGAAGGATAAGCCTGGGGCTTGGAGGTAGCCTAGGGAAGGAGGGGAAGTCTGGGTTTCTTCCCTAAATCAGTGATCAATGCAAGGAAGGAGAGCTCCTCAGCCTCCTGCCTTGGCCTGTTGGAGCAGCCATGGGGTGAATTGTTGGGCTCTTGCATGGGTGTGGGGGGACTTCACTTCCCCTCCAAGTACAGCACTGGAAGAAAAATTTCCCAGTTTCTTCCTCCCCCCAGACAATGTGGCTCTGCTCTAGCAATTCTGAGCCCACAGAGAGCAAATGTCTCTTTGAGGACAATCTCCTGTTCAGCAAGGGATAATAAAAGGGCTGCGCTTTTGGAAACCCAGTTCTTCATCAGTGGGGTAGGTTCAGAAGCTAAATCATAGAATCATAGAACATTAGAACTGGAAGGGACCTTAAGAGGTCATTGAGTCCAGTTCCCTGCCCTTACGGCAGGACCAAGCACCATCTAGATTATCCCTGACAGGTGTCTGTCCAACCTCCTCTTCAGAGATGGAGATTCTACAACTTCTCTAGGTAATTTATTCCAGTATTTAACCTCCCTTGCTGCAGTTTAAGCCCATTGCTTCTTGTCCTATAATCAGAGGCCAAGGAGAATCATTTTTTCCCTCCTCTTCATGACACTCTTTTTGGTACTTGAAAGCTGCTATCATGTCCCCTCTCAGTCTTCTCTTTTCCAAATTAAACAAGGTCAATTGGAGATATTTAAGAGCAGGTTAGATACATCTATCAGGGATGATCCAGAAAGTGCTGGGTCCTGCCGTGAGGGCAGGGGACTGGACTCAATAACTTCTCAAGGTCCCTTCCATTTCTAGTGTCCTATGATTCTGTATAGTGCCCCCCAAACATTAGGATTCAAGACCCGAAGAGCTCACGGTGGGTTACAGCCAACTGTGACCTTTGCTCCTAATGACTGCCCATAACATTTCTCTTTATAATCTTTATGATTTCAGTCACAACAGTGCCGTGTAACATCTCCATTTCCTTCTTTGCATAGGATCACACTTTGGCTGAGATGCAGAAAGAACATCCCTATGATGCCAGTAGCCAGTGCTATTGCCAGCACCGTGAAAACCGAATAACCACACTAGTAAGCAAGGAGTTTCTATTTAAAACTTTCTGCTGTGCTCATTCCTGGGCTGACTGCTCAAATGTTGGGAGTTTTAGCCTGGACAAAATGATCCAGTAACCTGTTCTGCTGTCTCTTTCAGCGCTGCTGTTTTAAAACTCTACCCCAGATTCTGGTCATCCATGTGGAGAGGGATCGGGTCGGCATTAATGCTAAGGTGTCTGTGCCTCACTCTCTGCACCTAGGAACAGACAAACTTGTAAGTCCGTGGACTTTCCATTGAGCTTTCAAGGGATTATTATTTTGTGTTTTACCTACACGCTCTAAACACAAAATGAATAGGACAGAAAACACCAACAGCTTCCTTAACTAAGCCTCACAGAGTTGAGCTCTGCTGCTGTGTAGGATTACTGTGATGAATCTTGTGCCTGTTGGACTGAGCCTGGCCTGGAAGTTTTGTATTTTGTGAACCTGAAGGAAGTAAATTTGCCATTAGGACAAATCCAGGAGCCCAGCTGGCTGCCACTAGACCGATACTAGCCCCTTTCTGAGCATCAGGGCCTCTATTTACCATTTCCATCATCTGGTAGGGTCTTACAACCTGCTCATCCTGATCCCTGTCCCCAGTGGCTTCCCCATCAGTGGTCTCTGGGGAGCACCAGGCTCAGGACATGACTCCTTGGAGAGATGAGTTCATAAACTCAACCAGCACTGCCCCTTCCTTAGAAACAAAAGTGTAGTGTTCATTTCATGAGTACTGTCATGATTCCAATGCTTCATTGTTCACATCATTAGAGCCCCCAATGGATACAAATACTGGATCTGCATCTGCATGTGTACCTGCAGAAATGAGCACAGACAGCCGCATTGACATCCACAGATGCGGATACCCATGGGTATAAAGTGGATAGCCACAAATTCACACAGTTCTAGATACAAAATATGTATCTGTGTCTGAATCCATAGCCACAAAAATGAGCCGCACATATCCGCGTCCACATCCACGGTTGTGGATACCCTGGATATAAAGCGGATATCTGCGAATTTGCAGTGCTAGGATCTCATCGGTTATGCAGGCTGGCAATCTGCTTGCTGTGAACATACAGGATGGTTTATTACAGTTTTCTTGTATTAGAACCATGTGCAGCTGGAGAGGTTGAGGCCGCGCGCCAACCTCACTCCCCATGCTCTATGGTGCTGAGTGTGTGGACTGGGGCCACGTGCCACCTCTCCTCTCTGTGGTGCTGTGAGAGGAGGCTTGTCTGCCTTGGGAAAGCGCCAAGATAGAAGGGGTGGGATTGAGGGCAGTGTTGGAGTCCTTGCCCCCCCGCAGCCCTACTTTCACCCACCACCCGTGTCTATGGACAATCATCAATAATTACGACAATTATCTTGTAGGACAATGACTATGAGCTCTTTGGAATGTGTCATCATATTGGAATAATTCATGGTGATCATTATGCAGCTGAAGTAAAACCATTGGAAGAGAGTCATTGGTACCGCTTCAGTGACACAGAAGTGCCTGAGGTAAAATGTGCTTAAGGGTTCCCTGACATCAGCTACTATCTTGGGCAGTGTGGGGAGGGAACTCTGATTTGGATAAAGGGTCGTCTGCTTCTGCTAATACTGGACAATTATTATTTTCCATTTTTTGTATTACGGAAACATCTCAGAGCCCTACTGATGGAGATTGACCCCCCTATGTCGACACCTGTCCCAAATTCTACACCACTTCTTGAAACTTTCCTTGTATTTCTGCATGAAATGCTGCTGCATGTTTCTCCACTTCCCCTTCCATCCCCGTGGGAGCTGTGGGCTGGGCTCACAAGCTACACAACAGCAGCAAGGCGATTTTTATCCATTTTCCACTGCTCTATAGACTGTTGTATGTGTTGTTTGTTTGTAGGTGTTTTCATTGCAGATGTGGATTGGTAGGTTTAATGGATTTTTTTTTCCAAATTGGAAACATTTTTATTTTGCAATTAAAACATTTCAGTTTAGAAAATTACTTCATTATTTAAAAGACCTAATAAACCTCAAACTTCAAAACATTTCAGGGGAATTTTGTACTCTCCACCCAGCACTAACTGTATAGTCTTAAACTTATTTGTGGTGCTATGGGAGGCTTGCTGTTACACAACCTTTCTGGAAATGCTGTGGCCCTACCCAAATAACTTGCCAACATACGAAATTATTGTCTGGGGTAGGGAGGGTTTCTGGAGCTCTCACTGTATTTGGATAATTATGATTATGCCTCTGATACTTCTGCTGCCAATAAGGTCAAGGAACGGAACTTTGTTTCTCCCCTTGCAGCGTGTGTTCCCTGTGTCTGTGACATGAGAATCTAGATGCCACTTAGGAACTTAACTCTTCCTGAGTGTTAGATTTAACTGTAAAATGTTTTGCTTCACAGCATCAGAGGGCAACTGCCTCTGGATTCAGCAAGGGCACCCACTCTAGGGCTAAGTCTAGACTGGCATGATTTTCTGCAAATGCTTTTAACGGAAAAGTTT
>CM057848.1:116233189-116245376 GCA_030068395.1 Apalone spinifera
GGTGTTACTCCTCACAGAATGAGGTTTACCAAATTCGAAATAAGGGCTCCACTAAGGGCCCGCCTCTATTGTTGGTCCTCACAGATCAAAGATACAGATTTGATAAATGCACTCAGTTTTGAGAGGATGTTTATGTTCATTCTGCCAATGTTTCCTCACTTGTCAGGTGACAATGATGGTCTCATGAAGGTGAAAATGTCTTGTGGACATGCGACAGATACTGGGGTCTTATCAGGCTGGTGCCGAAGTCTGTTAGACCAGGTAAGAGAACACAGATGGCAGCCAGAAAAGTCATACAACATAGTTTTAATAGATTTGGTTTCTTCCTGGAGATATATCCCTTGATCTATTGAAATGATTAATTCTTCTGCCAAGTGGATCCATGTGAATTCTCAAGGGACAGAATGAAGTTTTCAGACCAAATTATTGATGAGACAGGGACCAGACAGGGACCAGAAAGGGGAACCAGAAACTGTAAAGAATAATCCAGAGTGAGCATAGGAATATTAGAAACATACCCAGAATTTATGGATATGAATGCCCCAGGCAGGGAAGTACCCTACCTCCCACAGAAGACAAAATCCTTGACTCAAATCTCTTTAGCAACAAATAAATCCTGGTACTGAAGACCTATTCAGAGATAAAATATAGCGTGGGCACCTTGCCACATTTAGTTTTCTATCGCCCAGATAACCAACCCAGATTCAGCCAACGCATGATCCTACAGACTTGATGTCGTCCTCCTTCAAAGTCTTTTATAAATGTGGCATCCGGGGAATAGGCCTCACAGGCACTCCCCATCACAGAATACCTCTATGTGCAAATAAAAGTGGAGGTGTCAGGCAGTACAGAAGCATGTGAATGCTTCAGAAACTTCCTTTCAAGTGTAACCCATGCCTGTGGTGTGACTCTCCTTTCTACTAATGGCTTCACCACACAGTGGTTTAACAAATCGGCTACATACTGCCTCTGAGCTAACAGAAAGTCTCGTATTTCAGGCAGCAGAGGCTTTTGCTTCTAGATGCAGGACTTCCTAGATTCTGTTCCCCACTACCAACAATCCAGCCAGGAGGACTGCATTGCAGGAGGCAGCCTGCAGTTGGACTTGAGTTACATGGCTCCTGAAGCTCAGGGTGGGTTCCCCAGCCAAGAAAATGTGTAACAAGAAGTGGATGAATAACCCCAAAAAGTCATGATCCATTGCAAAAGGGGGAGGGGAAAAGAATGAAATTCAGATGCTGTCAAACCTGTGGTGAGCACGTTCAGATGATCCTAAGATAAATCAGTGTGTTGTTGAAGAGATCCAGAGAAGTTATCCCAAAAACAACATAGACGCACGTTCTCAAAACTGCATGAGGAGAACTACCAAATTCTTCATAAGTCCTGCTTCCTAAATTTCAGCTTTGTGCTGATTGCTTCTCTTACACCATTTGGAAATTTCTGATTTGATCAACATCCATTTAGCCTATTATCTGCCTTGGAACATCGAGGTAGCCCGGGCAATAGACATGATTGCTCCTAAGTGCACTTTTTGGGCTAGTTGAAGCAAGTTTTCCCCCTGGTCTAGCTATGCAATGCCTAGAGCGCCGCTGGAGGAGAACTCAAGCAGAGTCTGATCGACTGTGCGTTAGAGCTGAATTGCGAGCCTATTCTGTGGTAGCACTGATAGCGAAGAAGAGCTAGTTCTCTGCCTGCATCATGTCTGCACATGCTTTTATTGGTGTGTGTGTGTCCCTCCTCTTCAGGTGTTATAGCAGGTTTTATGTTCCCTCCACTTTGGGGTCTTGTATTTTACTTTATATATATATACTTATTTATTGTGTGTTTTTTTAAATTGTAAGTCACCTTGAATATTTTGAATAGAGGTAAAATATGTTAATTAATTAAATAAACAAACAAATAAACACACACTTTCCAAAGAAGATGAACCTTTCCAGGAATGATGACCTCTGCCAAATGGATACATATGGGCTAGTCTTAAAAGAAGGCAGGATGGATGGATGAGAACCTGAAATTCCTCAACCCCAAAGAGAACATAATGGAACAAACAGCCAACTGTGGCTGGAATTGCTCTTCGCAGTTGTGCACATACAGAACAGATTGGAACATGAACAAGAGAGAGACCAAATAGGGAGAGAAAATTTAAATATTAAAAGAAAGAAGAGTTATTTTATAGGAAACCCAAGAAAACAGCATACTTTGTGAGAAAGGAGACCACAATCAGAGTCATCAAAGCAATTTTTTTCAAACCACTGATTTCTCCCCATCCCTCCCATCTGAGACTGCACTAGCCCTGAGCCTCCCACCATACAAGTACCTTTTAAGGAGGATAGGGAATTGCAGCTACTCCCACATTCTTGCAGAAACATTGCTGTCTGTTTCCCTTGCCTCAGGGAGTGAGGCTATAGTACGCAGTTTGCTCCATCTCTCACTCTGGCTGGGGAGAGCAGACAGCAGACAAACCTGGACCTGGGACATGCACCCCTTCCCCATGTAGTGGCCATGGAGAGGTGCGTCTCACCTGTCCCCAAGCTACTGTGGTGAGAGAGGGCTGGGGTTGTCCTCTCTCCCTGGGGCAACCTGCAAATTGAAACCCTCATCCCCAGCCCAACCACAGACCAATGATTCAAATGAAGCAAAACAAAAATGAATTGAGTAAAGGACCCAAGCAATACTAGGTATATCTTCTAGTAAAAATACAAATATTTCCCTTGCTGATGACTCAGTGTCATGTTCATAAGCCTCAGATTAGTGAGTTACTTTAAAAAACATAATGGGAAAGGAAGGTTAGTTATGACTACATAGGCACAATGCTTCAACTAAGTGAGAGAAATGAAGACTTACTCTGCTTCAGAAATCAGACAATGTGCTTTTTTTTTACTGACCATATTTAACACATCCACCTGCCTCCATCACAGGAATCACCTCCTTCAGTAAAGCTCTAGACCTAGGTTCCAAACAGGCAAGCAAACAATGCTATCAGGATGGCGTTAACACTGGCAATAGATGGTTTGTATTGTGACTCAGGTTTCCAATTTCACAGCTTTGCCTCTTTCACTTCTCTGCTTTCCTGCCCTGCAGGGTCACTTGAAGTTTCACTGCCCTGCTGATGTTGACGGGGAGAAATGTGGGGCGGAATGGTCCTACCAGGAAGTCCGCCGGAACGCGTCACTCACTGAAACAGAGCAACAAAATTTTGAAGAGAAGCTTGCGATGTTTGCAGCTAAATTTTACCACGACTTCAAAGAGGTGAGTACGGATCCGGACTGCTTCTCTCCTCTGCCACTGCTCTGCCCTCGTGTTATTCACTAGGGCACCCTGTACATCAGGGATGGGCAATAAGATGGCAGCGGTTTGCCAGAGTTAGCCCCTGGCAGGCCGCAGCCACTATATTTATCTTCATCTCCGCAAGTATGGGTGCTTGCAGCTCCTGTTGGTTGTGGATCACTGTTCCTGGTCAATGGCAGCTGTGGAAAGGGATGTGGAATGGGACACTGCTTCCCACACCTCCCATTGGCTGGGAACAGCGATCCTTGGCCAATGGGAGCTCCAATCACTAGTACCAACAGAGGTGCAGATAAATACAGTAGCAGCGGGGGCTTGCCAGGGGCTAACCCTGGGGAACTGGATATAGCCCACAGGCCAGTATTTGCCCATCCCTGCATTAGGTAATGGTGCAGCCGTGCTTCTCCTGCTGGTGATGTTGCAGCAGCTTCCATGTTGCACCATGACAGTAAAACTGCTGGTTATGGCCCAGGGCAGCCCAAGGAGCAGACTGGGACCTCCTGGGTCCAGCTGTTCTTCTGCCCAGCGTCACGTGGCCACTCCCCTAACAGAACAGGGGAACATTTAGCATCTTGATGCAGCTGGACATGGGCAGGAGAGGGGGCTTTAAAAACATACGTTTGGCGATGTGATCTGCATACCCAGCAGACCGCTCATGGCGTAGCTGCTGAGAGGTGAGCAGCAGAGGGAAGCTCTCCTTCAAGGGCCTCTGCATTCCCACTCATGGCATGGTGCTCCTGACACCTTGAGTTTCCAGAACCTTCTGGCAAGCTGTGTCCATTGGACCTGAATAAATGTCAGCCCTCCCCCAGTGGGTATGAACACTTGGGACACAGTTACAAGGAGTCCACCCCCCCAATCATGCTACTTCCTCCTCTGCCATTACAGAGAGACCTTCAGAGCTCTCCTTAGCACCCTTTTATCCGTCCCCCTGAGTTCCTTGTTTACCTTTAGATTAGGTGTGAAAATAGCCTTAGGCAGGTTGATAGATTTGCTTCACACTTTGGTGTGTGCCTTGTGCATGCAAAGCTCTCAGGGGTTTGATTCCGTGCCAAAGCCACTTCTAAAGCTAAGCCTAGAAAAAACACCTGTGCTTATTCCCCTTCCATTTTCTTCGTGTTGGGCTCATCTTTTCTGCATTGGCTACTATTGCTGCATACATGCAAGCCACATAAGGGCCAGAACAGAAGTCACAGTATGGATCAATCACAGTCATCTACTAGCATCACAGCCATTGTTCTTCTGTGCATGGCAACAAATATTACTGACTTTCAGCATCAAATTGCTGCCTCAAGGCAGCTCTGAATCTTATGGCCCCACGGGGTGCCCCTTTAATAGCCCTGGACTTAGGCTGTTCAAAATCAGCTTCCAGGCACTGGGCCTCAGCAGTCCAGCCCTGAGTGAACTTTTAGCCTTCCCTTCCACAAATATTATGGAGGGTACAGCACCTGGTGATAACCATAAGGTTATTGCCAGATCCAGGTCCTTTACAAATGTCATCAGCAGGCTTTTAAACAACCAAAAGCACATTTCACCCTCATTCAGCTCCAGGTCAGCCTGTTATTGAACGGCTCCTTGCTGCTGTCAAGGCTTCCCGTGAATGGCTTCATGAGCCACAGCATTAAGGGGTAGTCAGGGTCTCCAAAGATCACAGTGGGCATTTCTACTTTCCCCCACACTGATCTTCTGGTCCAGGAAGAAAGTCCCCTCTTGCAACTTCTTGAACAGGTGAGCGTTCTGAGAGATATATGTGTCATGCATCTTTCCAGTCCAGCCTCCATTAATGTCCAGGAAATGCCCACGGAGATTCACAAGCAGCTGGAGAACCATGGAGAAATGACGCTTTTGATTAATGTACTTAGAGGCTAAGTAGGCTGCTGCCTCTAAGTACACACTTGCAGTATGTTTGCCATCTATCATCACTCCACAACTGAGGAAGCCCTTTTGTGCAAAGCCATCCACAATTTCACATGTTGCCCAGAGTTACGGTCTTTCCAGAGCAGGATACAATTGATGGCCCTGAAGGAGGAGTATTTCAGTGTGTACACCTCTGCTGTTTTGTTGGCAAAACTGTGTAATGTAGACAAGGCCTAAGACTTGATCTTCCTGATATTTCTATGGCAAATAATAATAATTAAAAAAATGCTTTTGGAGAGGAAAATACCCTTTTAGGCCTTCATTCTAAATCATAAATAAGTCAAAAGGGAGCACACTCATCTTTATAGGTAACCTAGAAAATAAGAAGGGACTGCAAAAGCCATTTGGTGTCACTTTCTTTTGAAAAAGAATAGGGTAACATTCTCACTCAGGTCTGAAATTTCTCTCTCTCTCTCTCGCTCTCTCTCTCTCAGTGTCCCAACTGCAAAAGCTTTGTGGAACGCCAAGATTTGAAAAACCTGAGAGTGGTTTGTATCCTCTGCTGCTCACTGAAGGGGGAAACCTATGAGTTCTGCTGGCAGTGCCTGAAGCCCTGGAAAGGCGCAGGGGCCCCTTCCGAGAGATGTGACAACAAAGGCTGCAAGAACCAGTCCCTGGAAGTCTTAGCAAACTGCAAACTGAAGGATCTTCCCGGAAGTGAAATAAAAAACTGCCCCTCCATCCGAGCGTGTCCCACCTGTGGGCGACTCATTGAGCACATGGAAAAGTGCAAATATGTTATTTGTCCACAGTGTCATGTGGAATTTTGTTTTGCTTGCCTGGAAACTGCTCGCAACTGCCAAGTCAGCAAAAGCGGGGCCTGGTTTAAATTCTGTACAAAACCACTAGCTCCTAGACAAACACAAATTCCAGTTTGGTCTCAGAAATGAGCAAAAGTATTCCAGCCACACAGGCAGGGGAGACCATGAATTGACATATATCAATAAAATATACCATCTATTTGAATACTCTCCATCAAAATGAATTTAGAGCTTCTAGGGGGCCTATGGATCATTTTGGTTATATCCATTATTAGGTTGTCACTAACTCTCATGGGCTACGTCTAGACTGGCATGATTTTCCGAAAATGCTTTTAACGGAAAAGTTTTCCGTTAAAAGCATTTTCGGAAAAGAGCGTCTAGATTGGCACGGACACTTTTCCGCAAAAGCACTTTTTGCAGAAAAGCGTCCGTGGCCAATCTAGAGGCGCTTTTGCGCAAAAAAGCCCCGATCGCTATTTTCGCGATCCGGGCTTTTTTGCGGAAAAGAAATGTCAGCTGTCTACACTGGCCCTTTTGCGCAAAAGTTTTGCGCAAAAGGGACTTTTGCCCGAACGGGAGCAGCATAGTTTTTCCGCAAAAGCACTGACAATCTTACATCAGATCGTCAGCGCTTTTGCGGAAATTCATGCGGCCAGTGTAGACAGCTGGCAAGTTTTTGCGGAAAAGCAGATGATTTTCCGCAAAACCTGGCCAGTCTAGATGCAGCCATAGGGTAATGATCTGTACTCTCCATCCAGTTTGCTTAGCTCCCCGTTCAGCAAAGGATTTAAGCACATGCTTAACTTCAGAAATGTATTTAGGTCTCACTGACTTCATAGATAGGGTTGCCAGATGGTTTCAACAAAAATACTGGCCACACTTGACATTATATCACACTCTACATTACATCTGATTGAGAAAATACTGGACAGTTCTATCTACTCAATTATAGTGTCTCAATTTTTTTGCCTGAACAGAAAGCTCAAATACTGGACTATTCGGTTAAAAACTGGACACCTGGCAACGCTATCATAGGAAAGGACTGAAGCACGTGCTTATATTTTTCGCTGAATCAGGGCCTAAATTTTTAAAATTGTATCTTCCTCTTTCTTACAATTATGTTAATTCTTTGTTTGTTTGCTCTTAAGACATCATATATCTTAATGCTGCTCAAATATATAGCACAGTATGTAGTAAGATGAAGGCATGAGACATAAACCCATATTCCACAGGCCTGATATGAGGTCTGAGGCCTAGCTAACAATGGATATGGCTAAAGAAAGGTTGAGATACGCAGGAAACAGACATGTTTGTTTAACCAGGCATAAACAAGCTGAGAGAGCAGAAACCCAGGTGGAGAGCAGCAACTGGGGGAATAGCATGAGCTATAAACACACAGCTCATTGAAAAAGGTCATGATACCCACTCCCCACAGATACAAGCTCAGGGTCAGGAAAGGACTGAGTTTGATACATGATGGATGTAGATGGTCTAATCAGATCATGAGGCACAAGGTGATCAGTGGTAGCCTGGCAACATCAGAGGGTGGCAACCTCACACATCTGCAGCGATGTGTTTGTACCTGTATATAAGGTGGTGTCTTGGGGGACAGTCTTTGCAAGGCCTGGGGGGGGGGGGCAATGGAAGTGTCTCATTGTATTGAGCCATTCATTGTTACGGGGAACAAATGCATAGTGGTTCCGTACAGTCTATTGGCAACTATGACTGTTCTTCACTTAACAATAAACCTAGCCTGGCACTTTTGATCATTAGCTGGTTTGTGGTCTTTGGGGACTCTCTTGGCGTCTGCTGTGAAGACTAAGTGCACAAGTCTACACTGCACACATCATTGAGCTCACACTCAAGCAGCCTTCTGATTATCATCACTGACAGAGTCAGAGACGCATGAGGACATCGCAACAGTCAATCCTAGCCCCTGCTAACTAACAGATTTGCTGAACAGCAGCCTGAATAACTATGCAGTTTAATAAATGCATGTTTCAGCACAGCATTGCTTTTTAAGTCAGTTTTGGTTTGTTGCAAGAGTCACATTTTCATCTCTCTTTTTCAGTCTACAAATGCTGCCATTTTCCGCACACACAAAAATACACTTGATGCAAAGTGGTTATATAATTTCCCTGTGTACATAACAGGTTTTTAGAGAAATGTGTGAATCTCAGAAGGTTTAGAAGTTTGATTTTAAACATTTTGAGTCTGCAAAACTGGACTGGAAACATTACAGTTATAGAATTTCCTAACTTTGACTTTGCAACCTTAGTCACTTTTTAAAAAACCATAATAATTGTGTGCAATTTTCTAGTTTTTTAAAAGAGCAAAGAATTCCATCAGGTGGAATGATCATCACAAATGAGAGTCCAACCTTGGGAAATAGGCTCTGCCAGCTGGTGGAATTTTTTGGACCATGGGCGCTCGCCATAATGAAGGGTGCTGAGGATGGAGGTGTGGGATCTGGGAAAGGGCAGGAGCGTGGTGAGGGTGGGTGTGCAGGGTCTGCGAAACCCTCCAGACCAGCACTGTGCTGTGCTGTGCTGTCATTGCTCCAGCTGGTGGGGAAGCAGCAATGCACGGCTGTGCTTCCTTCTTCACTGCCAGGTCCGAACCATGGGTGTTCCCAGATCATGGAAACCCAGATTATGCAGGTTGAAGTGTAGAATAAGCCCCTGAGTTTACAAGGGTCAATACAAGTCCCTGATCATTCAGAAGGGAAGGTTTAGTTCCTATGATTACTTCGACCCCTGCCGAGCCCTGAGAAAACCCCCTGAGCTTCCCAGGAAGCATAACCTTGGGCTGGACAATTCCATTTGTGGGCCTCTGCAACTAGTTGCTTTGTCCTGGCAAATAATAGAACCTTCAAGCTACAAGCTGGAATTTGACTGAGCTGCAGACACAAGTAAAGAATCCAAACAAGACAAAGTATTTTGAAGTGAGTTGAGCACAATTGGTTACAGAATCAGCTGAAGGACTCAGAGGCTACATCTAGAATACAAGCCTCTTTCAAAAGAGGCTTTTTCGAAAGTATCTGTTGAAAAATCCTCTTTCGAAAGAGAGCGTCTAGGCTGCAACCACTTCTTTCGAAAAAGTGATCCGCTTTTTCGGAAGAGAGCACCCAGGCAGTCTGGATGCTCTCTTTTGAAGAAGTCCTGTTTGCATTCAAGAACACCTTTTTTCGAAAGAGTACTTTCGAAAAAAGGCGTTCTTCGTAAAACGAGGTTTACCACCATCGACAAAACCACCGCGTTTTTTTCAATTTAATTTTGAAAGAACGCGGCAGCAGTCTAGACATAGGTAAAGATTTTTTGAAAAAAGGCCACTCTTTTTGAAAAATCCCTGTAGTCTAGACATGCCCAGAGAGTGAGAGTCAGGAGAGGCAGAAGACAGCCAGGGATGGGATGGAACTGCACAGGGGAGAGGAAGTGTTTGTTCCTCAGACCTGCTGAGGAACAAACCCGGACAAAGGGTGGTCTGGAGCTGTATTGCTTCTGGGATTGTTTATTGGTACAAGTTCTTAAGAGTAAGGTGATACACACACACATCACATTCATGCTGGCAGTTTGGAGGCAGGCTGCAAGTGTGGTGTATATTACTTTTGATTTCACAGGTGGCTGGGAATCAGCTTCCCAAAGACTTAACCATGATATTCTTTGGGAGATCCTTTTGGATCTGCAGGAGGCTTTACTTCCTCTGGGCCAGTCCCAGGTTTCTGCTGTGATGTTACATTTTGTCCACGAGAGAGATTGTCTGGTCATGTCTCAATTAATTATCTTGCTTGCAGGGTCCTCATCTGCCTTAAAAGGTTATGGATCCTAAACTGCCCCTTTGGTTGGGTATGTCTCATTCACAGTTCACACACGTTCCACAGGTTACATACATATTCATAAGCAACATGGTTTCTACGCAGAATTGGGCCTCATGGCCTTGAATACAAGAACAAGAAAAAAAAAGAGCTTTACATAGATTGTAATAAGAGAGCCAAAGTCAGGAAGAGGGAGAAGCAGAGAAGCTAGATGCCAGTGGAGAAGAGGAAAAGGGGTTGTATCCAGCTGGTTACAGGAAGCAGGATTGTCATACTTATCAACCTGGTGTCCTTGGTGGACTAGCAGGGATGGCAGGTGTCTCCAATGATGGGCTGAGGTCTGGGTGTGACAGTGATGCATGAGGATCATTCACCACCTCTTCCCCTTCCTGGTTTCTTTGCAAGCAAGTGATAAACTCTGCCAATGCCACAATCCAGCGGATGAAGATCATTTGCTATGAGAACGCTGCCAGGTTCTTCACGTAAGTCCACATTTTACCCTCTCCGCCGGGCAGCTGGACAACCATGACGAAGGTCGACTTGTTTCTGATACCGTAATCTGAGAATTTCTTCCCTTTTCCCACTTGTTGGTTAGCAAACAGCAAACTAAATTGCGGTAATCTGGTGGTGAAATAAAGGGAGCATTAGCCCAGTGGTTCTCCAAACAATAGTTTTTCTGCCACTTCTTATGTGGACTGTGGGTTCTAAAAGTGAAATTGCTAAACATGAAAGTAGAAAATGAGTTCTAGCTACCTGACTTGCTTGTAGATTCAATTATTAATTAGGTTTTTTTAAAAATCACAAGTCTCATACAATAATGTGAGCGGACTGTGTTGGCTGGGGTATAATCACCCAAATGCAAAATATGTCTCACACCAGGAGCTCTCTCTGGAAGCCCTTGCTCAGCTGTAGTCAGTTGATTTCCTTACCTGGCTTCTTCAGGAGTTTGGCTGCCACCATCTCCATGAATTTCTCAATGCTCAGACTGTTGAATTCCTGTTCTGAGTTTGCCACATCTATGATGTTTCTCCTGCCCTCCACCCCTTCCACAAACACTTGGAACATGACAGGCATCTTCACTGCTCTTTGGTCAACTGGCAACTAAGCCAGTGCCTGCCCTTCTCCTCACCAAGTCTCTGAGCTTTCGCTTTCACTGGCTGTGATGCATTTTTAAAGAAATAACATCTTCTCTGCGGAGCCATGAGAACAGACATTACAAGACGTCTTCTCCTGCTGGGGCAGTTCTGCAGGCCCTGGTTTGGAGGGAGGGGAGAGCTGGGTGACTCTGTGGATACAAAAGTTTCAGAGGGGTAGCCGAGTTAGTCTGTAACTAGAAAAATTTAAGAAACAACCAATGGTCCTGCAGCACCTTAGGCTACATGGCTCCGTCGATGGAGCCATGTAAAATAGTTTATTCGGCATAGTCAAAGAAAATAAAAATGGCCGCCACGCAGTGCCAACGATCAGCTGATCTGGCACAGTGTGGCAGTCTAGACGCGGTGCAGTCGACAAAGGAAGGCGTCTAGAAGAAGTGGGCTGTGCCCACGGAAGCTCATAAACCCATCTACATGTTTTGTTAGTCTCTAAGGTGCTACTAGACTATTTGTTGTTTTTTTAAAGTTTTTCTGTAGCTACAGCTGGTTTTCACTGATGCAAAGATTGAATAGGATTTGAGCTGTTTGTTGAGCTGGGTGGGAGTGTGGGTGGAGGATGGACGAGCCCTTGGGGGGAGGGTACCCTGGCTCCTCCTTCTCTGCCTGAGGCCTCCCTCCTGCCCTCCTTCCCGTGCCAGATAACCAGAGCCAGTCCCCTCTGCCCTGCACCCTCAATCCCAGTACTAGGTGGGCGGTGTGGCTGGAGCACCCCCAACTCCTGAGCTGGGTGGCTGGGCTGGAGTGCTGGGGTGGGGGGGCAGCATCATTCCAGTATTGGGAGGATGGGCAACTCCTTGTGATCCCAGCCTGGGAGGTCTTATGTGTGCAGCAACCCCCAGCCTTCCTGCCCCAGCCCAGGGTTCAGGAACTGCAGGCTGGAGGGGTCCTGGATGTGGAGCAGGAGTGGGATGTGTCAGGCAGTTTGGGAAGGGCAAGGCCTTGGCATGCCTACAATAGCAGCCACCCATGGGGGGTGGGAGAGGGTTGGTTTTGATTAGAGCAAGTAATAACAAGGCAGCTCAGCCTTGTTTGGCCAACGGTAGAAAGGGTAGAAAGCTGAGGTTGGAAATGAAAAGTTCTTAACCCTTAGTTCAGGGGTGGGAAACCATTTTTGGGCCAGGGGCCACTGACCCACAGTTGCACACAAGTGAGAAGCAAAAACACTCCAAACAACCACACACTGATGTGGCCCCTGACTGAGAAGGAGAAAGACCCTCTCCACATTCTCTTTGCTCACCAGAGCCTGGGGCGACCCA
>CM057848.1:116287522-116298109 GCA_030068395.1 Apalone spinifera
GGGGGGGGGGGGAGGAGATAAAACCCCTTTTCCTGGCCTTTGGTCTGTTCCCATCTCCCCAGCAGGGGGATCCTCCAAGAGACACAGGGTAGGAGTCCAGGCCCACGACACTGAACTCTGGCCCAGGGGCCCTACAGGAGGGGCAGCTGGCAGGGCTTCTTGCCCCCACCCTAATACCCATCACTTCACCCACCACTTCCTTCTATTATCTTCTAACTTTTAGGCTGGGCTGGGCTCTACACCTCTCAAAACTCTCCCTACTGCTGCCTGGGAGGAAACCTTTTATAGGGACCCAGAGACCTTACCAGCAACAGGTGCTTAATTAACCCCTGTTGCAGGCTGACTCCTAATTAGGCCTCCGTTGTCTGCCCTGATTGCTGGGCTGTGTTCAGGTGAGTCTAACTGGGAAACAAGAAGGCATTCACCCACCTCCCAATATAGCTGCCTTTTGTAAGATATTTGCAGTTCACAGGCTGTGGTCTGCCACGCTATCATGAGGATTCTTTTCCTTAGGCCATGTTTTCACTTGCTGCGCTGGAGATTCATCTTCCAGGGTTTGATTTAGTGCATCTAGTTAAGACTTGCTAAATCGAACACTGAGGGTGGGTCCTGGTACTCCTGGCAGCCATGAGCCTCTCTGTTACGGCTCAGTCCCCCAACCTGATGTTCTGCATGCAGCAATGGGGGCTGGCTAGCAGAATAAACTCTGTAAAACCTGTCCCTGACACTCCCAGAGACAAGCTTATCCAGTCTCAGTCTCCCTGAGATCCAAGAAAAAAAGATAAATAAAAATTCCCTGCCACCACTCAAGTGTACTTAAAAAGGTATAAAATAAACCCTTTTCCAGGGGAGAGATCATTTGGGAATCCCTTCCCTAATCCAAAGCTCTCCCCCCTTCCCCAACCTCCATTTTGCTTGGAGTTGGGAAAACAAACAGAAGGAATCTGCAGAGAACAATGGACTACCCAAGTAACTAGGCACATAACCCCAAGGAGACAACAATCAACCAATATCAGTTAATCAAAACAAAAGAAAAACCTTTTATTATCAAAACTACGGTTGCAAGCATAGCAAATTGACTAAGTGGTAAATAGCCATGAAGAGATATAGACTCAGGGAAAGTCCCTGGGCTGTAAACCTTAGTTACAAAAAAGCAGAACAATTAGCCAGCTCAGACATGATTTCCAAACAAAGAAAACAATAAACTGTGACGGACTATCTAAACTTTTCCCTGCTAACACATTTCAAGAAGTCCGTTCTTGGGGAGAGAAGCATCTCCCATCTCCTTCAATACCTGCGAGACATTGCTCTGATCTCAAAACAAAGAAGAGATAAAGAAAAACCCTTCTGTTTCGGTTTGAAATTCCTATCTGCATTTTTATTGGCTGACTGCCCGAACCCCTTCCCTAGTTGCATCTCCAGTTGCTTAACCCTTTTCTCACTCTTCAGGTGAGTCAGACTCTCCTTAGGAGCTCCAGGAAAGCTGACTCCAGCTACATATTTTATGTAGCTGGAGTTGCATAGCTTAACCTGACCTTCCAGGTCTAGTATAGAGCTGGCCTTAGGAGCTTCTTTAAGAAGCAAATCACCTTCACCAGACTTTACAGAAGCATTGTTGTGCAGAGCCATAACCAACTCCTTCTGAGTTTTCCTTACACTCAGAATTATCTTTGGACCATCAGGTGGATTTTTATAAACTCCCCTTTCAGGCAAATAGACTCACTAGGTAAAAGGTTAGAGGTGCCTCTCCCTTTGCATCTTTCCTTACAGGTATCATGCAAGTTACCAGGCTCAGCACACACAGGTTTAGGAAACATTTCATCCTTGATGCAAGTTTCCACACTGTCAGTGGGTAACACAACAAAATCACCTATTTGCTTTCCTTGTGCCCTAACTAAGGCACCACCCTGATCAGAGCTGCTACACTATTTCCCAGCAACACACTAGCAACAAGCAACATACAAGCACCAGAACTGTTTGATTTCTGAGATTCTGTCATGACACTAAGAGGATGCAACCTAGTTATGGTGTCATTCTCCCCAGCAGATACAAACTCAGTATCATTCCCTTCTTGGGCTTTAGTGGCATCCAGAACCAAGTCTGAGACAACTGCATTATCGTCAACCTGTGATGGCACTTTCTATCTGCTCCACAGACAACAAACTGGAAAGAAACTTTTCCTCCACCGGCCTGCTGCTGCTCAACACAGTCACACAAACGATTGGAGACATTCCCTCCTTTGTCTCAGCACCCCTGGCTGATTTCAGACACACACTTGGAAAATGAGACACCTGCCTCCCCAGACACTCCCAGCAGATAAACTGCTGTTTTCCACAAAGAGTGGTTGATCACACTGAGCTACCTTAAGCAACATATTTCCTCAAGCTTCACTAGCCAACGATCCATCATCCACACAAACTTCACCCTTTCCCTCAAGCTGATCATCAACTTCAATCTGCTCCAGAGAAACATTTTCCTGGTCAATGAGTTCTCTCTATGGCCACATACCGGGAGATCGTGGAGGATCAACACTCTGATGATCGATCTTCTGGTGTTTGATTTAGTGGGTCCCCATCGACCCTCCCAGTCATGAGGAATAAGGGAAGTTGACAGGAGAGTTTCTCCCATTGTGGAGACGGCATCGAAACTCACCATAAGGTATGTCGACTCCAGCTACATTATTGATATAGCTGGAGTTGTACCTCAAGTTGACCTCCCCACCTCCTACAGTGTAGACCTGGCCAGTGCTTGTTCTAATTCCAGATTCACTTCTGAGACAACAGACAGACATTCAGAAACTTTGTTGACATACAAGCTCCTTTTCTGCCCAGACAGACAGCTCTCTTCCTCAGATAAACGTTAGGGGGACCCTCCATAGGCAAATTGCTACCCTTAACAGATCCTGACTCAGTCATTCCTTTCCTGTGCTTGGTTCATGACACTAAGTTGACTGAACAGAGCTTTAATCTCATCCCCAATCAAAACATCCTTTGGCAGTAACTTCCTTATGTCAGCTCTAGCTCCATGTTTAGCACCATTCCATTCAAAGTTGATCCTTGCTAAAGACACTCACAGCAAACCCACAGAGCATCACAATATTCACACACTGATTTGGTAAGCAAGTTTTCTGCTTTAACAAGAGGGATGTTAGAAGCTGTAATTTGCCTTAAATGGCTTTCCCCATCAACTCTCATGTTCTCTGTGAATTTTCCATTACCACTCCTGTACTAAGCATTGTTACTGTTCATGGGGAACCGACTCCTGAGCCCACAGTTACTGCATTTGCATGAAAAATGGCATATTTGGGGTACATTTGGTTACACACAGACAGCTGCTCAGAGTCATACACCCCTCTTCACAAATCTCCTTGTTAGTCACGTTCATACTTGTTTGGGGGTTGGGTTATAACATTAACCTGATTAAATCTATCTGCCCTGTTCCAATCAAAACACATACTCACACTGTTATTCCTTGGACTTTCCACAGGATACAGTTTCTGCTGACCTTCCCTTTCTAGTCTGAGCAGATGCTTAAGTCTGATAATTCTCTCTTCAGCCTCCTTTGCTCTCTCTGCAGCTTTCCTGACTCTCTCTCAAGCAGCCAGTCATTCCATTCACCTTGCCATGATTTCTTTTTCCAATTCAGCACTTTCTTCAGTTGCTTTCTCCAGTTCAATGCTCCTTTCTTTAGCTTCTCCCACCAGGCAGCTGTCTTTTGCTTTTCCTTTAAACACATGCATGCAAGTTTTTTGTCCATGCTTATAGTGTGGTCTCTACACTGCCTTCTACACTCAAATTGCTTCTGCAGTGGGCTGCATTCCTGCTTGTTGGCCACTGAGCATCAGCGAGGGTCTCAGATCTTAATTAGCAGCTTTCTTTCTGAAGAGGATTCCCTTTTTTGAACCCAAATTGTTCTGGGCTCTTTTCCCAAGGTCTTTGTATCATTGCTGACTCCTTGATCATTGTCTTTGGTCCACCCCCTCTGGGGCACCTGGTGCTGGCCACTGTCGGCAGACAGACTACTGGGCTAGATGGACTTTTGGTCTGACCCTGTACGGCCATTCTTATGTTCTTATGTTCTTGTGACTGCTCTTTAACCAACCAAACTCTCAATCCCAATGTTCAAAATGTGAATAGTGTGGGGTTCCCATGAGTTTAATTGACCCGGTTCTGTGAATCATAACATGACTATGCCACTATAATAAAGGGTTTCTGGAGAGCACTGCTGAAAATATCAATTTGGGGGAGTCGTTTGGAGATAGGGCTACTTAGAGCCCAAAACAGGGGTCCTCCACTATACAGCATCAAACCAGTCCCGAAGAGCACTTCTGTTTAGCACACTGACCAACAAGAAGTCATACAAACAATTCCCATAGGTTATATCTACACTAGGCCCCTAGTTCGAACTAGGGAGGCTAATGTAGGCATTCAAAGTTGCAAATGAAGCCCAGGATTTAAATATCCCGGGCTTTATTTGCATCTTCCCGTCCGGGAGCCATTTTTAAATCCCCTTAGTCTGAACTAACTGCCCATGGCTACACGCGGCAGTCAAACGTTAACTAGAACTAAGTCCTTAGTTCGAATTAACTCTTACACCTCATTCCACGAGATGTAACATTCCACGAGGTGTAACAGTTAACTCGAACTAAGGACTTAGTTCGAGTTAACGTTTGACTGCCGCATGTAGCCAAATGTAGATGCAAATATTTAAATCCCAGGCTTCATTTGCAACTTTAAATGCCTACATTAGCCTCTCTAGTTCGAACTAGGGGGGCTAGTGTAGACATACCCTTAGACACTGCAGTTTTCTTGTGCCACCATCAATACTGCTCCTTACTCAGACGAGAGGTTATGAAAACCAGTCTCACCAAATGAAAAAGTTCTTCTGATCCCAAAGATCCAGCCACAGTCCCAGGTCAATTTATCACTCAGATCTTACCCCAAAAACACACACTGTTAGCCAGTCCTTTAGAATCTACAATTTAAAGATTTGTTTATTTATTTATTGTGTGTGTGTATATGTGTGTGTGTGAGAGAGAGAGAATTAAAATTGTTAAAGAATCAAGTGACATACACCAATTGCAAAGTTCTTGGTGCAGGCTTATGGCAGAGATGGAATAATTTGTCCTAAATCAAGTCTCTGTAATACATCCACAGCTGGGATGGGTCATCACTCCTTTGTTTCAAGCTTCTGTTCATAGCGAAGATCCTCAGAGCTGAGAAACCAGATGGAAGACAAAGGGAGTAATTTATCCTTGGCCATGTGTAGGCATTTCCATTGTTCTCCTATGGAAAAATGCAGCTACAAAATAGAGTTTGTCACCTGAGCAAGTGACCGTATATGCATGACAGTCTGTTATAGGCTACAGCTATTCTCCCATGCTGGTCTGAACATTCACAGAGGGGCTTATCAGATGTGGATTGGCACCACCCAAGGTCCATTGTGAGTCAAATACCTCTATTTACTTGCCTTGGGGTCCTTTCACAATAGGCTGGCCAACCCTCCTCTTGAGGTTCCCAGAAGCAAACATTTGAAATACATTTACTTGATCAATGAACAAGACATCCTCCTCGGGGAAATGGCAGAATCAGAATTGGTCAGTGGCCATAAGATCCTTGCACCTTGGACCAGGACACTGGTTCAAACAGGGCAGAAAATAGATAAGCTAATTGTTGCTGCTGTCTCAGAATTTTGCACCATTTATTTTGGGAAAAATAAATAAATTCAGCTTTTCTGATGTGGCTGAATCCATCCCAAGGGTTGTTGGCAGGAAGAAGGAACCTTGTGCTAGAGTCTGAATGGAGGAGGGCTAAGCCACAGGGGCTGCTGAGGCAGGAAGAGTGTCTTTCTAATTCCTCTCCAGGAGCTCTGGGCAAGTTGCAATGAGAGGGAGAGGTGGAGGAAGATAGCGCTGGCCCTATGTTGCTTGCCATCTGGGAGAGAGAATTATTGCCTAGTGAAAAGGGGGCAGATCCAGTCCTGGGATGCTTGGAGATGTGTTTTGTAGAAAGGCCTTCAGGAAGAGGTGGAGATCCAAGAAGCCACTGTGGGGGCTGAAAAATCCTGGGGTTGGAGACTGGATGTCACCCCAGTTCAAAGGGAGAAAAGGATACAGGGCTTTCCAGGAGGGGCTGTGTTGGCTGGGAGAAGGGAAGAGGAAGGGTGTCTCCCCTCATCCCTTCTGAAGGGGGGCCTGGGAGAGGGGAGCTGGGTCTGCATCTGTAATCCTAAGCGACCCACCTGGCATTCAGGTTTCAAGGAGGAGAGGAGTCTGAGCTCCCGGAGCGGGGGTGGGCCCATTAGTAACTTCTTAGGAACAGAATCTAGGGGAACTATGGGAACCCCCTTGGTCCAAACACACTGGTGCCAGACATGGAGCTGGCAGGGCCTGTCAAACTAACTCCCTCTCTTTGGGACTAGAAGGTGAAAATCCCACAAAGTGGCTGCCAGGGTTTGTAAATTCGCTAATAAGGCACCCAAGAGACCGGGTGGAAAATACCTGAGAGGTATCACAGAGAGTCTTCTGGGATCCGGATAAATCTTTGCAGGAGTTTAACCCTGGGGGGAAAGGGGCATCCCCACTGGAAACTTTTTCCTCCTTAAAGCCGCAGGCAAGTGCATGAACTAGAAACCTTCCCTCCAGAAAGCCTGTAGCTAAATGCATGCTTTGGTACAGTGGTGAGGTGTGTGTGCGGGGGATGGGGCGTCATGTGTCCTCCAAGCTCTGAGGATGGGCGAGGCTGGCCAGCAGCTGGCGGTGGGACACATGATGCCTCGTGCCCTCCTTATATGTTGCCCCTGTACCAAGTGTGTGTTTAGATTAATGAAGTGAAGGTGAAGGGGACTGATCTCAGTCTATAAAGGCCGACCTGGGGAACAAATGTCTGACGATGGTCTTTTCAGTGCAGCACAGAAAAGCCTAACATAATCCAGTGTCTGGAAGCTGAAGTCAGACTCATTCAGACTGGAAATACAATGGACATTTTAAGCAGCGCAAGTAATCACCCACGGGAACAATGTACCGAGGGTCATGGTGGATTCCCTTGCTGGGATATTGCTAGTTCTAAATATCTATGAAATGTGCTACAGGTCACGGGAGCTAGTGGCTGTTGTGTGGCTGAAATCTGAGTGCATGACCTGTGGTTTGGAAAAGCAAGAACATAAAGGTCAAGTGGTCAAAGCCCATTTGTACCAAACCTCGTTGTTATGCTCTTGGAAAAATGAGGAATCAGTAGATCAGGAAACACAGCGAGGAGGCTGCCATCCAAAGGGGTAGAAAGGAGAGGAAATGGCACTGCTTGAATCACAGCGACCTGCCCAAGACTGTTTCTTTGGAACTGAGGATGAAAGCCAAAGACAACAGAGACAAGTGATTAATGACATTGCAAAGGCAATAACAGCTAAAGCGTCTCACTTAAAAAAAATACACATTCTAGTCCACAATGGCTGGGTATTTTTTAACAGTTTTTAAACATTGGTATAATGTTTTTAAAAAATGGTCTCCCAGTTTTATAGCTTTTCCACATTTAATGTTACATCCTGTGGTCATACAAATAATTTCATTAATCTTTATTATGTTTATACTGCCAGATAAAAAAAACAAAAAAACCCCCAAAAAAACCCCAAAAATTTGTAAAGCAAATCTATCTACTCAGTATTTTGGAGAGTTTGTCTATCTGTTTGATCAAGACATTTTTCATAGGAAGTGCAACTCACAGCTGGAACAGTTTGCCAAGCATTGTGGTGAATTTTTCATTCCTGGAAATTGGAAATCAAAGTTGGACATTTTTCTGGAAGATCTGTTCTAGTTCAATCAGAAATAAATGCTGGGAAGTTCTCCGGCACCCAGTTCTGAAGGCAGCAGCACAGACGCAGAGGTGGCCTGGTATGACATTGCCGCTGTTATTCCTGTGTTGCTGCAGGTGGGCCCTGCTGCCTTCAGTGCTGGGTGGCAATACCACACCAGGCCATCCTTCCTTCTGCGCTGCTGCTGGCGGCAGCTCTATCTTCAGAGCTGGAACTTGGCCAGCAGCTGCTGCTCTCTAGCTGCACAGCTCTGAAAGCAGCATCACCATTAGCAGCAGTACAAAAGTAAGATAGCAACCTCCACTATGACAACCTTGTGATCCCCCACACATTCCTTTTTGGGTCAGGGCAACTACAATTTCAATACTGCGACATTTTAGATTTAAAGAGCCGAGAGCATCAAATTTATGATTTTTAAAATCCGGCAACTGTGACATGGACCAGAATGGACGGTGAATTGAGCAGGGATTTATGTTTCAATAGGGGTGTCTGGCAGCAGCACTCGGCCGATCAGTGTGTGGAATGATTTGCATAAAATAGCTTCAGAGGGCTCGATACCAGGAGCAAGTGGTGAGGAGCTGGAAGTCAGGATGCCTAGGATCTATTCCTGGCCTTGGGAGAGGTTTGGGGTTTGGTGGGGTGGAGTGGGTGGGCGAGGGTGGGAGGCTGAAATTCAGTCCCGTAGCCAGAAGGAGCTGGCCCCCAAGTCCTGACCATTGGCCTGTTCTCCATTGGATAGGGGTGGAGAACATAAAGTCCAGAGGCTGGATGCAGCTTCCAGCTTGCCTGGATTCAGCCCTGGAAGCTCCTCTCAGCACTGGGGAGCCCACACTGCTGAGGGGTGTGGTTTTTTTTGTTCCTCACTTGTGTGCAGCCCCTGACTGATTTTTCTGTGGGTCAGTGGCCTCCGACCCAAAAAAATTCTCCCCCCCCCACCCTAGGGGAAGCTCTAACTGGAGATTGTTTAACCCCTGCAGTGCTGGCCCCCAGCTGTGGATTCATTGTGGATGTGGAGGGACCCACCATCTTCCAGGTGTCAGAGGTGGGGTTGAGGCAGAGCAAGATGCGGTTCGGGGGTGCCTGCTCTGGAGGGTAAGGGCTGAACATGGGACCCCACATGACTGGAGCCCCACGCTGAGGGGCCTGTTTAGCTGGGCTGCTCCCCCTGGGCCCCACTCTCCTGGGTGTGATGGGGCACCCCTGACACTCCCTATTTTCTCCCCGCAGGCTGAGTGTTGAGGACCTGAAGCAGATGGGAGATGAGAATGTAACCGGCAAAGCCTACACATGTGACCTGGGCTCTGTGTGCTGCCAGGAGAGCTCCATGCAGAGTAGGCTGTGTTGTGGGGGGCAGTAATAGGATGGGCATGGAAGTCTGGGTTCTATCTCCAGCTCTGGGAGGGGAGTGGGGTCTCGAGTAGGGTGGGGAGTGGGAGGGGAGCCTGGACTCCTGGGTTCTATGTCCATCTGGGGTTGGGGTGTGTGGCCCAGTGGTTACAGCTGGGCGTTAGGCATTCTCGGGTCTATCCTCTGCGCTGGGACAGGAGTGGGGTTTATTTGTTCATTTCTCTACTCTCTCAGGGCTCGCTGATGCCATGAATATGCCTCTGGCTGCCCAAGGCTCCCAGCCCCTGGTAGGTACCACACCCAGGAGAGATGGGGTCCTGGGACCCGGGTCCCCCCAAAGCTCACTGCTCAAGGATGGTAGTAACTGGGCAGTGTTAGCGTGGCTGGAGCAATGGCGCAGAGGTGACAATTGAGTGACGTCACCATGACAACACGGTAACTGTGCAAGGGCTGTTGGTAACGCCTGTAATTGGAGGGGTTGCTCAATGATGCTGTACGGATGATGGTAGCCAGGTAGCCTCGGTTTGGCTACAGTGATTGTGACACTCTAAGCCAGTGGTTCCCAAACTTTTTGGTATCATGCCCCCTTTTTGGTTTGAGAAACCCTCATGCCCTCCCCCCCCCAAAAAAAATAACAGCAAAATTTAGAGTGGGATTGACGGGGGTGTGTGTGGCTGGGTCGCCTCACGCCCCTCCTGGAATTTCTTCACACCCCCCCGGGGGGGTACGCCCCCCAGTTTGGGAACCCCTGCTCTAAGCAGAGCCATCCTGTCCGTAGGAGGGTTTGGGGTGGCTGCTCAGGCCCCAGGCTTTGGGGGCCTCATGGTGGGGCCTTAATCATCCTGTGGACAGGACTGAAGTGGGGCAGCAGCAGGGTCCCTCTGCCTCTCCCCTGCACTGACTGTGGTGACAGGAGCTGGAGTGGCCCAGCAGCCTGCACCATGCCACCCCCACCACCCTCTCCCGGCCCCAGGGGGCTCTGCTTCCCGCTGAGGTGAGTGTGGGGGGGGGACCCCTGCTGCTACCCCACTTGTGAGGGATGGAGGCAACTATCTGATGTTGCCATGGTGACAGTGACTGTGAGCTAGTGCAGCATGAAGTGTTGTAACTGGGTTGTTGCCACAGCGACAGCGACCAAACCCAACCCCAGCTCTGAAGCTCAATCCTTCCAGGCCAGTCGGAGAGCCGGGCTGCCACGCCACAGCCTAGACCTGCTGGAGAGCGTAGGCACCTGTGGGAAGGCGATGCCGTCCCTTGCCTGTGGTACCTGCACCCACGGCTGCAGCTCCGAAAGCCCCTGTGTTTAGGCCGACTGACGGGGGCAAAGAGGGGAACTGCCCCAGGGCCAGGTGATTTTAAAGGGTCTGGGGCTCTGGCAGTTGCCGGTCAGCCCCTTCTGGGGCTACAAAGCCCTGCCCCTTCTGCCTGAGGCCC
>CM057848.1:116320896-116333079 GCA_030068395.1 Apalone spinifera
TTATCCCAGTTTGTGGACTATGCTGGACAAGATGTGGGGGGAAATGGGCAACAGACAACTGTATGCTGAGAATAAGACAGTGAGCCACCTGCCTTGCCGTTGAGACAGGAACAAAGAAGCTTCCACTGCAAAAACTTAGGCACCATGTTAGTTTAGGGACCTACTGGGATCAGTGGCAGCCATGCAGGGGTTTTGTGGATCACAGTGGCAGCTACATTTGGGGGTTAAGCGCAAAAGTACCTTTGTGGATCTGGGCTAGAGAGATTTGGGCAAGGAAAATAACATTACTGGTGATAGTAACAGTGTCTGGAAAAGATCACACAACAGTAACAAAGTGAATTTCTCGAAGCTCTAGCTGTCTGTACATGCCACCTAAACAGAACTTATTCTCGGACTGAACCACTATTATAAAGTGGACTGCTGCTAGACCGAGCTATAAAAAGAATTGCACCACAGTTAGCATTCAGCACCTCAGCCCCTCCAAGATCTAACTACCTATAAATTCAAGAACACTTACAGCGATGGCGCCACCTGCAGTGCTGAGGGAGGTTGAGGCTAATGATAGCATGGACATTGAGATGGAATCCTTCTCTCCTTAGGGCCAGAAAGGTATCAGTGGGAGGAGGGGACTAAATTGAGGGGGTGACTTTTTTGCCTCTCCAGACCGGCTCCAATTTCGGGAGTACACTGAGCGCTGTGGACCTGAACAGAGATGGGAACACAGACCTGGTACTAATTGGAGCCCCCATGTACCACACACCTCTGACTGGAGGACTGGTCTATGTCTGTCTGATTAACTGGCCGGTAAGAAAAAGGACAGTGCAATGGGGAAGATGGAGGCCCTGGGGTTCTAGTTAGACTGGAGTGCTCTGGTAATTAGTATGGCAGTAGCAGAAGGGGCGGCTCAAGGAAACAATAGGGGGAGCTCTTCCCTCCCACTCAGTGCTGGCTCCAGTGCTCCAGAGCAGCCCTAGGGGGCGCTGAGCTGCAGGGAAGGAAAGGAACAGGGCAGTGGGCAACTCGGATGACAGCAGCTGTTGACCCTTTCCCCATGTGTCTTCTTGGATGGGCCTGCAGGAGACGTCGCTGATCTGCAGGAAGACCCTGCAGGGGCAGACGGGGCAGGTGGCCGGGCACTTTGGGGCCAGCATGTCTGAAATCGGGGACATCAGCGGGGACGGACAGACGGACGTGGCCATCGGGGCTCCCATGGAGAACGAGAATCATGGGGCCTTGTACATCTTCCGTGGGGAAAAGGGAGGCCTCAGTCCTCAGTACAGTCAGGTGAGCCCAGCGCCTGCAGGGAGATGTCAGCACACAGCCCTGAAGTGACATCATGGGGCCCCATAGACTCCTTGTACCTATAAGCCCCTAGCTGCCTCTTTCCCATCCCCCAACCTCTGCTGCCCCCTAGTGCCCATTATATAGGACAGTCACTCTGTCCCTATCCCTTTCCCTCTGCTGCCCACTATACAGAGCAACCATCCCTTCCGCATGCCTTACTGCTCTCTCTGCCCTGCAGCGCATAGAGGGATCGCAGTTCCCCAACAGGCTGCACTATTTTGGCCAGGCTGTCAGTGGTGGGGGAGACCTGACGAAGGATGGGCTACCAGACATCGTGGTGGGAGCACGAGGCCAAGTCTTGCTGCTGAGGTGAGTCCCTCTGTGTCCTGGCCCTTCCCCACAGGGCAATCTCAAGCCTTGTCTACCTCACAGAGTTTTTGCTAGAAGTTATGTTGATGATGAACATATGCTGAACTTTCATCACTATTGCATGTTCACACTACGCTCCTTGTGTCCTCAGGGCACAGTCACACGTGGTGCATTGACAGTGAAAACAGTGTCCTGTGGGTACCCAGGAGCAGCATGAGGTGGGCTGCGGCAGCTAGCGCCCCAGGTGGAATGTGCAATAGGCGTCCCCACCTGCACGGCCGTCAATGGGGTGACGTCATCATCGGGCGCCCCATGCACCCCGTGACATCATCATCGGGCGCCGTTGAAGGCGGTGCCCTAGGTGACAGCTGAGTTGGCCTATCGCAATGGGCCGCCTCTGTGGGTACCTATCACACTACTCACCCATTCTGCAGCTAGGAGTTGTGGGAAAGTGCAGTGGATCGCAATGCATTATGGGTGTGAGCTCAACATCCCATGATGCAGTTCTTTCCGTCCCAACATTCTATGGGCTCCCAACTATATTCTGTGGCATTTTTCAATGGTTCCTGTTCACTGCGGCCTACCACCTCTGTCTTAAAGGATGGATCCCACACTGCTCTGTCCTCTTCTGAACAGATCAGGAATGGTGAGGCAGGATATCATAAACTTCCAATCTGAACAGGGATCAGAATTGCCTGACCTGATGTGTGCAAGGGAAAGAAATAACCCCAGGTTGCTTTTAGTATTCACGGACCAGCTGCACATAGTGGACTGTCACTTTTAGGGTTGGAAAACAAGAACTGATTGGTGGGGTCACATCATTGTGCAGCTCTGGGATGACAAGCAATGGGCACAGGACTTTTGGTTATAGAAAGCCACCTTCCTGGATCTCTGTCTGGCGCTTGCTCCACTTTCCATGTCTTGAAGTGCAAGACACCTGATTGAGGGCCACCCTCTTGGTAGAGAAACCTGTGATGATTGCAGTGTGGAAGCTGGTAACTCTGAACTTCTACTATTTGGTTGTGAAGCAGTTTGAAGTCATGAAGTTGATGGTGGGGGCTGACTTGCTGCAAGTGTGCATGGCCATGAATATAGTCCTGCTACAAAGGACTGTGTGACTGTGATGGGTAGGAGGAGTGCTGTCCTTTTCTGGATGTCTCAGCATTCTGTAATCAAAGAATCAAAGGGTTAAACCTAGGTAGCTAGAAAGTGTTGGCAGGGAGCCAGGAGAACCAATGAATAATATGTGTGACATTTGAATGGAAAGGGACCTACCTGCTGTTTTCCTTTGTATGAGTTTTAAACCAGCAACTGAGGGAACAAGATGAATTGAACCTGGTAGGACTAGCATACTACAAAGAAAACTGGGCATGGGAATGGACTGAACCTTGAAGCACAGATATGTGAGTAGATAGGGAATGTCTGTTTAGATGCGATTAGATTATTCTTCCTAAAGTGGTGTTCCTATGGGTGCTCCACTTAGGTCTTAGTGCATCCTCGTGCCACTGATCAGAGATTTTTGCCTAGCAGTGCCTCCCATCTTATGCTGTTTTTGTTGGTAAGTGCATGTGTGGTGCAGTGCCTCCCATCTTATGCTGTTTTTGTTGGTAAGTGCATGTGTGGTGCAAACCTCCCTCTGTTCCTTTTCTACCAAGCTGAAGACAGAGTTGCAGTAGTGCTCTCCTTTCTGACAGAAAAGAGTAAAATAGTCTAGTTAGTTTAAATGATTGTTCATAGTTTGTCAGTTTATACTTCGTTTTACCTACTTCTCTATTTTAGGGGAAATATCCTGCTTCCCCGGGTTTTCCTTTTTTGTTTTTGTCTCAAGATTGAACCCTCTCATTTGTTCAACATGCTAGGCTCCCCTGCTTTTAAGAAATGTGAGTCATGTCAGGACTCAATGCCGGGGGCTGACAGATACGCCTGTTATATAAAATGCTTAGGAGAAAGCCACGCAGCACAAAAGTGCCTATATTGTCAAAACATGAAGGTCAGAGTGAGGAAAGATTGCAAAATGAATTTGAAGAATCTTCTCTGGGAGAAATCCTTCCAACCACCAGGGGATAAATTCCCGAAGACACAGGCACACTCAGCACTCCACCAGAGGGCTAGCTCATCGCCCCACAGAGGCGCTTCAGTGCCACGTGATTCCCTGGCAAGATCACTGCCTGCCACGTCCTGGGCTACTTGTTTCCTTGTCCCATCAACTATGAGGAGAAATGTAAACCGACTTCAGCAAAGAGAGCTGAGTTGGAACTGAAACCGTGAACTGCCCCCTCAGCTCCTGTTGATGTGATCAAATGCCTGGCACTGACAAAACCAGACATGCCGCTGCTTGCACCCAACGACAATCTGACACCGATTGAATGAGGCAGCTCCTGGTAGCCGGAGTTAAAGCGCACTCCCACACTGGAGCATAAAAAAGCAGTAAGCAAAACATGGCACAAAAAGACTCGCAACCAGCTGCTCCACCTCCACCAGTGCAGAGAGTAGCTTCACCATGCTCTCCAACAGTACCTCGCTCTAGCCTGTACAGGCAAATGACAGAAAAACTTTCTTACTCTCCCACACTAGCATCACCACAAACTGCACATGGTATTTCTCTGCGATCACAGCCTCCCACAAACCAGTCAATGATCTCTTACTCTTTGCACACCCCATGATGAAAAAGGCTTGTGGAAAACATGTCCAAATTTATGTCCGCCTGTACCTCCTTGGAACGTAAACCTCATATTTGACACACTCACTAGGCCATCCTTTGAACCACTAGCCGCTAGTGTTGTCTTCAAGTCGTTATTATCATGTCCAAGTCGAGTCTCAAGTCACTACAGTTCAATCTCAAGTCGAGTCTTGAGTCCCTAAAGTCACTTTTGAGTCAAGTCCCAAGTCTTAATTTTTAAAATGTCAAATCGATTCTGTACAAGCCATCAATATCAGCATTTTTGGACCATTTTTTCACCAAGTCAATTTAACAAAATTAGCAAGTCTCAAGTCACAAACAATGAACCCGAGTTGAGTCTCAAGTTGAGTCACCTGGGCGACTTAAGTCGGTCTCGAGTTCAAGTCGTGGGACTCGAGTCAACAACTCTGCTAGCCACTACCCCACCGCAATACCTATCCATGAAAGTGGCTTTCCTAGTGGCAATAACATCTGTGAGACAAGTGGGGGAAATTGCAGCCCTCATGGCTCACCCATCGTACACTACCTTTACTAAAGATGGGGTCATTCTCCGACCTCATCTGGGTTTCTCCCTAAAGTTATATTGGACTTCCACCTGAAAGAACCCGTATACTTACCCATGTACTTTCCTAAACCTCACACCTCTCTGAGAGATTCCATCTTGCACACTCTAGATGCCAGACGAGCCCTCACTTTTTAATTAGAGAGGACCAAGGAGCCCAGGAAATCAGACAAACTCTTCATCTTTGTCCAGTCCTCACAAGGGAACAGCCATCTCTGCACAACGGATTTCCAAATGGATTGCACGTCCTATATAGTTTGTGCATTAGAGGAAGCACCTGGGTGATGGTTTTGTTCTCTCCATGGCAGGTCACGGCCAGTGCTCAGAGTTGAGGTGTCCATCAGGTTCCAGCCCCCCACAATCCCCGCTTCAGCCTTTGAGTGCCAGGGACAGGAGCAGCTGGACACAGGGGCCAGCAGGGCAGAGATCTGCTTCACCATCACAAAAACTACCATGGACAGCCTAGGTAAGACCAAATCCACCCTCGTTCCCCTTCCCTCTGAGCCAGGTAATCCCTGGCCCTGGAGCTGGATTGGAACCAGCACCCCCTGGGAGGGGGGAAGGCCTGTCTCCCATGTTCCCTTGAGGGTCCCCCTCTCAGGCTGTGTCTACACTACAAAGAAACTTCGGAAAAAGATATGCAATTTTTTCCGCTTTTCTTTCAGAAGAGGCTGTTCAAAAGTTTGGCGCGTCTACATGGTGCCAAATTTCAGAAAAACCTGTTCTTTCAGCACATCCCTTCTTCCTCGTACAACTAGGTTTACACGGATGGCAAAAGAATATGTCTGCATTTCTGAAATTTGTTTCTGAAAAGCGGATGCATTCCTTGGACACGGTGTAACTTTTCTGGTATCCTGGAAAAGAGCTGCAGTATAAATGTAGCCTCAGTCTCTCTCTGTCCCTCATTTCCCCTCCCCCATAGGTGACAGGATCTCCAGCACCATCCAGTATAGCCTGGCCCTGGACCCTGAGCGGACGAAGAGCCGAGCTGCCTTCAGCTCTACCAGCCCTGTCCTGAGCAGGGAGCTGATCCTCAGCATTGAGAAGAAATGTGAGATGCACCAGATAATGTTACCTGTGAGTGGTAGGGGGAGGGAGTCCTGGCTCCTTCCCCTCCTGCTTGTCTGCCCCTCCAGCCCTGCCCCTTGCTCTCAAATAATCCAGAGAACAAATCTCTCTCCAGATCCTACCCAGCATCCCTTTCCCTTCAGGGGCCCAACATCTTTCTATCTTTCCAGTTCTGCCCTGAGGACACCCTGACCCCTATCGCCCTGCGCCTCAACTACACCCTCACAGGGGAGCCCGTTGCTGCCGCCGACCACCTCAGACCCATCCTAAGTGAGGATTCTGCACTGGTGTCTGCAGGCTTGGTAAGGTCCCAGAGCCTAGCCCCAGGGTGGGTCTATGGCAGGGATCGATCCAGTGACCTTGGAGTTCAAAATCAAGAGACTGCAAAGTTCAGAGCCAGCAGCAGGCTCCGGAACCCCATACAGAGTGCAGACCCCAGAGGGTGACAGAGACCGATGCTGAGTTTGCCTTGGTGATGGACCTGTCTCCTTGAACCGGAACATTCCAACTTCTCCTCAGAGCTCCCAAAATTTCAATCCAAAATCCAAAATATTTTTGGCTAAAAATGATCTTTGCTGACGTGTTTTAAATAAAATATTTTTGCCAGCGGCCTCTAGAGGGGACGGCTCCATGCCCTGTTCCCCAGCCCCTCTGCAACCAAGAGCATCCCTAGAAGTGAGATTCTGCTGCTGGCCAGTACAGGGAGGTGGAAGGCGAGGGACTTGTATGTGTGTCTGTTTGTGTGTCTGTGTGGCAGGGGGGTGGGAGGCTGAAGATGGGTTTGGCTGTGCAGGGGACTGGAAGCTCCTGGGGTAACTGGAGGGTCCCTGGGTCCCTGCAGTGTCGCTCAGGCAGGGGTGTCTGCAACTCCCTTCCCACCCACCTGACCCCTGCCCTCCTGGGTCTCTCCCCAGCTCCCATTTCAGAAGGATTGTGGCACTGATGGCCGCTGTGATGACCAGCTAGGAATCTCCTTCAATTTCTCTGGGTAAGTCGCTGAGTGGGGTGAGAATTCAGTAAGGTGTCGGATGAAGATCCAAGGTGCCATGTCAAGCCGGACAGGTCTCCCCAATAGCACCTGCCATGGGGAACCCGTCCAGCTTGGTCACTCCTCAGATCTTCAACATGCAGTTGGAGATTTTGTCAGATTTCCAGAGCTGATGGATCCTGGATGGGAGGCACTGCGGCGGGGATGATGGTGTTCCCTGGGTTGACCCTGTAATGGGAAGCTCACATCAACGGGTTCCCCAGCTGAGAACTGTTATGGGAAGATAACAGAGCAGCCAGGCTACTGCCCTGCAGAAACTCACCCCTTTCTTTCCCACTTAGCTTGAGTGTCTTGGCGGTTCCAGCTACCCCTGAACTCAACATCACTGTCTCCATCCAGAACCACGGGGAGAGTTCCTACAACACCACAGTGCAGTTCTTCTACCCGGCTGCGCTGTCCTACCACCGGGTTGTGCTGTTCCAGGTACCACCCCCACTCTAAACACTGCAGACATGGGAGGCATAGGACGCGGGATGGGTGTGAGTGATCAGCTACTCCAGGTACCCCAATGCACACCTAGCATAAAGGACAGGCTCTAGTGGGGGTGAAGTGTCTGGAGGATCTCCGTGGGGCGCTGTGCTGTGGGAGTAGGGGTGCTGTGCTGCAGGGAGCAGGGAGGCTCAGCAGGTGGTGCTCTGGGCCCCGTCTCTCACTGGTCCCTGTGCTCAGTCTAACAGGAGGACCATGGCCATTAAGTGCAGCTCGGCCGTGAGCTCGGAGGAGCAGACTCAGAGGAACAGCACCTGCCACATCAACCCCCCCATCTTCTGGAGCGGAGCCGAGGTAGGGACGGGCCCTGGCCTGGGAACCCCCAGTGTGAGCCCAGTGTGAGCAGAGCGGGGCAGATCACTGGGTAGCCCAACCTGTGGTGAGGGATGTTCTGGGGCCAGCGCCAGGGAGCCCGGCGAGTCAGTGCAAACAGAGCCCTGAGCTAATTCCAGTCTGAGTCAGGCCATGCTGGGACTGGGAACCAGGGGCCAGACTGGGGGGCTGGAAGCGAGGCCCCACTGGAGGAGATGATAGTGAATGGAGGGGCTGTTCCCTTTCCCATTGGGGTCCTTAAAAGGATGGTTAATGGGCTGTTGCCATGGCACAAAGCCGGCTGGGGTCTCAGGATCGAAGACCTGGTTCAGGCTGTTTGATGTTGGGCAGGGCCAGGGCCAGGGTAGCACCTTTGCCTCTCTGGGCCCATTTATCCATCTCGGTTCATACCAAAGCCCCCTCCCCTGAACCTCCGTGCCAGTTCCTCCCCTTCAGTCTCTGGCAGTTCCCCAGCCCCCGAGCCCAGCGACTCTCTCATCTCCTGTGTGTTTCCCAGGCCGTCTTCATCGCCACCTTCGACGTCTTCTCTGAGGCCGACCTGGGGGACAGGCTGGAGATCATGGCCAAAGCCAGCAGGTGAGAGGGTGGTACAGTGCCAGGGGGCGGGTTGGGGGCAGTGGGAGGGCAGTGCATGGAGTAGGGCAGGGCAGAGGCCTGTGGTGCACCCTTCCTACCATGTTATCTGGCTGCATCTCCTCACATCTCTCCTTTGCTTTCCCCTCCCCCCCAGTGACAATGGCGGCCCCGTCACAGAGCGCATGGTTCACCGGGAGGAGCTGCCGGTCAAGTACGGCATCTTCATCATCCTCACCAGGTAGGTCAGTGCAGAGACATTGGGAGAGAGCCCCCTGCTGGGCCCCCTTCTGTTCCCTGCGGCTCAGCGCCCCCTGCTGGACATGACACCCACCGCCACCCTCCAGCTCCATCCATCACAATCTCGTGTCTCTTGTTCTTCCCCCAGCCTCAATGAATCTACCAAATACGTCAACTTCTCCGCCAAGGCGGCAGAGACGAGCGTGCCAGTGACACATCGGTACGAGGTGAGGCCGGTCGCACAACGTGAGAGGGGGAGGAGGGGAAAGGGATCCGAGGAGGGGGTGAAGTCAAACTGTTTGATTGGGTTCTGAGAGGTGGAGCTGGGGCCTGGGGATCAGAGCTGCTGGGGTCTCTCCCTGCAGTTCCTAGTCTGTTTCTTCCAGGTGAAGAACCTGCGGCAGCGAAGCGTCCCCCTGTCGGTCACGTTCCAGTTCCCCGTGGAGCTGAGCGGGGTCCGTGTGTGGGACACCTCTGAGGTCGTCCCCTCTAAGGTACCTGCCTCTCCCTGGGCTTGTGTGTGAGAGACAGGCCCTGTGACACCTGCTGTACCCCACAGCACCCCCTGCTGGGACAGGCTGCCTGGGCAGGGAAGCGGAGAAGAGACCCCATGTGCCCCAGGGCTCTCCTTAGGATTTATGGGGCCCTACAAAGTACTATTACACTGGAAGCCTGGGGGCGTGGTAATGATGATACTATAGAAATAATGTTCAGCAACACACTAGTGAATGTTGTTAACAAATTGCAAATGAAGGCCCTGTGGACAAACACAGACAATTCGGAACCTGACCCGCTGTCCCTGGGGTTGGCAAATGCCTGTGAACTGGCTTCATCACCTGGCAAGTGGCTCTTTCATAGGGTCAGTGTCTGCTCATGGCCCTGCCCTTCTTTCGTACTTTCCAGCCAGCTCAATCCTCTCCCGAGGAAGCAGAGCCACAGAACAGGGACAGGAATAATAGCTGGGGGGGACATTAAAACCTAGGGGTGCCCCAAATTTTCATTTATCCAATACAGTGGTATATTGTGTGTATGGGTAAGGGTGGCTCTGATGTTGCCAACCCCCAACCAGCAGTTACCTGCTCTGGGCCTGGATTGGAACCGGCACCCCAAAAGTGAAAAGCTCCCATGTTGCATTTCCCCTCCCATTAACACTGTGTCTCCCTCCCTCCCTCCTTCCTCCTCCTTCTGCCCCCCGCCCCCAGCCCCAGCTGGCTCAGTGCACCAGTGAGGCAGGAACACCGGGTTCAAATGACGTTGTGAAGCAGATGAGCGAGCGCCCCCTGCT
The DNA here is from genome assembly GCA_030068395.1 of Apalone spinifera. Classification (NCBI taxonomy): domain Eukaryota; kingdom Metazoa; phylum Chordata; order Testudines; family Trionychidae; genus Apalone; species Apalone spinifera. Next base: position 116,330,828 of record CM057848.1, read on the forward strand.
GGTGAGTACAGGCCAGTGTGGTACCAGCAGCCCTTTCCCCTTCACGAACACAGACAGTGATTTGGGGGCTGGGCTGGGGGAAGCCCTCCTGCTACAGATGGACCCAGACCCAGACCCCGAGGGTCATGCAAAGACCATGCATGTCCCTGCCTCACCCGGCGATATCCTTCCGCCCCAGGACTGCTCCGTGGCCACCTGCAAGAAGATCCGGTGCACAATCGCCTCCCTGGAAATGCAGCAGCCGCTGGAGTTCATGATCAGAGGGAACATCAGCTTCCAGTGGGTCTCCCAGGTATAAGAGCTGCTTCTGCCTCCCGGCCGGGCGAAAAATCCCCCTTGTGAACAGCCCCGGTGCCCTCCCCAGAGGTGGCTGCACCTCAGCGCTGGGCCAGGGATTGCTCCTGTACGACCGGCCTGTCAATTGCTCTGGGACCCCTGGGATGACGCTCTGGGCGGGTCGGTGTCATTTCCAGTCAGGGACAGGGAGTGTCTCTGTTCCAGACTCAGCAGCAGAAAGTGACCCTGGTGAGCGAGGCCCGGATTGAATACGAGGAGAAGAAATACACCCAGAAGGAGGGGTTTGTCCAGCGCCAGGTACCAGAGAGACCGTGCCGGGATAGAGAGAGCATGGGCTAGTGGTTAGAGCTGGTATCCAGGTCTCCTGTCCCTGCTCTGGAATGAAGTGGAGTCTGGGGGGTGTAGAGCAGAGGTGGGGGATGGTGGCAGGGCTCCTGGGTCCCCATCTCATGGCTCCTCCCCCAAGGTGCAGACGATGGTGGAACGCTCCGAGGTCTCTAGCTACCTGCCCGTGGTCATGAGCAGCAGCGTGGGAGGCCTGACCCTGCTTGGTGGCATCGCTGCAGCTGTCTACACGGTGAGGGAGGCAGGGCTCACACCCCTCCCCCACAGGGTTGGGATCTGTGGTACTCCCAGATAGTGGGGGAAGGGCAAGTGTCTTTCCTTCCAAGGTTCCCACAGGCCATTTCTCCCCCTCCTGCTCTGAGCTCTCACCATTTCCCCCTCTGTCTCCTTCCAGTTTGGCCTCTTCAATTTTGCCTGTACAAGGAGATGATGGACACTGTGGAGCGCGAGGGGGCTGACCGGACCCAGAGTGCCACCGATGGCAACTCCCCTGTTTCTGATATCCCTACACAATAGCCCCCCCCATGCACCCACACCCTCTGACTTTGCCTTCCGCTGGGCTGCTCTGGATCCACCCTGCCCCCTTTTGTTTGCCACCCAGAAAGACTGGTCACTGTCCACCCTCCCACCAGCAAAACATATCCTGGTGCCAACTCGAGCTAATCGTTACTCAGATGAAACTTGGCATGATTCTAGTTCCCTTTCTGAGACTTTGATGGGAAATGATCCAAAGTGTTTATCCTGAAACTAGCCCCAGTGATGCCTCCATGTTCACAAGTTTTATTCATAGTAAGGTGGCACTGTGATAAATTTTCCAGCAACAGTTTGTGTGAGTTGTTTAACTTCTCAGATGGATTCTCAACAGAAACATTTTGTCACTGGGGTTCTGTGTGTGTGTGTGTGTGTGTGTGTTGAAACTGATGTTTGATGCTGATTATTCTCTGCCCTCCCTCCCCATCTTTCTCCTGAAAGGAGAAAGAAAGCATTCCCTGGATGCTGAGGAAGCAAGCCAAACCTACATGCTTTGACTTGAAGCCATATAGTGAGAAACTTTGATTGAATCTGATCTAGTCGGTTAAGTTAGGAGGTAGTAAAAGTATCTGAGCCTCTAGCTATCACCTTTGGAAAATCATGGGAGACAGGAGAGATTCCAGAAGACTGGAAAAGGGCAAATATAGTGCCCATCTATAAAAAGGGAATCAAGAACAACCCAGGAAACTACAGACCAGTTAGTTTAACTTCTGTGCCAGGAAAGATAATGGAGCAAGTAATTAAGGAAATCATCTGCAAACACTTGGAAGGTAGTAAGGTGATAGGGAACAGCCAGCATGGATTTGTAAAGAACAAATCATGTCAAACCAATGTGATAGCTTTGTTTGATAGGATAACGAGTCTTGTGGATAAGGAAGAAGCGGTGGATGTGGGATACCTAGACTTATTAAGGCATTTGATACAGTCTCGCATGATATTCTTATCAATAAACTAGGCAAATACAACTTAGATGGGGCTACTATAAGGTGGGTGCATAACTGACTGGATAACTGTACTCAGAGGCCGCGTCTAGACTGGCAAGTTTTTCCACAAAAGCAGCCACTTTTGCGGAAAAACTT